>CM026262.1:6667500-7267500 GCA_014851425.1 Senna tora | reverse complement strand
AACAAGTGCATTTCTTTTAGTTACTTTGATAGTGCTATACTGCTGTGAATTTTGCTATATATTATGTGACAGAATACTGGTATGCTTCTGTATTCTCATTTATTTATTTTTATTTTTTTAGTTTGGTTGTTTTGGAGTAATATACTATTTCCATTGTTGTGTTGAGTCTACTGCCTTGAATGCATCTGCTTGTAGGGAGAGCTGGTAGATATGGGTCTAAGTTTCCAGATGGAGAAGTCACATGCATAGCAAGAAAGGATCTACCCTTGCTTCATTCAGCATTAAATTCTCCGTCACCCACTTTAGAGGTATCTGGCTTCAAAACACCCAATACTTAAGTATATACAACAATCAAAGCCTTTTCCCACTAGGTAGGGTCGGCTATATGGATCAAGCAACGCCAACATGTTCTGTCTTTGCACCCAATACTTAAGTATATAACCAGGAAAATTGGAAAGCTAGTTTAAATATAAATTTTCATTTGTGCATGTTTAACTTAAAATCTTCTATTGCTGATTTTTGTGCATAATGCCTATTTTGACATGCAGCGTGCTGGAATACTTCCTACATTTGATCTCATGTATATGTATTCTCGATTACACCCCGGATATGGTTTCTATCAGATTCTGGTAGGTTGGCATAGTATTTTAAGAATCTGCATGTTACTCATTCATTTTATGTATAAATTAGAAATGTTGTAGCACAATCAAGTGTGAAGGCTGAATACGCTGAAACAAAAAGTAAACTAATGCGGGCCAAATATTTGCTTTGTGAAATTAGGTTTGACATATCTTTTCCAATGATGCTATTATGTGATAGTCAAGCCACTATGTGCATTTCATCCAACCGTATTCCATAAAATAAAATGATGGACCTCTAGTGACTTGGGAAACCCTCCTCAAAAGCTCTCCCTCAAAAGCTAGCTATTGAGGGAGAAAAACCAAGCTACTTAACTACCCCATTGAGTATCTCATACTACTTGTGGGACTTAGATAACCTATACTACCTTAGGGACATCCTATACTATCGCCATCCCCATAATACAAGAACACAGTTTCTTGTGACTCTATCATATGTTCTATCACAGTTTCTAAGGAAACATGTAGAGTTTTTGGGGATTATTACTCATGACAGTCAGTAACTGATTACATACGATTTACTTACAGTCAATTCCTGAATCCTGAGCAAAATAGAGGTGAAGTGTTTTGCTATTTTTCTGTAGAACATCATAGTTATTGGAGGAGTAGAGATTTGATTGGAATTAACTGCTTCATTTTATTCTTTTATATTTTAGTTTTAGCTTTTTCTTTTTATCGGATGGACTACGGAGATTGTGTGAGCAATAAGTATAAAATGGATTTAGTGATTGGTAGTTCGACCACTATTATTGACATACCAAGTGGAGGATCATTTGCATTATTTGTCCCCTTTATGTATCAATATCATGGGATGTGCTAAAATGCGACTGCACTAGCTGTTTTGACTTTTGAGCTTGTAGGCTTGTAGCTCAGACGGCCCCGGCCCCGGCCCCGGCCTCAGCCTATGTCTTTAAGATTTATGTAAACTTGAAAATGCAGCTGAAATATATTATTATTTCTTAAAAGTTACAGTATTAATATTATTAAGTTTTTTCCTTTCTTATTGCAGGAGCATTTTCTAGAGAATGCCAAATTGTCAGAAAATTATTTCATTGTTAATTGTGAGGCATTATTGGTATGTTTACATTAAACTTCCATGCCATTTAATCAAGGACATTTTATATCCGTGTTTTGTTATTTATTGGTTGGTTAAAATTGCTCTTTTGGTCCCTATAGTTTAAACATTTATTGTTAGATCCTTTTATAGTTTAAAAAATTCTTCATTGAGTCATCACTAACAAACTTCTGTCAATATTTAATTAAAATTTTCTTATGTGGCCAATATTGTATTATTTTGGCACTCTAAATATGCAAGATTCAAGCCAGCTCACAAGAATCTCTTAACATAGGTTGCATCACATGCCATATATGCCAGTTATTTCACTTTATTATCTACATTTACCCTTCTTGTTGACTAAATTATGCATATTCATTGTGTCAAGATAGCATGTGGTTCACCACATCAGCAAAATTCAACGGAACATTTACAGAAGTTTAACAGAGTCCAGAGACTAGATTTAAAAAAATAAATATATATATATATATATATATATATATATATAAGGACTCAATTGCAAACTTTTAAGCTAAAAGGATTGAATTGAGAATCGAGTAAAACTGTGAAACTATAGGGACTACTAGAATATTTTAACCTCAGTAGAAATTGAGTACTTCTGTTTGATAATATTGTTTACTGGCTGTCGTGTTGGTTGTTAAATGGTTGTTGATTGCAATTGCTGTCATCAGAAAGTGGCTGCTGTCATTGATGAATTTCCACTTGGGTTGCATGAAAAATACCTTTTTGTTATAAGGTACCTTTTTATGCTTCAGTAAATTTCAAAGTTTTATACTTTGTTATATTCTTTAAGTTTGAATTGATATTTTTAATATTCAGTCCGGTTGACATGGATGATGAAATTTCAGCTCAAGGCCTGACACAGGTAATCAGCACATCAGTATCACGGAATGCATTGATATCAGTTTGAATGGGCTAAGATTGATGCTATTATTTTTTATAACACAGTTTGCAGAGAATTATGCGAAGAGAGGCCTTGTTCGGCTCCGGGAAATATTTACACCAGGGACACTGAAGGTGCCAAAGACACAGACTGAACTTAAGGAGCTTGAATCTATCCACAAGGTGAGGTTTATTTTCACTTTTCTGGGTCAGTCTTGCTAATCCTAGTTGAATGACTTGGTTGACATGAGTTTTAGTCCCCCATTGAAGGCGTTAGCTTTTAGCTCATTTAGGAAAAACAAAACTGTGAATATACTTGTGCTCAAATCTAAGGATGGACGTTTGCAAATCTAGGGATGGTGAAACTGTGTCTGATTGTATTTTAATTTTCTCTTTAATTCAGCACTTCAGCCCGAGGAACACATCTTTTTATGTATAATTTAAATGAGTCTTGACTCTTGAATCAAACAACTAGACAATGTGACCTACCATGTGGTATCTCAGCTTTTGCTCTTAATTTGCATTAAACATGTTAATAAATCCATTTGTTTAACTATATATGTGAATCACTTTGACGGTGCCAAAAATTTGAAGGTCTTGGATCTCTATGTTTGGTTGAGTTTTCGATTGGATGATTCGTTCCCAGACCGCGAGCTAGCATCATCACAGAAGGCCATCTGCAGCATGTGAGTTGCTTTGTCCACATCTGATTTTTGGGGAAAATCTAAATTTTAAAAATGAAAAAGGTTAAATCTGAGTTAAAATAATTAATTGCAGACTGGCACATGAGTATCAACATTTTATCAGTGTATGAATATTGTAGAAACAAGGAAGAAACAATAACTGAGAATATAGTTTTGCATGATTTTTTATACTAAATTTTATTTAATGGTAATTTGGATTTGTAGGTTGATTGAGGAGTTCTTAGAAAGGTTCGGGTGGCAGAAGCCAAACGCAGGAAGGTTGGCTATGCATGGTAAAGCAGGTTCTTTGTTATCTCCAACTATGAGGCCATACTTATGAGTTGGTAGGGGATTGGGTGGACCCCATTTTTTGTCACTTGTATTTTAGTTTTGTAGATAATTTACTAGGCACCATTCAAATTGTTTTAACTTGTAAATCCAGTGTTATCTGGAAAAGATTGTTTAATAATTGAAAGTGTAAATTATTTTCCCTTTTTAGATGGTCAAAATAAACGGTTCTGTTTGATTCTGTGTTGTTTTTTTTAATAACTTGGTAAAATGAAGTTTGAGAGTTTATATTAGTATTGTTTTCATGTATTTTTATCTATGTACTATTAATGAAAATACTAGTTTTCTGTACCTTTTGTTTTGGTCTTAATAAAGACTTTAGAATATCTTTTAATTATTTTGTGTTCTTTTAAACATTGTTTTCTAGTTTATAGCTAAAAATTTATTTAAAAAACTAGTTTTCAAACAAACGGGGTTGTTTCTGTTGTTATGAGAAAGAAGACTAATTTTTCAAAAGAGAGTATTAATTTAGACATATTTAATGGAGAATAATTTACGTATAAAAAATATTTAATTACAAGACACTGGCGTGACTAATTTATCATTCGATGATAATCAAATGGACATTTTGGTTAATGCGTTCGGAGACAGCAAACATAACTTGAGAATCTCAAAGATTGAGCTAGTTGTTTTACTCGTTTAGCACATGCTAACTTTAATTTTTTTTTAAATTAAATTGTTATTTGTATAAAATTTTAAGTAAAGTGGCGTGTGTCTTAATTAATAAGAAAAAAAGTATTTTCTTAATTATTTGTCTTTAAGAGAAAAAAAAATACTTTTGGTTCCTTAATTTTAACTCAAGTTTGTCTCTTAAATGTTGTTGATTTTATTAGTCTTTTTACTTTGATTTTTTTTTTGAACTTTTTACTTCGAAAATTAAATATATTTTTAAGTTAGAAAAATTTAACACTGTTAATTTACTTAACAGATAAAGTCTTTTTTTTAAAAAAAAGAATAAAGTCAATTTTAATATCTCTGTATCATTATTACAAATGTTGTTACTATATGAATTTAACGTGTAAAGAAAAAAAATTGGAAGTAGCGCTGTACACTTATGCTGTATTATTGTTGAATAATTTTTAATAGCCAAAAGTATCTTTTTTACCCCCAACGTTTGGGGTCCTGTCAGTTTCGTCCCTAATATTTTTTTGTTGTCAATTGTACCCTTAACGTTTTATATTTCTGTCAATGTCACCCTTTTCACTAACACCGTTAAATATTTAACGGTTTTTGCTGACGTGGCAAAACGTTTTTTTTCTGTCAATTGTACCCCTAACGTTTTACATTTTTGCCAATGTCACCCTTTTCACTAGCACCATCAAATATTTAATAATTTTTGCTTACGTGATATCCTATGTGGCAAAAAATCTGACTTGGCATATTTTTTTCACACCAGATTTTTTACTCATCTTTTTCCCATCAAAATCGTGTCGTTTTAGCCTCACCCTTTTCCTTTTAAAATATAACTCAAACGTACGTGCCATGTTGCAGACAAAAACATCGGAGACATTATCCATTTTTTATTCCGGGAAGACTTTGTCGGAGAGAAGTCGAAATTGGTGCTCAGAAACTTTCACTGTTTCTCAGTAATCGAAGGTCGAATATGTCTTCCTAAAATAGAGAATGGATAACGTCTTCGATGTTTTTATGAGCAAAATAGCGCGTGCATTTGAGTTATATTTTAAAAGGAATACGCCGAGGTCAAAACGAAACAACTTTGATGGGGAAAAGATTAGTAGGAAATCTGATGTGAACAAAAATATACCAAGTCAGATATTTTTGCCACATAGGATGCCACGTAAGCAAAAATTATTAAATATTTGATGGTGCTAGTGAAAAGGGTGACATTGGCAAAAATATAAAACGTTGGGGGTATAATTGACAGAAAAAAAAAACGTTTTGTCACATAGGATGCCACGTCAACAAAAACTGTTAAATATTTAACGGTATTAGTGAAAAGGGTGACATTGGTAGAAACGTAAAACGTTAGGAGTACAATTGACAGCGAAAAAATATTAAGGGCGAAACTGACAGGACCCCCAAACGTTGAGGGTAGGAAAGGTACTTTTGCCATTTTTAATATATAGGATGTGAAAAAGTCCCAAGTCCAATCAAAAGGTAGATATTTTCTAAATCACATATTATGAATTAAGTTTTTAAATTGACCTATAAAAATGTCATTTATTTAATGTGAATGAATATTATTTATCATAGAATATAATATTCAATATGACATATTTTTGTTTTAAAAAAAAGGTCAATTTGGGCCATCCTAATTTTTTTAACTTATTATGGACCGTGGACCTAAATAGGTAGGACTAAAAATCCTCCCTTAATATGGGACAAAATTTTATTGGAAAAAACTTATGTCCATTTCCTCCAATTCCACCAATCATATATTGTATTTACACTCTCTTTCTTCTATGATTGGTCATATAAAAGGTGGTCTTTTATATTCTCTCTCTACTGTGATTGGTCATTTAAACACTTTTTACCACGTGTCATAATTATATTGGGAAATTGGATGAAATGGACATAAGGAAATGGACATAAGTTTTTTCTAATTTTATTAGCCTAAGCCATGCTATTCTTTTTTGAGCCAAACCTATTTTGAGTTTTTGACTCAGAGTGTTTTACGCTGTTAACAACTATCCGTATTACGATCAAGGTCGTCAAAATCTAAATTTTAGGTAAAATCGTAGAAGGGAAGGTAAAATCGTATCGTGAAAACGTATCGTAAAATCGTAAGAGTTTACCTATGAGAAAATCGTATGAATTTACCAATATATATATATACACACACCTAACTATTATATCTTAGTTATATAAAAAAATTAAACATATATAATTCAATATCCACCATTACAATTATTACCACTATCATCACCACTTGGTACTTTCCTAATGTTATGTAAACTCAAATACATACATGATTTGAAGTACTATTAACTCAGACATCATCAACATTAAAACCTAGAAAGAATGGGAAGGGAATAAGTTATGTGGGGTAGGGGAGTCCGACTTTGGACATTAGGTTTTAAGAAATAGGTGTATTTTTCTAGTTAGGACAAGTTATAGATATCTACATAAACATATTGATTTTTTGTTAAAAAAAATCCATATGAACCTTTTTCTGGGGCTGTGGTGAAATCGTAGAATCGCTAATAAAATCGAGATTTCATGGGATTTTACCTGATTTCACCGATTCTCCTGCGATTTTGCACCAACACGATTTTGTATAAAATTTAACAAGATTTGAGAATGTAAAATCGTAAAATCGTAAGATTTTAAGATTTAAATCTAGATTTTAACAACAATAATTACGATGCTGGTATTGGTATTTTTATTGGTAATTGTGGTAAACTATTATTAACTATAATGCTGCCAAAATGTGGATCACATGCAAAAATAATAATTATAAAACAAAGTAATTGATATATTGTGTTAAAATATGGAGTTAGTTGGGTGAAATTATTTCATTGGGTCCAATACCAATAGTTTGTAGGAAAAATAGAAAAAGTTGAAAATTTACATATAAATTGAGTTTGGGAGAAGAAATGAATAAAATCAATTTTTTGAGGGTGTTATGTGCAATTCACATTTGTTCATCGTTAATTTTTTAACGAAAATAAATTATAAGATACTAAATTGTTAACGGCATAAATCACATGCCACCGTTTGTGAAAAAAAAATCGAACTACAAGGTAATTAAGTGAAATTAAATTGAAGTAATATATAAGGCATTAAAGTATAATTTAACTTGTAATATATTAAAATAACTAGTTAAATCGCTAGCGCTTGTGTGGGTGTTTGAAAATTTTACGGATGAGGACAACATAATATATTATAATATGCTTGATAGTTTATTGAGATTATTCCCATTGATTTCCAGAATTTTATAATTTTAATTAAAATAGTCAGAAGTAGACTGTATTTTTCAATGTGCACCTTTGGTACATTGGCAACTCTATAATCTTTACTTAAGTGGGAGACCTTCCTTATTTGTTGTTTTCCCCCTTTTCTTATTCCAATAAATAATGGCAAGTTGGCAACAAAGTAACTATAAATCTCCTGCAAATTAAATAATTAGTCGTACGTGATAAACTGATAATAACTCCAAATTATTTTATTTCAATATTATTCTTCTATCTAACAACACTGTCATTAATTTATACATATCTAACAATGTTATACCATTAAATTATCAACTTTGCTTCAGAGTGACAACTGAGGAAGCTTCAACAAAGGGAAATGGGTACTTTTTAAGCAGACGTTTTGATACGAAAATAATATAAAGTAATTAATAATATATAAAACAGAAATAATTAACAACTCCAATGCCTTTTAATTAAGATGTGGTTAAAATATACGAATAAGGTAATCAACTACTTTTGAACGGACTCATTCGTTTGTTATTATGTTGTCAACACTTCACACTTCATACTCCACAATGACAAACAGGATGTATAAAAATCATATGACCCCACAAATTCCCCCCCCCCCCCCCACATTGTATATTAAAAATAGATTATTTGGTTTCTTAATTTTTAATTGGGTGACGTGAGTGCGTGACTGTTAAATGTTGACATATTATTATTAATTTGCTATTTGTACTATCATGTCACATTATCACATCATTTTGAAGAAAAAAATTTGTATTTAATCTAAATTTAAAAATATTTTTTGTTCCAATTTGTATTTTGTATTTTCTTAAAAAAAACTTTCTCTTCAAAATGACATTGCAACACAAAATAATAAGTTAACGGCAACATATCAACATTTAATGGTAAGTTAAATAACTACTAACATGTCAAGGGCTAAAAATTTAAAAATAAAATTTAAGACCAAATAATTTATTTTCTTCATTTAAGAATTAAATAATAAATTGATTAATAATTGAGGAGTAAACTGTAAAAGTAAGTTTTCTCCGTATTAATTGTATTTGTAAGATTCGCGACATGACAAATGATCCCCAGGACCACTAAGAAGCATTATTCTGGGTCCTCGTATTAAATTTTTAAGAAAAAATATTTGAGCCGTAGATTGACTAATCCTACATGGAATCATCCTAATCGTTGATCACTCAAGTTTAGTTGTCATAACATTACAATAGTATTCTCAAATTTAAAAGTGTGCGTATGTATTATTATTTAAAAAAAAAAATTGGTCGAGGTTATAGAAGGGAGTTATTTGATTTGATTTCTTAATTTTAAATTATAATAGATTTTGTACGTGATCTTATCTAATTAAATATTGGATTAGTAACTTATCAACTGAGTTCCGCGATGGATGGGAAATTTTACATAAATGGGGATATGACGTGGCAGACATCAGATGTATCTTATCCAAAATGAACGGTTAAGGGAGGGGTAGTAGTAGCACACAGAATCACAAACCTCAATTCCTTGGAGTGGAATTAACATTGGTTTTCCTTTTTCGTAGAAAATGAATTAAGATTAGTTTCAAAAACCATCATTATCGTCCATTCGTCATGGTGTGTTATTATATGTTTGCCTTTCTTATGTAATTATCCACATGTCCTTTTCACTCCCTCCTTGCGTAGAGCTTTCAGAATAATTGAGTACAAGGCACGGTGCCAGAAAATTATACGGTTGATTATTCTATCTTTTCCAATTTATATATGTAAATCATTCATAAATTGCTTGTGTTAATATAAGAATTTTCTAAAATAATAAATGAAGGGGTATTTAATATATAGATGTAAACTAAATAAGCATAGTTAATGGTTGGCTAAATGAAATCAAATAAAATTGGTGAGCCGTTGTTGCTCATAGATTAGATGGTTAAAATAAAACTTCAGTGGTACCGTACTATTGAAATTCAGTACATCTTTCAATCATGTAAAGTCATTTGTTAATATTAATATAAATTTACATTAATAAGGACCCACCTTGAATGGTTTAGGAACCAATTGATTTGAGGGATGTACTGAAATTCAATACTACCGTACTACTGAATATCTACATGATTAAAAAACATTCCTGAATATTTAATTATAATGAGCTTTGATATATATATATATATATTGCGTCTGTGACAGTACTTTACCAATTGCTGGGCCTATGTTCAAAACTTGGTTTATTTCAAATCATTTTCATAAATATTTAATTTTAATCATTACCCGCGATCTTTATGATACGCTCATATGCAATATATATGATAATATATATATATATATATATATATATATATATTAAAATGACAAATAATTTGGACTAATATTAAATAAATTGGGTGATCATCATCATGTGCATTGCATGTAACCGCGCGTATATATTTTTATGTCTTTATGTGCAATGTATACTATAATCCTCTCGATATGGGTATTCCTCATACTATTATAAATGGTAAAGAAACTAAAGAAAAGAAATGATTAACATGTGCTATATATGATCATCTAATCAATAATAAGTACAGAAACTCAAATTTGCCAGAAAAAGAACTGAAAGGTTAATATGATCAGTTGATTTTAACTTAAATTTGTTTTATCAATAATAATGTATAAAACCTGAAAATAATTAAGGTACATATACAACATTAAAATTGGTAAATCACAAAAGTTAATTAAAATCCTAGATTTAACCAAAATACTAACTTTTATTATAAAATAGTAAAATAGGTTAATGACAGACACTATTGATTTTAGAAAAACATATAATATACATGTTGTAAAAGTAATGATGTCAATTCTTTTTTAACATCAAGTCTACTTTGCAAAGAGAAATACAAATTGCAAACCAAAACTAAATTATAGTGACACATTCGAGATGATGGATGGATGGGAGATGAAGTAGTTGAGTTGAGTGACATGATAAATAAAATATTGCTGTTACTTCAATTTACAAGCAACTCGAATTAATTTTTAAGGACTCGATTCCTACGCTAGATATCATGACAACGCAGACGACAAACAAATATGAAATATCCTTATATCCATCCCACCCTAAACATAAAAATATAATCAAATGAATTACTATTGGAGTATGAAAGAAAAGCCAGCCCCCTTATTGCTAGCCCCATAAATTTAATTCCCCCCAAATAACACAATAAAGCAAATTAATCACAAATCACACATATACGGTCCCGTGTACACTCGTATATACACCTCCCTAGCTAGTCCCTAGTCCCTACCTTTCCATGTCAATAGGTGAAAAGGATTTTCCCACGTGAATGAAGCTCGTGGCATTGCCACGTACGCTCTTCTTTTGTGACTCAACGTCGTCGTTTGACTCCACCTCATCTTCCTCCTCTTCTCCGAGGGAAAAATACTGCGTTTTCCCAGCGTAGACTTTGACCAAACCCAGATACAAGCTCATCCCGAACACCGTGATCCCAATCAAATACCAACTGAACTGAATATTCACCAACGACACCGCACGGTGAAGCGCCTCGTGGCTCGAGCACCTCACCACCTGATGCCCCTCCTCCAGGTTCATAAAGCACCCTTTCGGGACCAACCCTGGGGTCCACAGCATGAACCCCATGGCCACCAGCCACACGCCTTGGAACAACACGCTCAGCGAGCGCGTGAAGCTCACCGTGAAGCTATTGGGCAGCCCGATCCCCATGAGCGTGGTGGTCAGCGAGACGAGCACGATGAGCTGGAGCAGCAGGTGGTACTGACCCTCGGGGCCGTCGTGGTCGGCGGAGTGGAGGTGGAAGAGGAGGAGCTGCTGGGCGAAGGCGACGGCGGCGAGGAGCTGGGTGAGCGCGTACCTTGCACGCGAGGCGGCGGCGATGCGGTCGAGGACGATGGCGAAGGCGGCGTAGAGGAAGAATGTCATGGAGATGGAGGAGTGCTCGAAGTTGTGGAGGTGGTTGGAGGGGATGGTGCCGTCGGGGTCGAAGGGCTGGTGGCGGTCGGGGCCGATGAAGAGCTCCATGGAAATGGAGGCGAGGGAGCCGGCCATGATGAGGAGGAGCTCGAGGTATTTGAATTTGGAAGAAGGGAACCAGGGAGGAGAAACGTAGGAGTGGGAATTGAGAGCGTGGAGTTTGATGTGGTTGAAGAGGTGCCATAAGCCAATGAGTAAAAAGCCAAGACCAGGAGCCACATGGCCGACCAGGGTTCCCATGATGATGAGAGTACTGAATTAATCAAATGATGCGTTGGTGTTAGTGTTGGTGATGATGGGGCAGAAAGAGAAGGGGGGGGTTTTAATAGGGAGGGGGGAGGAGGGGTTTGAAAATTGGAAAATTGGAAAAAGAGGTCTAGAGGGTTCTATGAATGCTATGAACATTGAATAAAGAAATGAAGAATGTGAATTTGAAGTCCAAACTCAAATGAAGTTAATTTTGGTGGCTTGGGGGATAAGCAGAAGTGGCAGCGACACAGGGGGTTGACCACATGACTTGTGAGTTGTGACGAGTGAGATGAGGTGGCGCTCATTTTCTAGAATAAAATATTTCCGAACCTTCACGCTCACGCACATCCTCCCTCATGCACTTCCTAACTCTTTTGTTTTTCACACAAATTACACTCCTCCCTTCTTATTAGGCAAAATGTTCTCACACCTTAACATCCTCACCAATGTTGTCAATATCCAATCACACAAAGATTTGAATAAGTGTTCAACTTATAATTTGATCGGTTTAATCGGTTAAATTATATGACACAATAAATTATAAATATTAATTATTCTTATTATATAAAATGACAGCACTCAAGTTTTAATACACATAATTTTTAAGATTTGTCAAGTTCAAGAGAATCTTAATCAAACTAAGCATGAAATTCTTGATAATCATCACCGCTGTAACTTGCTAATTGTTCTTAAGAAAATGAGTCCAAATTGTGCTGCTAATTTTTTTTTAAAAAAAAACTAAATTGGACTACAAAAACAAAAGAGTTGGACCAAGTGATCCAGCAGTTTGACTCCGATTAAATTTGATCCAACTGTTAGTTTAATTTTTTAAGTTCGTTCAACTCATTCTAACGTCTAATTTACGATTGGACCAGTCGAACCGTCCGATTCGATCCTAACAATATTGATGCTAACTCTAGTTTTATATGAATTTTTTGTAGGGTAGATTTTCTACTATTAGAAAGATATAGAGGTTGAGACTCACAGAGGTTAATAAAATAAAGATATAATTTTTCGAAATTTCATACAGGTAAAAAACAGACTTTTTTTCTTACACTTTTCTAGTTCTCTACACCTCCCTATACTTCCCTTGTTAAAATTTTGGTTAAACAACCCTTTACTTTGTTACTAAAATATTAATTAATGATTTTAAATTTGAGAAGGTCAATAAAAAAATTAATGTGCTTTCAATTTCCAAATTATATATGGTCCCCGACTCCGGATAACTCTGCTAAATTGCTAAGTGATTGATCTTATTTATAATTGTTAATTGATTATTGTTCAAATAATTTTCTATTGGCTTGACTTCATTAAAACGCTAACTGGCCGTGTGAATTCTTGAAATACTAATGAATATATTATTGTAAAACACAAATATGAGTACCGTACGTAGTACTTCACACACGAAATTTCTCCCTCCTAATGTACAACACTCAAAAAGTGACAGTACAAGGTATTTATTCCTTTTTTTAAAGGAAAAAACTTAAGTCCATTTCATCAAATTCTACCAATCATATATTGTATTTACACTCTTCTTTTTTTATGATTGGTCATATAAAAGGTGACTTTCTATATTCTCTCTCTACTATGATTGATCATTTAAACACTTTTTGCCACGTGCCATATTTATATTAGAGAACTTGATGAAATAGATATAATTTTTTTCTTTTTTTTAATGTATCGAAGTCCTCTAGGCTAGGGTTCTATATAGTTTGAGTTTTAAAATTTTATTGAAAGATTTTTGTCTTTCTAATTTGGGATGCCCTTCCATTCACATTCCCTTATTATTTGTCACGTAATTGTATTTTTTAATGATATTTTAACTGTTATCTATATGTAAATATATTTTGTAAGAATATTTTAATTATTATCTATCGTATAGGAATATTTTGTAAAGATATTTATTAATTATTATAATATTATTTTATTCATTCAATTTAGATTTTAGAGTCACTAAAATATAAAATAATTAAAATATCATCATAAAATATATTTATGTGACAAAAGATTATTGAGTACCTCAAATTAAAAAAGTTAAAAAATTTGTTTACAAAATTTTAAAATTTTAAATATATATATACCACTGTATTTTACCCTTCATCTAATGGTCATTTTTTTTCATATATCATATTATTTATTATATATATATATATATTTTAAAAAAAGAGGAAAGATCCCAAGTCTATATATATATTATAATAACGATATTTACTTATCAATTTCAAAAATATAAATCAACACTCGTGAACCTTCATTGAAAATAGGCAAAGGAACGTATGGCGACTTCCATTTAATTAGATGAATTTTCGCATTTTTCTTTTTCAAATTTAATTTTAATCCTTGATTGTTTTTCTTTTCCCCTTCTGGATAAAGTTGAAAATTGAGATGTGAATCTTTTACGGAAATCATTTTTCTTCGTCAATGCTAGCTTGCGCTTTATAAATTCCAATGAATAGTGGTTGAGGAATCACGCAGCCCTGGTCCTCTTGACAAATAAGAACTATTTATATATCACACAATTATATCGAAAAAGAAGTTTTTGTCGTCTTCTCTCTATATATATATGTATATATTTATTTAAATGAGACGGTTATCGATTATTGTCTTGAGTATGAAACAGCTTTAAATTTTTGGACCAGCTGTCCCACCCTTTGAAGTGCCTACAAATTAACGAGAGGATTAACTACTGTGTTCGACAATAGACACCCTAATTTAGAAAAAAAACGATTATTAATTTTTTTAATTTATAAATTTATTAAAAAATAAGATAATTTTTTCGTTGACTTATAAATATTTTTAAATGTAAAATAATTAGTTCAATAATTTAAAATTATTTTATATCTAAAGTAAACAATCGAACATACGACATTTAATTAAAAGTAAATAAATTTTTTTACTTAACCATGTCATCCAAATTCTTGTTTGTCTCGTATATGACAACATAGATACAACCTCAATATCTTAGGCAGATGTAAATAATTAATATATAACTTCTCCAACGAACTGTCCCGCTCAATATGATATCTTACTAATTGAGCCTAAATGCAATCGTGCGTCTTCGTAATTACTTGTAATTGTTAATCTAATTGGCACTTGTGCCAATCTATGTTAATGTTTGTTTAATGATCTGTCTTAGTGTGCCTTGTTCTCACAATTAACAAAAAGAGAAAAGTAAAAATATTATTTTATGAAAAATAAATATGAAGTGTGACCATAAAAGGAAGAAATTTTCTGTAACTTTCAATAGGTTTTTGTCAATGACTTTTCTAGTATTTTGTAAGGAATTAAATCTTTTTTTAGCAACATGATGTTCATTCATTTTGTTCCGCCATTTTCATAGAGCTGAGGGCAAAGGCCAAAGAGTAATATGATTTGATTAGGAGATGCAATTTACCACTTATAAAAATTTGTATAATCTACACATGGAATAAAAAAATTCTTTTTAAAGAGTTGAACTATTTGTAATATCATTCTCTCAATGCTAAGGATGATTTAGACCCCAAAAAAGAAGATAATTTCGGAAAGGATATGATGAAGGCAGAAGATTATATTGGGCTTAACTTAAAGTGACTTGAGTATTTGGTTTTTGGGCTGATCGGAAAGACTAGTATGGCTTTGTTGACAAGTCTTGCGTATGCACACATGTATGCCTAGTGTTTTGACCAAACAAATAATAATAAAATAATAATAATAATAATAATAATGCTTATTGTTATTCTTACCGTGCGTTTTACAATCATATAATAGTCAATATTCAAGATACGTGTATATATAATATTTGAAATATGAGAAATGTTAATTGACTTTCTCTTTGAATAGTTATCTAATTATAATATTAAATTAAAAATTTAGTCAATATAGATGAAGTTTTAAAACAAAGGAAAAGAGAATAATAAGATTCCTTCACCTCTTAAGAAAGATAATATAAAAGACTTGTGTTCCTTAACATTTGCATTTTGGCTTCAATATTTAAAAAGAGATGATAATTTAATATTATTAATGACAATGAATCTGACAATATTCAATAAATTAATGACGGTTGAAATCTCACATTGCTTAGTTAAAGGGCTAACAAGCTGTATATATAGGCTGAGGTAATTCTCTCTCTTTGAGGGCTCTTTTAGAGTGAGTTAGACCTTTTAAGATAGTATCAGAGGGGGTCTGGGCATGTGTGAATGGATGAGCCTTACTGTGGACTGCCTTGGAGATAACCCGTTGGCTTCACACTACTATGTCGGACATGAGAGGGGCGTGTTGAAATCACATATTGCTTAGTTAAAGAGCTAACAAGCTGTATATATGGTTGAAGTAATCCTCTCACTTTCAAAACTCTTTTAGGCTGAGTTAAACCTCTTAAGAGTAACCATAAAAAAATTAGTACAATTGTACAAGTAATTGGGAGACTCGTGGGGTTTAGTTCTCCAAGTGATTCGAAGAGTCCTTGAAATATAGGCACAAAATATCTTCATGACTCTCCAATATTCATAGCAAGAAATAAAAGGCTAATTTAACTTAAATAAAAAAATAAAGACAAAAGGAATAGTAGCTATGCGCTGCTTTTTTTTATAAGCAAATTATGTAATGAATTTTCTCCTTTAGATATAGGTGTTGTTACCAAAATTCAGCATAATGCTTTGAAAAATAGGATATGGAGGCATCATCAAAACTCAAAAGAACTTGAATGAAATATGGATCATGATATGTGCCTCGAGTTTTGACTTAGATTTATATTTCGTTTTATCTAACCAAAAAAAAATGTAGGCTTTATATGTGATTGACCCCTGACTGACAGTAAATTTAAACCATCTATCATTACTAATTATACAATATGGTAAGATTTGATTTTTTTTCCTAGTAGTGCATATGACAAATTTACAGAAAAAAATATATAGGACTAACTTGAATGTATATTTTCTCTTGAAAAAAAAAACTTTTTTTCTTCCAATTTGTTACTCCGCTTTGCGTGTCTCACTGTTCGAGACTTCGAGTCTTCGTTATGTTTTGCCATGGTTTCCCGCCGAATTCATGCCCTCATCGATCAATCCAAAAGTGTTCCTCATCTTCTCCAACTTCACACCCTCATTCTCAAATCTGCGCTCGATTATGATGACAACTTTGTCAATCAGACTGTCTTATCCGCCTGCTCGATATCGGTCAATTGTGCCAAAATAATATTCGATCACATACCCATTGTTCCACCACTTTTTGCTTGGAATTCCATAATTAAAGCATTTGCAAAGAGCTCATATCCGGTTGAGTCAGTCAAGCTGTTCTGTAAGTTGCGAAGCTCTGGTCTTCAACCTAACAATTTTACATACCCTTTCGTCCTTAAAGCTTGTGGTTGCTGTTCGTTGGTTAGACAAGGTGGGATGGTGCATTGTTTGGCTTTGAAGATGGGGTTTGATTCTGACCAGTACATTGGCAATACCCTTTTGAAGATGTACGTTGACTGTGGCGCAATTAAGTTTGCAAGAAAGGTGTTTGATGAAATGACTGTTAGAGATGTTGTGTCTTGGACTTCCATGATTGCTGCATATATCGCCTAGTAAGTTGGTGAACTTGTTAAGTGCTTAATTTATTAATTAATTTGGAATAAATTAGTAGCTAAAATGCTTGCACATCATGTGGCTTGGAGAAGGTTAGAACTTAGAAGCAAAATCAAGTAATAGTCGCATTGTAATCAAATGGTTTTGGTCATCCTGCCATTCATTTGTTAATAAGATTCTATTTATTTAAATAGTTGATAGGGTGCTCTTTTTTCTCCCATGTTTCCTTTTGTTGGATAACTTCGGTTCAACCTTGTTTGTTTGATATTTTTCTTTGTTGGAAAAACTTTGAAGACGTACATTGACTTATACCTCCTGATCATTTATGTCAAAGCTCCTTCTTGTTCTCAACTAGGGATTTTCATGTTGCCATACTCACAATTGTTATTAACATAACTGGATCGATTTTAATAATCTCTCATTCATCAATCACGGCTGTTAATTCCTTTTCTGCCAGTATGCCTTGTTAGAAATTTCTTTACAAAGGTCCATTCATTCTATCTATCTATCTTTCTGCAGCAACTCTCCTTCAGATGCGTTAAATGTATTTCAAGAGATGAGGCTATCAAATGAAAAGCCTAACTCAGTCACCTTGGTTAGCTTGCTTTCTGCATGTACTCATCTGCTCAATATCTGTGCTGGGAAATCCATTCATTCCTATATTATCAGGAATCACATAGAACTGGATGTTGCTTTGGGTACAGCTCTGTTTGAGATGTATTCGAAATGCGGACTAATCGAAAAAGCCCTTCAAATTTTCAATTCAATGCGTGAAAAGAACTTGCAGTCATGGACAATCATGATCTCTGCCCTTGCAAATCATGGGCGTCATAAGGATGCTATTTCTCTGTTCACCCAGATGAAAAATATAGGATTGCAACCTGATAGTCTATCATTTTCTGTGATTCTATCAACCTGCAGCCACATGGGCCTTGTTTATGAAGGCAAAAAGTATTTTGATCAAATGGTTACCTTGTATAACATAAAGCCAACTGTTGAGCACTACGGATGCATGGTTGATTTGCTAGGAAGAGCAGGCTTGATGGAAGAAGCTTATAAAGTCATCAAGAACATGCCCATGGAGCCCAATGCTGTAATATTAAGAAGTTTCTTGGGTGCTTGCCGAAATAATGGTTGGTTTCCTAGTTTGGATGATAAACTGCTGTCTAAATTGGAGCCTGAATTGGGGACAAACTACGTACTTACTGCTAATGTATTTTCCCTCTCTGGTTCTTGGGATGATGCCAATAACTTGAGAGTGGCCATGAAACAGAAAGGGTTGAAGAAAATTCCTGGATGTAGTTGGGTGGATGTGCCAAATTGTTCTACCAAGAGACCTTGAGAAGAAGGTTAGTTACTTTAGAACCATCTTTCTAATTCTTTCCTTCATTTACTAAAATATTATTAGAAGAAAATGTACTTTTTAATTCCTATAGTATATATGCCTCGATTATATAGTGCACAATTCAATCCTCAAAAATCTTTTATTTCATATTTACTGAAACATGTTTAGTTGGTGCAAGATCATCCTAAACTAAGCCAAAGTTTATGTATAACAATGATAGTCTATATATGCTGAGGTTAATTAATCTGGGTAAATTTAATATTAAAAGTAAAAATTGTCCTAGATAGAAAAAAAAAAGGTTTTAGATTTTTAACTTCATTATAAATGGGGTCTATTTGTGAACCCAATAAGTGGCCCACTTATTCATTATCAAACAAAATCATTTCATTCTACTAATAATAACAGTAATAATAAACTCTCATCATCCATCAACCATTGTGTATAAATCAAACATCTGAGAATAATTAAAAACTTGTGGAATTATTTGAGCACAATAAGATAAACTTCAAATCAAATGAAGGGACTAGGGATCAATGTTACTTTGATGAAGGCTTGTTTGCCATAGGAAAACAGGATTCCAACCACAAACATTTCAAAATTGGTTTGGCAAACAAATTAAGAGCTAAGAGGCTTTCCTTATTATCAAACAACTTTATGTCCTCATCGTCATCGTTCAACATCTCCCATTATATTTCATAAATATAAGGGGAAAAAAATCATTGTTTAGACACAAAAGGTCGTGTTTGGCTAGCTCATCAGCACAAGAGTTTTCTTCTCTGTAAGTGAGAGATATAAACCTCAATAAAGCCCTGATAATGGGATTGTTAAGATGATGATGATGAGTGTGAATCACTATGCTTGAGGAGAATAGCTGCTACAACAGAGTCAGCTTCAATGCAAATATAACTACAAATCAGATTTTGTGCTAATTTAAGGCCCATGGTTAAAGCCCAAATCTCTGCTCTGAGAACACTATCTAAATCCCGTGTGGCACATTACATAAGATTTTCCTTTAAAAAAAGTTATATATAATATAATATTTAACAGTATTTTGAATAAAATTTTCTTTAATAAAAATATCTCTCTATAATCTATATATATTTATGTCGTTTTAATTAATTTCTGGGCCCAAATCCCATGTGACACATTGCATCAAATTAAATAAACATTATATTTAAAAATTAAAACAGATCTATGAGGTGTTAGAACTTACATGACATACACATGACCAGCATACGGGAAAGTGGAAACTAATGGGTAGGCCACAAATGGGGTATATATGGACATAGACAATTATGTAGGACACAAGTTTTTCTATTTGGTTCAGTGGCTTTAAGAAAAATGCTTTTACATACATAAATCTCAAAATATTCTAAAAATACATACACAAGGCCTTTTCCATATTTATAAACTTGTAATGCATCATTCATCCTCCAAGCAAAATTCAGCATGCAATAATTATTTTCCCAAAACGAAAAGGGACTTGTGGTTGTGGTATTTCTTGAATTGTACTTGCATCTTTAAGTCATGGGTCTAGAGAAAGAAATCATAATTAGAATAATCAAGAATTGTAATTAGAAAATATTAAAAATAAATTTGAAAGGACAAATATGTGCTTACAGTAAGATTTACATAGTAATAATGCGTGTACTTTTTACCTTCAAGAAAAATTAATGTGTACTTTTTTTCTCCCTTATAAACGAAGTTAGTGGCAATAATATGCCCAAGATTAAAGTGTACGTACCCAGATTTTTAATGTTTAAAGACTACCATCATTTAGGGCAATTTGTACAAGTATTTGACCCCTCAACAGCCAGAAAATATATGCACAGAAGCCCACTTCATCAAACATTTACGGGAAAAATACGATTTTTGGATATTTATTTTAAAGAAGCAAAATAATATTTAGTCACTGAATTGTTGGTCAAACTACTATTTAGTCCTTAAATTTAAAAAAAATACTATTTAGTCCCTAAAATTTTTAACTATGTCAACTATTTAGTCCATGAATTTGTAACTATGTCAACTATTTAGTCCCCAAACTTAGCAAAAAATACTATTTAATCATCGAATTTGCAACTCTATCAACTATTTAGTCTCCTAACTGTTACCCGTTATAGTTGACAAAGTTGCAAATTTGGTGATTAAATAGTATTTTTGCCAAGTTTGAGGACTAAATAGTTGACGTAGTTACAAATTCAGGGACTAAATAGTATTTTGTCAAATTCGGGGACTAAACAGTTGACATAGTTAAAAATTTTGGGAACTAAATAGTATTTTTGATAAATTCGGGAACTAAATAGTAATTTGACTAACAATTCAGGGACTAAATAGTATTTTGCATCTATTTTAAAATATGCTTAACTTACTATTCAAAATTCCTTGTATCAATAAAAAAAATACAAATATATATATTTCAAGACTTATGATTAGTGAATATAATTTTTTCAGAAATTGAATTATGCATTTTAAAATTCATGAAGTAAATAATTAATCATTAAAGTATCTTTATTCTTTCAAAACCAAACAACATCATTCATTTATAGGCGAAGGTAGTTTACCAGATTAGCTTCCCTTCTCAAAGACATACAGTAGAAGAAAATTTTGCCAATTTCTCTCCTTTTTGGTTTACTTAACTCAAAATTTTGTTCTCCAAGAAAGCAAAAAGAAGACTAAAGAAATCAGATTAGTCATGACAAATGAGTAGTCTTCTTGGAAGGTGAATCAATAACAAAAGAGTTTTCATTTACACAAACAATGCAACAATTGTTCAAATGGGGCAAAAAAAATCCACACTTTGAGAACTTCAACTCACAATTAAAAGACCGAAGAAACTGGACTAAAAGTTGGGAGTAAATATTCCACCCTTCAATCCTACCAAATCCTTTTACATTTAACTACAACACCTAACACCAACTCTAAGAGGAAGAAGAAGAACCAATGGTAATGGTAGCCACTTTAGGAACATGAACCGGAAACTCATGAATCTCATCCACCCAAGGATTCTTCTCCTTGGCCGGATCAATCCTCCTCATGGCTCGCCAAACAGCACTATTACACTTAAACCCCGACCCAAACGCAATCTGCCATGTCCTATCCCCTTTCCTTATCCTCCCCTTAGCCTCAGTATACGCCAACTCATACCACAATGAACTACTAGAAGTGTTCCCAAATCTATACAGAGTCATCCTGGATGGCTCCATATGCCAATCACTCAGCTCCAAATTCTTCTCCAACTCATCCAGAACCGCCCTCCCTCCAGCATGAATACAAAAATGCTCAAAAGCCAGCTTGAAATCTGGAATGTACGGCTTCACTTTCATCTTGAACACCTTCCTGGCTACCAAAGTGGCAAAAAACAGAAGCTGCTCTGACATGGGAAGGACCAGAGGTCCCAATGTGGTGATGTTGGCTTTGAGGGCTTCTCCGGCCACAGCCATTAGGTCCTTTGAGAGGGAGACACCGACCCTTTTGGTGTCATCTTCTTCCTGGAAGACGCAGCCGTAGGATTTGTCCTCTGCGCCTTTGTGGGTACGCACGGTGTGAAGCAATTGGTATTTGGCTCTGCCTCGGTCGGAATTGCGGTTGGAGAGGAGAACTGCCGCGCCGCCCATTCGGAAGAGGCAATTCGAAACGAGCATGGATCGGTTGTTGCCGAAGTACCAGTTGAGAGTGATGTTCTCCATGCTTACTACCAACGCATAAGAGTTGGGATGTACCTATATATGTAGAAATTTAGACTCAGTGTAAATGGCATTTCTTTCTAATGATGTAATTCATATGTGATCTAAAGATATTATTACATTCTCCCTTATTAATGGTTCCATGAATTTATTAGGACACCTGGAGAAGTGGATTCTGTTCACAAATAATATGTAAATGAATTAAATTATCTGTATCTAAGGCACACATATTAAAGGGTCCAGCAGCATGAGGCCATGGGATGGGAGTTGGGATAGTTGGGGACTTGGGCGGGGTATTCAATAAATAGGATGCAAACTAACAATGGCAATTGTGATTAATTTTCCATCTTCTAAATGTGATATTAATGATGTTTTTGGATTAAACACTTACTACTAAGCCAAATGTTACAGGTCATGGGTTCAAGTAATAATTGAATCAAGTAGTGTTTGTGCTAGATTAACTGGTCAAGTTAAGCAAAAAGAATTGAAAGAGTAGTTGAAAATAATATACTAAAATTCAGTATTAATAAAAATTGGACGTGGGTTAGCGCTTGATCCATAAACATATTTATGGATGTGGGTCCAAGTGGCCAACATGGGTCAAACTGAAATCTTCGTGGGGAAACAAAGTAATAAATCGCAAAGTAGTTGGGAAGTTATATATATATATAGTGGAACAGCAAAAGTAATATTGTAAATATTCCCTAGAGGCTAGAGGAGATGGTTGGAACACTTGCTCCATGATCTAATTATGATGGCATTTAATAAAGGAAAAAGAATGTATAGAAATTAAACCTGTAAGAGCTGTTTGGCAAGGTCAATAGAGATAAGGCCAGCACTACATCCCATTCCACCAAGATTATAGCTCACAATATTCCCCCTCAGCTTGTAATGATTCACAATCATAGCAGAAAGGGAAGGTGTAGGATTGAACAAGCTACAATTCACCACAAGAATCCCAATATCCTTAGCCTTCACCCCAGTTTTCTCCAAAACCTCATCAATGGCTCCAAACATCACCTCCTCTGCTTCCTTCCTCGCTTCAGCCATGTTTGGATTTGGGGGTACCCTTAGCACAGCAGGAGGCAAATAGGTCTTCTGCCCCAAACCAGACCTCTCCAGAATCTTCTTCTGAAACATCAGATTCTCCTCAGAGAAGGACCCTGTGAGCCCAGATCTCTCCATGAAGATCTCCTTCGTGCACATCCTAGCTGCCTCTGGCTTATAACATGCAAAATCCACCAAGTACACGCCACGTGGGCGGCTCATGAAATAAAGGGTACCTAGGAATACTATGAGACATGAACATAGTGTGACAGTGAGGAGATTGAACTTGAGATTCTCCCATAATACGAGGATGTCTTGGATTGAGAGAGTCGAGAGATGAGCCGAGGCAGAGATGAGAAGTGGAATGAGAAAAAGGTACATAGCATTGGAGATTAAGTAGTGGTAGCCAAGCTTCACATACTTGAGCTTTACCGATAGAAGAAAGTTGGGAAGTTTGTTAGTACCAATATTGTTGTGACGATCATCCTCCATGATGGGTTCGCTTTATAATTGAGACTACTTTTGAGTTTTGATGCCCCAAAAGCTAATGAACTTTATGTGTGTTTAGGGAAAAGCAAGAAATGTGAAAAAAGTGAGAAATGGAAGATGGAAGGATGCAGAGATATGGAAGGTGACGGGGGTTATAAAGGGATGTTTGGAAAAACAGACGTAGTGGGGAGAAACATGGGTTTATGAGAGAGGGAAGGGGGAGGATACAACTACCCCAACGAACTTTTAATTGTCCTTTGGGCCATTCAATTCGCCACTCCAGAAAAAAACAAAATATATATATTAATTAATTCTAAATGATTGACCATATATCAAGTTAATGTCATTTCTAACCAGCACAACTTAATGCAAAAGCTTGTTATTTATTTATTTTGCTAAAAAAGAGCTTATTATTAGATTTAGATGGGTGAAAAGAATTAAGAAATACTCTATTAACAAGAGGTGGTATAGATACTAAAAGATTTATGTTTTTTTAATAATTATCTTTTGAGTTTAATTTTAAGAATAAGAATAAATTATTTATTGAGAGGGTCATTTTAACAATGAGTTTGAAAATATTAAAAGAATAAGTTATCATACTCAATTGGATAGATATTGTTTCCAAGACAAAAAGAACTACTCTAACCAATCATATTCACCTTATATAATATAACTTTTTATGATATAAATAAAATTGCAGAAAATGAAAGTTATTTTAGAGATTGGATTGATATTTGGTGGATAGTCAATTTTTTTTTTGTTGGTTTGATCTCTGAAACTTTGTTCGAATTAATTCAAACTTTATTCAAGTCACTCATTTAATTATGGTGAAAGAGTCTCTCAATGACAATAATTACATTAACAAAATCTTAAATTTAAGATATTACTTAAGCGATATCAAATTATTTACTATTTGAACAAAACTTTGGTAATATATTAGTTTGTTAAAAGTAATTACATATTGGTTTTTTGAAATTATGGTAAGTTATTGAAATAAATTTGTTATCCCCGTTAATTAACAAGTTTTTTATTATTATTTAATGGCACTTTCTGGACAGCTTCATCCAACAAAGTTATAACTGTTGGGTGACTTAAATGCATAAACTTCCCACCAAACACCCACCTATTTGGCCATGGCTTGGCGGCTGCCAGTTGATCGGTTTCACATTGTGCGTCCGAATAAATAGTAAAATAATGTAAACTTATTTATTATCCAACACGTACAATTCTCAAGATTTTTCTGCCCAACCACAAACCAATGCTTTCGTTAATGCACCCATCCATCACTACTGAATTAGTCAAACATAAAATATACTATTTAGTATTTACTAACATTGAAATCATTATTTGTTTACCCACAAATATATATATATTTTAAAATAAATTAAACAAATTTACTTTCTTGTTTGGGCGGGACAACGGGCCAAACGGCCCAAAGAAGAAAGAAAAACTAAATAAAACGGATCTAGGAGTAGCAGCTCCTGTAACATCACACTCGAACTTTTGAATTTTGATTAGCAAGTTAATCCACACATTTGTTGATTGGGAACAGGAATGATAATAAAAATGAAAATGTCGAAGGGAGTAAAAAGATTATGTCAATGTGATGTGAATAAAATAAAAGTGAGTAAAATAATTATTTTATCTTTACATTGAAAGTGAGAATATAATAAAAGTAAAAATAAAAATATAATTTCATTATATTACAAAAAAAAAAATTTATTTAGTAGAAAGAATATACGAAAGATTGCCATTTTCAAAATTTTTTTTTTCACTTACCAAACAACACCCTCATAATAGGATTGAATAGAAATATGTGAAAGTTCAAGAGTGAACAAATGGAGTTGTTTATTGGCCAAATAGACAATGGAATTGTTATGTGGTACGTACTTAAAACTAAGGAACGTTTTATTTATAATGTTATAAGGTTTTTTTTTTAAATATTTATAATGTTATAAGTTAACTACTACGAAGTCATTTATTTAATAATTTTTTTGGGCTTATTTTATTATACAGCTATCGCGTCACTTCGTTCCATATTGTATATACTTTAGTTCTTTTGTTAATTTTAAATATAAATATAAAATTAAATAATTTGTCATTTCTTGACAGTGTTTTATTTAAATTTTAATATAAATATAAAATTAAATAATTTCTTACTTCGTGACCATTTTTTTATTTAATTATAAATACAAATATCAAATTAAATAATTTCTTACTTCTCTATAACTACTTTTACTGTTTTACCATAATTTTTTTCTCTATTATTTTATATATTTATCTATATTATATTATATTTGAAGCTTTTAGGTATTAGTCTTTTAATATAACTCAGCCAAGAAATTAGTTATAATTGTACTCAATAATAAATACTCTAGTACGTAAAAAAACTATATATGAAAAAGTTAAATAAAAATGCATTATTTAAATGTACTGTTATAAATATAATTTTTTTTTATTTCACAAATTAAATAAAAAATTAAGTGCATGCCATATATTGTAATATAAAATAATATAGACTTATTAGTTTAAATAATTTTAAAATTGAAATCGCATTAAAAATATACTACAGTATGGCAAATATTATGAAACTGTTATATAATAGGAAAAAACTTATATCCATTTCCTTATGTCCATTTCCTCCAATTCCACCAATCATATATTGTATTTACATTCTCTTTTTTCTATAATTGGTCATATAAAAGGTGGTTTTCTATATTCTCTCTCTACTGTGATTGGTCATTTAAACACTTTTTGCCACGTGTCATAATTATATTGGGGAATTGGATGAAATGGACATAAGGAAATGGACATAAGTTTTTTCCTATATAATATATGTATCTCTCCTGATTTTTTTCACAAATATTATTTTTAGTAGGGGTAATCTTGTTATAAGTTGTTATAGCCGTTGCTAAAATCATGTGAACATATCTCTTAATTAGCAAAGAATAATATTTTTTTGTTTGTAACTGTAAAATGTGTTACCCTATACCCCTAGCTCTCCACAATTTAAGATATAAGTATAATAATTGTAATTGGTTTTAATAAAATATAATTTTATTTAGTAGTTATATAATATATAAATTTTTGTTATTATATATAACTTTAATTCTTAAGTTTAAGAAATAATTAGAAAAAAAACACGTGTAATACTAAATACTAAGCATTATATTATTATAAATTTAAGAATTGGAATATATTATTTACTTTTTTTTATAAAATATATTATTTACTAAGTAATATTCTTTACAAAAGAAATAAATATTATTATTCAGAATATTTTAGTTATAGTTTTAATTCGATATTTAACTTTGTATATATTATTTTTAAATAGAATACAATCATAGATAGTAATAATTAATTTAGTACAACTGATTATTGTTTTCCTTTTTTTTCCTTGAAAGTCCATTTTTGCATGATTTCTTTTCGTTCTCCCAGTAGTAGTAAAAGTATAACCCCTCTTGGCAAGACTGATTTCCATGAGTCAAGAATGAGAAGGAATCATATGATATGATGTACAACATAGATTGAAAGTATCAAGAACACTCACAGAGTAGACAGTACAGTCTAAAAAAAATTTAAACTCAATTCAAATTTATTATGAATCAAAACTGATGAACAACAGAAACTTCACATACATAACTCTCATTTGCAAAACCATCTCAAAACTTGCTACCTAATTATCTACAAAATTGATTGGTAACCTTGTGTGTGTTGGTACCACTAAAATTCTCTACTCAATCCGTGAAAACGAAGATGATGATCATGATCATACACATTCATTGCGCCAAAGGAACAACTACATCTTGAAGCCCTAATTTCCAGTCGTTCCAATAACGCTCCTCAAATTCCAACCCTCCATCCTCCACTCTCACAGCCACCATTGCCATACCTGCAACTATCTCAAACACCTCAAACACCACAACCACCTTTCCTTTCCCCATTCCAATTGACCCATTCTTCCCCAGTTCAACCTTAAACCCTAATCTCCCCCCAATTTCCTTCACTTTCTCCGCCACCACTTCCGTCTTCGCATTCGACGCAAACCTCCTCTCCTTCCTATTCTCCGACGTCGTTTCAAATAAACCCCTCAAATCCAGACCTGGAGACATTGATATTATATCAAAAGCATTCAACCCAGCGTACTTCGACCCTGTCTTGTTATCCGATCCGAATATGCTCTTCTCGGGTTCGGGTCTCAGCGATGTCATGAACCAGGGGTTCCCAAACAGATCTTCGAGGCTCATCCTGTGAAGCGGGTCCGGGTGGAGCAAATTGTGGATCACCGAACGCGCTCGCTCCGAGATATAGGCGGGATAGACATAGCTGCGTGAGTTAATCCTCCTGAACATCATCGGCATGTTGGAATCGTTGAACGGGAGGTATCCGGTGAGCATCACGTAGAGTAAGACCCCGCACGACCACGCGTCGGCTTTCGAGCCGTCGTACCTGCGCCGGTGGAGGATCTCCGGCGCGGTGAAGCACGGCGTGCCGCAAGCCGTGTTCAGCAAGCCGTTGCTGAGCTGTTCGGGCAAGGCGGAGAGCCCGAAGTCCGAAACCTTCACATCCCCGTCCTTGTCCAAGAGCAAGTTCTGAGGCTTGATGTCGCGGTGAGCGACGCCGTTTCGGTGGCAGAAACGCAGCGCGGAGACCACTTGCTGGAAATAACGCCGCGCTAACGGTTCCGTTATCCGGCCTTTGTTAACGATCTGCGTCCCGAGCTCGCCGCCGGGGGCGAACTCCACGACGAGGTAGATCTTGGTCTTTGACGCCATCACCTCATGGATTTTGAGGATATTGGGATGGTGTTGTAGGCGTCGCATCGCGTCGATTTCTCGAATGACGAGACTCTCCATGGCGGCTCCCATGATGACTTTGTCTATGATTTTGACGGCCACAGTGCTTCCATCCCTTAAGGATTCCGCATAGTAAACCTTCGCGAAGCTTCCGCGGCCGAGTAGACGAGTCAGTCGGTACTTCCCGAAGATGATAGTTTCAGATGGAAGCGGGGATGGAGGTTGGGACACCATCGCCGTGTAGACTGTGGAAACAGAGCTAGGAGTTAGAATACATGGTAACTAGAAGGGATGTAACGTAAATATCTTTCACTATTGTTTATATATATAGCTTTGGCTGCTGTGATATGTTCTCCATCTAATACTCAAATTTCTGTTCTATTCAAATTACTCAGATATTAGATGTGATTACTGTTTACTTATGTTTAAATTATTTTGAATTTTTTTTTTAAAAAAATTATGATATCTATTGTTTTGGATATTTATGGAATAATACGAATCTTTAATTAATTTAAAAAGTTATTCAAAATTAACAATGAAGAATATTCTTATGCGTGAGATTAATGGTATTGGTATGGTTATCTAAAACAGAAAAGATAGATATCAATCGAATTCTCAGTCCGTGGTCGTGATAGAAAGATAAGTAATAAACCGAATTTATTTTAATTGAACTTATATTTTATCTATAAATTTTATGCAGCTAAGATATTTTTTTTATTTTTAAAATTTTATAATTTATTTATATATATCGTCGATGGATAATAATTTAATAAAACAACAATTATTTTTGTTTTTTGGATAGAAACAAATTAAAGGTGACACAAAACCAAACAGAGCTTATATAAGAAGACATAGAATTAACATCTAATAGCAAAATTATAATATAATAAATAAATTATTGGCAATATATATTGTGTAAATTTATTTAAAATAATTTATTAACATGAAGCATACATTATATCATTAAATAACTAAATGAAAAACCATTAAATATGTGTTCCAACTCTAGGGTGGCGTTTGGTAGAAAATAAATGTTTTGATAGGAAGTGGAAGTGATCAGAATTTGAAAGTCAGTGATTAAAAGTGTATTTGATATACTAGGAAAGGGAAGTAAAAATAAAAAGTAAAGTTATTTTTTGTATAAGAAAAAGTAAAGTTGTTTGATATGATAAGAAAAAAAATAAAGAGGTCGTAGATAAAATATTAAAAAGACATTTTTGTCCTTTTTTTTTTCCACTCACATTAAAGTCACATGATGAGAATCTTCAAAATTACCTAAGAACAAAATAATAATTTTATAATCATTTCGCTCTCTTAACTAAGATTCTTTATCTTCTTGGTGGAACTTCTCTCCTCTATAAAAAAAAAAACCTTTAAACTCTTTCATTTTTCAAAATATCATATTAAACATGATGAGGTTTAATTTAATTCCATTTATTTTCCCCCCTTAAATAGCATACCAAATATGGGTGTTTGGATGATAAAAAATAATTAAATATTCAGTCTTACTCTAAGGTGATTCTATTATCAAAATATTCATACCTATATTCATAAAATTTATTCGGGTTCAAGTCCGAGGAATGTATGAAATGATAATATCCAATTTAAACTCAGACTCGCTGTATATAAATTATTTAGATATTATTTTTATATTACAAGTACATATATTTAACGCATCTTACTATATAATATACATATAACTTATATTTATTGCTTCAATTTCATTAATAACATAGTTTACCTTTAATATGAATTTATACATGTTTATCTACAAAATATTAATCTATAAATAACTAAATTTGAAAATTTTGTACCAATAAATTTATTGAGATTTATATCGGTTATCTATCTGGGAATTCAATTTAGTATATTTGATGTATTTTGTATGGCTTTTAAGAGGCAAACTATTTTTAGTACGGTTAAACTACCATTTTAGTTCCTAAATTTTTGAAAAATATTATCCAGTCCTCAAATTTGTAACTATGTCAACTACTTAGTCTTCTGGACATTATTTGTTAGATAATCGAGTGACATGGTCGTTAACTGTTAACGTGGTACCGTAACGACGACGATGTGGGTGTTGTCGTCAACGTAGAAGAGAATTTCATCGTGAAGACGGAACATAATGTGGCCGGCATAACTGCATATCAAGCAAAGCTTGGCTCTAGGAATAGGGAAAAGGGGTCATCGACCCAGTTTTCGACAATGCGAGAGCGAGGAGAGGAATTCGACTACGTTAACAGTTAACGGTTATATCATTTGGTTATATAACGAGTAACGTATATGGGACTAAATAGTTGATAAAATTACAAATTTGAAAGCTAAATAATATTTTTTTGAAATTCAAGGATTAAATAATAGTTTGACCAATTATTCAAGTTTTTTGCCTCTTTTTTTAATAAATTTATATGTAGATGAGTCATAATTTTAAAAACAAAAATTAATCAATTTGAATGTTTCCCAAGAATAAGGATGGATATACCTGCTCATGTGGAGGTCCAGACCATTCTTGTATCCAACCCATGATCATATCTAATTAGGTGAGTATAAATTCACATTAATCAAGAAAAACAATTAGTTCAAATTCTTTATATCTTTATCATTAAGTTTCATCAATTATATGTTGCATTTACACACTATTTTTCTATGTTCTGTTATATAAACGACCGTCTTTTACATTATCTTTCTACTGTAAATGGTCATTTAAACACTTTTTGTCATGTGTCATATTTATATTGAGGAACTTGATGACAAAGGTACAAAGAACTTAACCTACATCCAATCAAACCAATCGATCTTATCATAATCAATTAATTTTGTATATCAAAATTAATTAGTTGTACTTGAGGTTGCTATTTAGATTGCAGATTTGTTGAATAAATTATAATTTTGGTCTTAGGAAGACACGTTATATCTTATTTAGTCATTAAAAATTTAAATATCAAACTTTTAGTTATTGAAATATGTAATTTGTTTTACCCATTAAACAAATATATTTTATTTTAATTTAATTCTTGAGGTAATCAAATATTCAATTTTTTTCAATTTATAGTCCTTACAAAATTTAAAAGTTATGTTAATGGAGATTTCTATAGACAAAATTGAGACACATTGTATTTTACATGGAAGACTAAAGTTAATATTTTATCTTTTTAAAATTAAATTGAGTCAAATAGTATCATTCAAAAACTAAATTTAACATTTTAATCTTTTTAAAAATAATGTGAGACAGATTACATTTTCAGCAGCCACGTTCATTAGGCAGAAATATAAATAGAAATGGAAACGAAATGCATTTGATGTGTTTAGTAGTAAAAGTTTAGTAATGGAAATGGAAAGGGAATGTATTAAAATGACCATTTTACTCCTTATATTAAAATAATAAAAAGAAAAGAGAGTTATAATTGTGTCAAATCAGAGGGATATAATAGATATTTGGTATTTTTTTTTAAAAAAAAGTTGTTGGAAATGAAAAAGTGAAAAAGTAAGTGAATCTCACCATTTCTATTGACTTTTTCATTGTTGTTTCTTGCAAGTGAACATGCCCTTAGAGAAGATGACGATGATGCTGATTCCAATTTCCAAGCCACCGAATGCACTCCTGTATTGCACCATTATCTTGTATGGGCTCACTAGTAATGGGATCATTATTGTGCACTTTTTGGCCCACTCTCCTTTAGCTTCATTGGGCTTCTTATTCAATCCCATTATGCTACTTGTTGCTACTGAATTCATCACAACGGCTGACAAAAAAATAAAAAATCATCACAACGGTGAATAGCATCGATTTATGATTATACTTTCCATGATGCCTCCCATGGCGCTTTTGTGAAGTTTCTGCAATCGACTAAACAACAATATAGAAATCATGATTATTTATTTTAAACTAGTATTTAATTTATACATTATATGTATCTATATATTTCTTTTGTATTTTTAAAATTTTAAAAAATTTATAATTTTTTTATATCAACTAATAGTAATTTAATAAAATAACGACTTTTTTTTCCGTTTTTGGATAGGAACAAAGGGACCTAAGCCCAAAGACACAAAACCCTGTATGTAGAGTTATTTATAATTTAAAATTTAAATATTATTTTTATATTATAAATACAAATTATATATATATATATATATATATATATATATATATATATACATATTTGTGAACCCGGTATTTAAACCCAATATATGATTCATAGAGGGCTGGATAATTGGCCCATTATTAGTAAGAAGTAATTGGGCTTTACAGATCCAAAGCGATGGTCTGAAACAGCAGCCCAAAAGATAAACCAGTGCCCTTCGTATCCATATTTCTACTGGTTTCTGAACCTCAACCACATCCACACTCAATTTCTGTTTCTCAAACTGGTTGTGGATTAGGCATTATAGAGATGTTTCTGCTTGTTTGCGTATGTATTATATTTTGTTTATCATAATTAGTAGTTTTCTGATAATCAAGGCATGAGACTTATCACATTCTATTTATTATTTAATTAACTCTTGAATTATACATACAATTCAAATTTAGAAGTCTTGTAGCGAGACACCAAACTGCGCTAAAAGTTTGTAATATAACATGTTTGGAAGTACCGAGTCGGCGTTAAAAGTTGTGTTTTGTACACTGTTTCTGCTATCTCATTTAAAATATTTATTTATACACTATACTCATCAGTCATCAGTAGTACTGCAGAAGTACGCAAATTATCGTCAATATTTATATAATATTTGTATAATACTTGTACATTGAATAGACCATGTCTGACTACTATATATTAAATAGACCTATACATTGTTACATTAGTTTTCACAATACATAAGAAATTAATTATTAGGTTCGATATAGTAATACTAAAAAAAAAAATTTATGCGATGTGAAACTTCACATACACATAACTCTCATTTGCAAAACCATCTCAAAACTTGCTACCTAATTATCTACAAAATTGATTGGTAACCTTTGTGTTTGTTGGTACCTGACTCTAAAATTCTCTACTCAATCCGTGAAAACGAAGATGATGATCATCGATCATACACATTTATTGTGCCAAGGAACAAACTACATCTTGAAGCCCTAATTTCCAGTCGTTCCAATAACGCTCCTCAAATTCCAACCCTCCATCCTCCACTCTCACAGCCACCATCGCCATACCTGCAACTATCTCAAACACCTCAAACACCACAACCACCTTCCCTTTCCCCATTCCAATTGACCCATTCTTCCCCAGTTCAACCTTAAATCCTAATCTCCCCCCAATTTCTTTGATTTTCTCCACCACCACTTCCGTCTTCGCATTCGACACAAACCTCTTCTCCTTCATATTCTCCGACGTCGTTTCAAACAAACCCCTCAAATCCAGACCCGGAGACATTGATATTATATCGAAAGCATTCAACCCAGCGTACTTCGACCCTGTATTGTTATCCGACCCGAATATGCTCTTCTCGGGTTCGGGTCTCAGCGACGTCATGAACCACGGGTTCCCAAACAGATCTTCGAGGCTCATCCTGTGAAGCGGGTCCGGGTGGAGCAAATTGTGGATCACCGAACGCGCTCGCCCCGAGATATAGGCGGGAAAGACATAGCTGCGTGAGTTAATCCTCCTGAACATCATCGGCATGTTGGAATCGTTGAACGGGAGGTATCCGGTGAGCATCACGTAGAGTAAGACCCCGCACGACCACGCGTCGGCTTTCGAGCCGTCGTACCTGCGATGGTGGAGAATCTCCGGCGCGGTGAAGCACGGCGTGCCGCAAGCCGTCTTCAGCAAGCCGTTATTGAGCTGCTCGGGCAAGGCGGAGAGCCCGAAGTCCGAGACCTTCACATCCCCGTCCTTGTCCAAGAGCAAGTTCTGAGGCTTGATGTCGCGGTGAGCGACGCCGTTTCCGTGGCAGAAACGCAGGGCGGAGACCACTTGCTGGAAATAACGCCGCGCTAACGGTTCCGGTATCCGGCCTTTTTTAACGATCCGCGTCCCGAGCTCGCCGCCGGGGGCGAACTCCACGACGAGGTAGATCTTGGTCTTTGACGCCATCACCTCATGGATTTTGAGGATATTGGGATGGTGTTGTAGGCGTCGCATCGCGTCGATTTCTCGAATGACGAGACTCTCCATGGCGGCTCCCATGATGACTTTGTCTATGATTTTGACGGCCACAGTGCTTCCATCCCTCAACGATTCCGCATAGTAAACCTTCGCGAAGCTTCCGCGGCCGAGTAGACGAGTCAATCGGTACTTCCCGAAGATGATAGTTTCAGATGGAAGCGGGGATGGAGGTTGGGACACCATCGCGGTGTAGACTGTAGAAACAGAGTTAGGAGTTAGAATACATGGTAAGTAAATGGAACGCAAGTGTTGGGGTTCGAATTACACCTTTGTGTATGCAACAACTAATTTTATCTTGTGTATGTAGCAACCAATTGACCCGACAAACTCTTCAATAGAACTTAGATCTACAGATGATTAGTCTTTAACCTGTTGAACTAGGGCTAGGGTATACTTTTGAAAACCAATAAAAAAAGAAGGGATGGAACGTATTGATCTTCACTGTTGTTTATATATATATATATATAGCTTTGGCTGCTGTGTGTTCTCCATCTAATACTCAATTTTCTGTTCTATTCAAATTACTCAGATATTAGATGTGATTACTGATTACTTATGTTTAAATTATTTTGAATTTTTTTAAAAAAACATTTATGATATCTATTGTTTTGGATATTTATGGAATAATACAAATCTTTAATTAATTTAAAAAGTTTTTCAAAATTAATAATGAAGAATATTCTTATGCATGAGATTATTATAATGGTATTGGTATGGTTATCCTTTATCTAAAGGAAAAAACTTTAGGTCCATTTACTTATGTCCATTACATCAAGTTCTCCAATATAAATATGACACGTGACAAAAAGTGTTTAAATAACCAATCACAGTAGAGAGAGAATATAGAGGACCACCTTTTATATAACCAATCATAGAAGAGAGAGAGTGTGAATATAATATATGATTAGTGGAACTTGACGTAATGAAGATAAGGAAATGGACCTGAGTTTTTTCCTTATCTGAAACATAGATAGCAATCGAATTCTGTCCGTGGTCGTGAGGCATGCAGTTAATTTTTAAAAAATTTATGATATCTAAAAATTTTATGATGAGGTTTAATTTAATTCCATTTCTTTTTTCCTTGTCTAAATAGCATACTAAATATGGGTGTTTGGATGATAAAAAATAATTAAATATACTGTCCTCCTCTAAGGTGATTCGATGATCAAAATATTCATATCTTATAGATATTCACAAAATTTATTCGGGTTCAAATAATTCAAGGATGCATGAGATGATAATATCCAATTTAAACTCAAACTTGCTGTATATATAAATTATTTAAATATTATTTTTATGTTACAAGTACATATATATTTAACGCATCTTAATATATAATATATATGTAACTTATATTTATTGCTTCAATTTCATTCATAAAATAGTTTACCTTTAATATGAATCTATACATGTTTATATACAAAATATTAATCTATAAATAAATAAATTTGAAAAATTTGTACCAATAAATTTATTGAGATTTATATCGTTTATCTATTTGGGAATTCAATTTAGGGTACGTTTGCTATAGATGCACGAATGTAAAGTACTATAAAGAAAGTACTATAGAGTAAAGTACTGTAGAATAAAAGAAAGTACTGTAGAGAAAAGTGAAGAAAGAGATAGAGAGAAAAATTAGGAGAGAGAAAAAAGTATGATAAAAAGTGTGTTTGGTATGTTTAAAATATGATATAAAATTTTTTTTGAGAATTGTGAAACAACACCACGATTTTATTATTTGGTTTTGTTACCAAACATTTAGTATATTTGATGTATTTTGTATGGCTTTTAAGAGGCAAACTATTTTTAGTATCGTTAAACTATCATTTAGTTTCTAAATTTTTGAAAAATATTATTCAATCCTTAAATTTATAATTATGTCAACTACTTAGTCTACTGGACATTACTTGTTAGATAATCGAGTAACGTGATCGTTAATTGATAACGTGGTGTCGTTAACGACGACGATGTGGGTGTCATCGTCGACGTAGAAGAGGATTTTATTATGAAGACGAGGCATAATGTGACTGGCATAACTGCATATCAAGCAAAACTCGGCTCTGGGAATAGGGAAAAAGGGTCATCAACCCACGACAACGCGAAAGCGAGGAGAGGAATTTGACCACGCTAACAGTTAACGGTCATATCATTTGGTTATATAACGAGTAACGTATATGGAACTTAATAGTTGATAAAATTACAAATTCGAGAGCTAAATAAAATTTTTTTCGAAATTCAATGATTAAATAATAGTTTGATCAATGAGAAGAAAAAGTATTTTGCCTCTTTTTAAATAAATTTATATGTAGATGAGTCATAATTTTAAAAACAAAAAATAATCAATTTGAATGTTTTCCAAGAATAAGGATGGAAATACCTGCTCATGTCGAGGTCCGAACCTTTATTGTATTCAACCCATGATCATACCTAATTAGGTGAGTATAAATTTAAATTAATCAAAGAAAAAAATTAGGTCAAATTTCTTATATCTTTACCATTAAGTTTCACCAACTATACGTTGCATTTAGGCTCTCTTTTTTTCTATGTTTTGTTGTATAAAAAATGGTCAAATGTCCATTTTGGTCCTCTATGTTTCACACAAGTTTTAAATTGGTCCTTTATCTTTCAAAAGTTCTATATTGGTCCTTTATGTTTCCCAAAAGTTTTATATTTGTCCTTTGGGTTTCATTGAAGTTCTATATTGGTCCTTTAGATTTCATTGAAGTTCTATATTGATCATTTATGTTTCATTGAAGTTCTATATTAGTCCTTTATGTTTCATTGAAGTTTTATATTAGTCCTTTATGTTTCATTAAAGTTTCATATTGGTCCTCTCAAGATGATTTTATTTTTAGCTTAAACGACGTCGTTTGAGTGTTTTTAGTATATCTAAGGCCACATCAGCTATCTAATACACGCAGAAAAGATTATATGTCCATCTCGGCACGCCACGTCAGTAGTTAATTTAAGAAATTGACGAAAGTGGACGGAAGGACCAATTTGGAACTTCTTGCAAACATAAAGGACCAATTTAAACTTTTTGAAACATAAAGGACCAATATGAAATTTCCTACAAACATAAGGGACCAATTTGGAGTTTTGACCTATAAAAAATAGTCTTCTACATTCTCTCTATTGTAAATGGTCATTTAAACACTTTTTATCATGTGTCATATTTATATCGAGGAACTTGATGACAAAGGTACAAAGAACTTAACCTACGTTTTTTCCTTAATCTAATTCCAATCAAACCAATGGATCTTATCATAATTAATTATTTTGTATATCAAAATTAATTAGTTGTACTTGAGGTTGCTATTTAGATTGCAGATCTGTTGAATAAATTGTAATTTTGGTCTTAGGAAGACATGTTATATCTTATTAGTCATTAAATTTAAAAGTTATGTTAATGGAGATTTCTATAGACAAATTAAAATGAGACACATTGTATTTTACATAGATGACTAAAGTTAATATTTTTATCTTTTAAAAATTAAATTGAGTCCAATCATATAATTCAAAAACTAAATTCAACATTTTAATCTTTTAAAAAATGAAGTGAGACATATTACATTTTCAGATGCTGATTCGAAGCCACCGTCCTGTATTGCACCATTATCTTGTATGGGCTCATTATTGTGCACTTTTTGGCCCACTCTCCTTTAGCTTCATTGGCCATTGGGCTTGTTATTCACTCCCATTAGGGTGCTTGTTGCCACTGAATTCATCACAACGGTGAATAGCATCGATTTCACGGATGATTATACTTTCCATGATGCCTCCCATGCTGCTTTTGTGAAGCTTCTGCAATCGAGTAAACAACAATATAGAAACCATGATTATTTATTTTAAACTAGTATTTATTTATACATTATATGTATTTATATATTTCTTTTGTATTTTTAAAATGAAAAAATTATAATTTGTTTATATCAACTAATAGTAATTTAATAAAATAACGACTTTTTTTTTTCGTTTTTGGATAGGAACAAAGGAACCTAAGCCCAAAGACACAAAACCCTATATGTAGAGTTATTTATAATTTAAAATTTAAATATTATTTTTATATTATAAATACAAATTATAGATAAATATATATTTGCGAACCCGGTATTTAAACCCAATATATGATTCATAGAGGGCTGGATAATTGGCCCATTATTACTGAGAAGTAAATGGGCTTTACAGATCCAAAGCGATGGTCTGAAACAGCGGCCCAAAAGATAACCAGTACCCTTCGAATCCATTTCTACTGGTTTCTGAACCTCATGGTGGTGACAATTGCAAACAGTACATTATATGTATTTTTACGATTCTAAAAAAAATTTTACATTATATTTTATATATAGCAAACATATTTTTTATCATACTTTTTCTCTCTCTTAATTTTGTTCTTTATCTCTCTCCTCACTTTATTATATCATACTTTCTTTATAGTAGTACTTTATATCCTTGCATTTATACCAAGTACCTCAACACCACATCCACACTCAATTTCTGTTTCTCAAACTGGTTGTGGATTAGGCATTATAGAGATGTTTCTGCTTGTTTGCGTATGTATTTTATTTTGTTTATCATAATTAGTAGCTTTCTGATAATCAAGGCATGAGACTTATCACATCCTATTTATTATTTAATTTACTCCTGAATTATACATACAATTCAAAATTAGAAGTCTTGTAGTGAGACACCACTAAAAGTTTGTAATATAACATGTTTTTAAGTACCGAGTCCGCGTTAAAAGTTTTGTGTTTTGTACATTGTTTCTGCTATCTCATTTAAAATATTTATTTATACACTATACTCAATTACTCATCGGTATAATTGTAGAAGTATGCAGATTATCGTCAATATATATATATATATATATAATATTTGTATAATACTTATTTTTAAAAAAAAAAAAAATTTGGCAGACTTATACATTGAATAGACCATGTCTGGCTACTATATATTAAATAGACCTATACATTGAATTTATAATCACATCAAATACCAAAAACTTTTCTTAAAAGAATTCATATGCTGACACTGATACCTACACATAACTTTATGTGCATCTTACTCTTAATTATGAATCCACAAAAGCAAACAAAATACCAAATGACACAAATAAAATATAAGCATAAAGGATTTTCTCAAAGCTCGATAAGATTTTCTCAGGAAAATAACAAGTTTAATGTATTATTAAAGCCACTAACATCTTCTGGATAGTGCAGATTTGATAGTAGACATATCCTGAGAAAGTATCTAATGAAATAAAAGACAACCAAACTCACAGTAAATATTGGAAAAGAAAGTGTTATGCTGACATAACTGAAGAGTTCTTCTTGTTAATGCTTTGAGGTTTTTCAATTACACCATTGATTATTAATTATTAATGATAATTTTTGTTTTGACCAAGAGTCTTATTACTGATCTACATAGACTTTGATGCTTCCTAAAGGACCTTAAATGTTCGTTCTAAGTCAAATCCATCATCTATGTATGAATTATTCTCACAATGATTTATCAATTACTAACATTTTGGACTACTTCAAATGATTAACATGGTGAAATTGATAAAAGCGTTATACTCTGTTTGGTTCACAAGAGATATGAAATTCAGTATCTTCAATGCTTCATAACAGAGCTCCTCTGTTCTGCATTGAATTCACAAGAGACATGATTTATTCAATCATTTTCTTTCCTGAAGTTTACAAATAAAATTTCTTATACATATCAATACTGGGACTGAAAAAGACTGAAGAATGTATGAGAATTAAAAAAAAAAAAGAACTGATATTAGGTTTTTTTTTTTTCATTTCCAGAAAAAACAACTAAAGTGTTAGAATTACAGACGAGACTTTGAATGAAATCATAAAGAGGAAGAATGAGTTCACATACATAATCTTACATTACATCAATTCAGGTCACAAACAAAATAGTACATTCCAATTCTTTAGAAATTTCAGCCATGTATCAAATCTGACATTCATTTATACCAAATACAATATAATCAGACTTCAAAATCTGAACACTATCTCTTGTGGGGTCGCCAAAAATGGTGTGACCAAACTTGAAGAAAGCAAAACGCACTAAATAGAATTTAGTGGTCCAAAATCAATTTGTTCCGAGAACCCAAGCTGAAAGAATAAATCATTTTCCTTCACACAATATAACCTCTCTTTTCTCATACGCCACAACCTAAACCCTTAGCTTCTGAAGCTTTCATGATCCTTAGCCTTTTGCAAGAACTGATGAACATACTACAGAAAAATTATAGTTCCATTAGATTAAGAATCATAGGTATTAATTAGGTAATAATGGAATAAAAATAAATAAAATAACTTACTCCCATGGAACATCTCCTACTAGCATCCAATCACCATCCTTGTCTTGGTATGTAGGAGCAAATTCTGATCCTTCATAACCATCTCTTTCAGAGTACCTCCCTACAAAACCAAAACAAATGGATTATTTAACTATATATGATTAAAATTGCAATTTTCATTCATATGAAAAATAAGAAAATGAATTAATTAGACTCACCTATGGTTAAGTTGAACATATTCTCAAGTGCTTTGAGGAGTTGAGAATAGGCAGTGTAAACCCTCAAATCAATCTTTCTAAGGTAAGGAGCTCCATCCATGCTTACTTTCACATAGATCCCACCACACTCTTCTTCTTTCTCCTTCAAGCTGTTTTTCCTGTAGGATCGAATTGGTGGCCACCCCACTATCTTTGCCCTATATGATAGATTCATTCATATTTAGTATTTCATAGTTCATACTTCATACCCATGAATTTGAATAAGAAAAAAGGGTAAACTCACTTGGGAGGAGAGGCAGAATCTGAGTTCAACTTTGGAGCATTAGATGATTGAGTTGATGTTGCAGAGTGGTCTTGAGAGGATTCTGTGAAAAGCCTTTTGTTGTTGTTGTTTCTAACACTTTTCTGATGTGTTCCTGGCAAGCCCAGTGTAAGCTCTGTGTCCTTGAGATTGGTCAGATCATTCTCATATAATTCTTCTTCCTTTGTGTTTTCCATCTTAGCAGCCATGACAAGTTCAGAGTTTTTCCTAGCACAAATAGAGATAGACTTGTGCTAAATACTACTACTTGTTGATTTCTCCGTCCACACCCAAGCCTTCCCTTCCTTCTCCTTCAATAAGTGCTCAAAGTCTAAGGTTTTAGGTTAACACATTGTGCATTTGATTATATACTATATATGAATAAATGCATTTGTGATGGAAAGGAAATTTCCTTTTTTTTTTTAAAGAAAAAAATATTAATTTAATTATTGAAAGATAAATTCTATTCAACTAAAAAATATAACCAAACTACTATTGTAATAATGCATAATTTATAAAAAAAAGTGTATCATATTAACAAAATATACATAGAAAATACAAGCAATAGATTTTAATGGATGTTTAGTTTATAAATGTGATGCATTTATCTTTTAAGGGTGTGGGAAGCAATGGCAGGAGGTAGAAAGGAAATTGTCGGTGTATTGGGAGGACAAGGATGGGACAGAGTGAGGCAGCCCTTATAGAAGACTGGGCTTTGTTTGGTGGCAAAGTCAAGATGCGTTTTCGGAGGATGTAGCAGCCAAATCACAAGCGTTGCTTCTAAGGAATCACTAAAACTACGACCCCGGATTTGGATATGTTAAAATATAAATATGAATTTTTATTTTTATTTAATAGTATAGATCAAATTTAAGTGAATTCAGCTTAAGGTCGGATAAAAATTCAATGGTACCGTATTACATTATCACTGAACTTCAGTGTATCCCTCCAATCATGTAATGTCATTTGTTAATATTAATAAAAACTCACATTAATTAGGGTCCACCTTGAATGATTTAGGAACCAACTGATTAGAGAGATGTATTGAAGTTCAGTACTACTGTACCACTGAACATCTATTCCTAGGTCCTAGTTATAAAATTTAAAATTATGACTCTATTTATTGCTTATTATTATTGCAATACTTCATAATTACGTTCTTTGTTTGTTGCTAAAAGGAATAATACCACTGCCTCATTCATCAATTTGGAATGCTTTCCAATTAAACAAATTAAAGTCCACTGTATATAAATATGAATACAATAGATACAATGTATCTAGGTTCTCTTTATGAAATGCTTAATCATTCGCTCTGTATATATGTTCACATTACACACCAATATTTTAGACTTTTACAATTTAAAAAAATCTCAAATCTAAGGTAATACTAATTTTTGTCTTGTTGAAATTTGAAATATAATTTAATTGATTAAAAATGGCCTTTTATTTTGGTTAAACACATATATATACATATTTTTACTCAAAATAAGTAAAAATACAAATTTCATTTTATTCTAGAAAATTGCATCTTTTATTTTAGTGAGCAAAATAAAAATTTTAAAATAAGAAAATTGTATAATTTTAACATCTCTAATAAAGAGGGGTACAATATATACTATTGTCAAACTCTTTTGATTATAATATGATGAAATTATGGCTTGGGCAAGAGTTATTTTGGATGTTTCATATAAAAGGAAAAAAAAAAGTATTATTTTGGTTTGCTCTTGGTCCAAGAAGGGAAGCAAAATTTAAAATACTACATCCAAATCCAATGTGCATGCCTTTTTTTTTTTTTTTTAAAGTAAAATACAAAATAAAACTATTATTATTGTATTTTTAAAATAATTAATAAACTAAATAATAAAAAATTATTTATTTTCTGATAACTATTCATTATCTTTATTTTCTCTCTAATATATATTTCCTCCCATCATACATTAAACTTTTTTTAAATATTTAAAATATATAATTTAGCCAGGACCACTAATCATAAAACTCTAGTGCAATTGTAATATAGATTTGTTAGTAATATTATTTTTCATTTCCAGCTTCGGAAGTTTAAATGTTCACATACTATGTATGGAAAGAGGAACGGATAAGCATATTGCTTAAGGATTATATTTGTGTTTGACCAAAGAATAACATTGACTGAATAAATTAAAGATATTTCATAATAATATAAAATGTAAAAATGTTGTTTTTTTTTTGCCATTCAATGTAAAAATGTTGTTAATTATGAATCTATTAATTATATTTTGCAAGTGAAAAGTGAAAACTGAATAATAAGAAAGTGGCCAATATCCTTAACGTTTGCACGAAGTTTAATATTGGTCTTCAATGTTTCAAAAAGTTATTTTTGGTCCTCAATATTTTTTTTGGTCAAAATTGGTCCTCTGGTGTAACATCCGTATGGTTTTGCCATTAAATGCTGACGTGGAAGGCTTATGTGGCACACTCTCTCTCTTACGTGTCATATTTAAATGACATGACACCCTCTCTCACTCCAACTCAGCAAAACGACGCCGTTTTGATTCATTTAAATATAACACAACAGGACAAAACGGCGTCGTTTTGCTGAGTTGGAGTGAGAGAGGGTACAATGTCATTTAAATATGACACGTAAAAGAGAGAGTGTGCCACATAAGCCTTTCACATCAGCATTTAATGGCAAAACTATACGGATCTTACACCAGAGGACCAATTTTGACAAAAAAAAAAACGTTGAGGACCAATATTAAATTGAAAAAAATTTAGGTCCATTTCCTTATGTCCATTTTATCCGGTTCTTCAATATAACTATGACACGTGGCAAAAAGTGTTTAAATGACCAATCACAGTAGAGAGAGAATATAGAAGACTACCTTTTATATGACCAATCATAGAAGAAAGAGAGTGTAAATACAATATATGATTGGTGGAACTGGATGAAATGGACATAAGGAAATGGACATAAGTTTTTTCCTATTAAATTTCGTGCAAACGTTGAGGACCAAAAAAATAATTTTGCCTAAGAAAATTTATTTTCTTTTGTCGAAAAAATATTATCATTTAAACGGAGTCATTTGGAGTTGTTGATAATGGGCCTAATGAGCCCATCTTCAATATATGCTGAAGTCCTCTTGTTGGAGTCATTGGAAAGCCCAGACCAAAAAAAAGTACAATTCTTGTGGCACTAAACGAATAAGGTTGTAATTTCTTTGGTTTAATCACGCAATATGTATTTACTTAAAACCTATGTTTAGGCCTTTCAGATAATTGGGACGTCTGGTAGTGGTATTGTTCTAGCTAAATCATGAAGGTATAGAAAATGATTTATCATCCTTAAATTATTTTTGCTTTTATTGGAAAAGTTGAAAGTTGAAACAATTTGTGGGGACAAGACAATATCCCGAGAAAAGTTTCATCCTGTTTTTCTTTTCCTTATGGCACCGCACGTGAACATGAACAAATGTTTCTTTCACCAAATTAAGCATTATATAGTCTTACAAAAAAAAAACATTATATAGTACTATACTACTATTGTAATTGTTTTAACTTTTAATGCTTTCTCCTCTCTTAATCACTATCCAAACACCTTTTACCTCTAATATGTCTCTCATAAGATTAATTAAAGATATAAGATAATATTTTAACTTCAGAGGCACTCCTACACCCTATGAATTTATTTGCATTATTGTGATGTAAGTAATAATTAATGTTGATATTGCAAGGTTTGCCCTGAACTAAAAAAAAAATAGGCAAATAACCAGTTGGTTAGAGTGTTAGTGATTCCATTCGGATCTCCTTAAACAAAATTTCGAGTTTGAAATCTTGTATATATATATATATATATATATATATATATAAAAGGCAATCCCCTGTTATATATATATATATATGACATGTTCGGGGTCGTTTGGTATGAGGGAAGAGGTGGGAAGTTGAGTTTGCCCACTTCTTTATTTTTTGTTTGGTACCAAGTGAGAGATGTTCGTCCATGGTGAGTTTAGTTCCATCATACTAGGTGAGTTTAATTCCATATCAAGAGGGTGGAAAGCTGTGGTGGGGTGAGGTGATGTTTAAAGATCAAAATGCCTTAAAAAGATTTGTGACTTTTAAAAAAGTAAGGACAAAAAATGAATTTCATACTTTTAACTTATATTTCTCTATCTTCTTCCCACCATACTAAACAATATTACTTTTACATTCCACTTCTATTTCCTTGCATACTAAACATACTTTTTATCACTTACTTTCACTTCCACTTCTATTTCCACTTTCACTTCCCACTAAAATACTCACCGGATACCTAACGCCACTTAATTGATTATACAGTCATTTCAATATGTGATCCTCATCTTTCGGAGTCCAACTATAGCTACAAAAACTAGGTCCTTATTGATTCCTACTTTCTTATTATACAATAGACAAGAAGTTGAAACTTTCAAAGTAAGAAAGGGGATTTCTTTTTTTGGCCCCTACAAGGAGAAGAGAGAATATCAAAGTGATTCACGTAATCTTTTTATGTAAAAGCAAAGCGAGTTTTGTGAGGCAGTAAGTGATTCGGTATTGATTGAGTATATGTCTATATGTACGTGAAGAAGAGTCCAATTAAGATTGAATAGATCAGAGGTGTATTATCCCCAAAGTCCCACACAGATATGAAACCGCGTGATGGAGTTGGAGAATTAATAATGTGATGAACAAAAGAAAGGCTATATATGTACATATGTTGCACCATGTCCAAACTTCTGCCAACATGTGGAATAATATTATTGCAGTGAAGATTCTCGTATGATTTTGTTTTGTACGTAGGGCCAACTTATTATACACCTCTGATTTAGTAGTTAATGATATATATAATCTTGTTAATTAGTAGTTGGTTCTCCACTTCGTGTATATATATAAAACAAGAAGCTAAGCTAGTTCCTCTGTAAAGCAAGTATATATATCAAATAGTATCAACTTTGGATTTCACTATCAGATCGATTCATTGATCATAATTTCATATATGATTTGTATGAATAGAAGTAGAAGATTTGTATCTCATAGCCTTATACCATGAAGCCATCTGGTGATGCTCGTATTCTATACTCAAAAAATGATAACAAATGATGACAATTACGTTATAAATCATTTTTAGAATAATGTTTATTTAATTCAAATAATTCTCAAATTAAAATTTAAAAAAATTAGAAAATACTATAATTTTTATTAAGTACAAACTATTTGATATTTATTGTAAAATTTCATTTATAGGAAATCTTGTAAAAAAGTTTAAAATCTAGGACAACTCAAATGGACCCTAAAATTGCACAAGAATGCCTCCTGCCCTCTGATCATCATCTGCAGGTGTTACTATATTGTGACCACAGGAACCACCAGATATAAGATATTGAATCCCTTTCACAATATTAAAAGTTGTCATTTTCAATAATAGATAAGGATATATATATATATATATATATATATATATATATATATATATATATATATATATGCTCAAGTTTAAAATTACAAACAAAAAACTCTGGGCTTTTTGTTTTGTACAGTAATATGATTTCTTTAAAGATTAAAAAACGGGTATGCTTTCATTTTTGAAAAACAATTATTCAATCAGCTAGCTAGGATATAGTACTTTGCAAAACATGCCGTTGGATATTTATGATGACCACATTATAGAGAAGTTGACCTCTTAATGCGTTAAATTTTTGTAATCTCAAAATTAATGTATGATAGTAAAAAATATTTTATAAAAAATTTCAGAAAGATATTTAAGAATAATTAAATTAGAGCTGATCAATATCTTGCATTGATGAGTGTTTCATAGATATATAATTAAGTCGTGCTTATAATTGTAGCCCTAAAATAATTAGAATGATAATTAAGGAGTTTTAATTAATTAATACATATATGTAAAAGTATTGGTCACGTGTAACTTGTTGAATCATGCAATGGGTTACGTGGCATAATTATAGTCATTGATGTGATTTAATTTACATTGCATGATGCAACAAAATAACAAGTGTCACAATCCTATTAACTAAAATTGTATTATATAATACAATAAGTTACATCATAGACTCACCCGTAAAAGAATAATTGTATTTAAGTTTGGTGTGTGGAACCCAAAATGGGGTAAAGGGGAGGGCGAGGGGCATAGATAGACAGCTATGTTTTGGGATGTCTCCTTATCCAAGGGGATGTGACCTGTCTCTAAGTCACTGCCATGCCCTAAAAGTTTTCTACAGTTAATCCATGGAATGAATTCATAAATGTAGTAATTGATGATCATCATCATGTCTCACCTGCACTTGCTCAACATCATTCAATTTACTTTTTGATATATATATATATATATATATGGAGAGAGAGAGAGAGAGAGAAAATTTCTTTTTTGAATCTTGATATTTTAAGTTAAAATGGGAAATTTCTTTCCAATTTAGAAAAATTACCGTAGGTTACCATATGGATTTGGTCAGCTTATAAACTTAAAATATTTTTAGTACGTTGAACTCCAATTAGAGGGCATGCAAGAGAAGATAGTGCGTTGCATCTTGCATGTGAAATATATTTGCAATTTCACAAAGTGGCGATTCCAAAATTTTGTATTGTACATGAAAATGAGAGCATTAAATTGGGTTAGCATATTGTAAGTCCAGGTTTTAGGAAGTGATTGGTGGCTGGTTGGAGTATGGATCTGGTATACACATGTACACACAGAATCAAAGCTCCCTACATTATTTTTTTCCCTTTATTTTTAAATATATAATATAAAATTTTTTTATTATATATTTAAAATAATAAAAAAATTATTTATTTCTATATTTTTGTATTAATTACTTATTATCTTTACTTTCTCTCTTATATCTTCACATCACATAAATTATTTTTTTGTCATTTGACCAGATTATTACTATAATGGACCTAATAATTAATTTATTGAGTATTGTGGAGACTAATGTGTAACAATGTTGGGTGATAACCTTTCATAGACAACGCTTCATTTTGATTCCTCTAGTTATCGAACCCAAAAAGTGATAGTTAAAAGAACATAGAATTCTTACCAATTTAATTTGGTTCCCAAAAAATACAGATTATTCCAATTTAATTGCTGGAAGATGCATTTTGTTCCAATTTGTTTCTTTTACTATTTTTCGTCAGTGTTGTATATTCATTTTTCAGGGATTAAATTAGAAGTATATATATATTTCAAATATTTGTTAATTCTCTCTTTTATTTTATTGTATACTTTATATATTAAAAATAATTAAAGATATAATATTAAATGGGGATGGATGAATGATGATGAGATGATGGATGTCTGATTATGAGGCATCTATATAAGCATCGATCCAGGTACAGCTAGGCAGGCAGGGAAGCAAATTAATTGAGCAGGTAGGTAGCTAGCGAAGAGGAGGGCCACGGCAATAGTAGCATTGTAGATAGATGAAGACGCAATCACAATTCAAGAATACCACCACCTAATACTAATAACCATCCATTTCCTTTAAACACCACACACACACACACACTCAGATTCTATTCTCATTCTAGCTAGCTTTACCTATAATGGCCGCTTTGGGATTGAACCACAAAGACACTGAGCTCTGTCTGGGATTGCCCGGGGTAGAAACTCCCAACAAGCCCACCGGAAAGAGAGGGTTTGACGAAACTAGTGGCGTGATGGATCTCAAGCTCAATCTTCAATCCAAAGCTAAGCCACCTGCAGCTAAGTAAGTACCTACCTACTCCAATATATATATATATATATATATATATCCCTTATATTAATTACACTATTAATTAATGCATTTTGTGTGTAATTCAGGGCACAAGTAGTGGGATGGCCACCAGTGAGATCGTACAGGAAGAATGTAATGGCAGAAAAGGAAAAGGAAAAGGTGAAGAGTAATTATGGCGAGACAGGAGGAGGACTAGTGAAGGTTAGCATGGAAGGTGCTCCATACCTTCGCAAGGTGGACTTGAAATTGTACCAAACCTACCACCAATTATCTGATGCATTGGCCAAATTGTTCAGCTCCTTCACCATGGGTATGCTCTTAATTACTTTGCCTAATTAATTAATTAGCCTCACTAATTAACTAGTTTTTAATTAATTCATTTAAAATGGATGAGAAGTGGGTGATGGGGCCCAAGGAATGATAGACTTCATGAATGAGAGCAAGTTGATGGATCTGCTCAACACCTCTGACTATGTCCCAACCTATGAAGATAAGGATGGCGACTGGATGCTCGTCGGTGATGTCCCTTGGCAGTAAGTTCATCAACTCCTCTATACCCTCTTCCTCCCAATTTCACTATTATATTTCTATATACAGACAAAATATTATTTAGTCTCTGAATTTATCAAAAATATTATTTTACTCCCCGAAATTCTTAACTATATCAACTATTTAGTCCCCTAATTTATCAAAAATACTATTTTAGTCCCCAAAATTCTTAATTATGTCAACTATTTAGTCCCCGAATTTGACAAAATACTATTTAGTCTCCGAATTTGTAACTATGTCAACTATTTAATCCCCAAACTTGGTAAAAATACTATTTAATCACCGAATTTACAACTCTGTCAATTATAACGGGTAATAATCAGGAGATTAAAATAGTTAACAGAGTTGCAAATTCGGTGATTAAATAATATTTTTGCCAAGTTTGGAGACTAAATAGTTGACATAGTTACAAATTCGGGGATTAAATAGTAGTTTAACCAACAATTTAGGGACTAAATAGTATTTTGCCTCTTATAGATATACAAATTAAATTCATCTTTTTTATTTATTATATTCATGAATTATAGGATGTTTGTTGAGTCATGCAAGCGTCTTCGGATTATAAAAGGATCGGAAGCCATTGGCCTTGGTATGTCTTAATTACTCCCTTTTTCTTTTTAATTTTTGGGGTTAATTAATTAATATTATTCCCATGTTCTAATTTCTTTCTTTCTTTCCCTTCAGCGCCAAGAGCCATGGAAAAATGCAAAAGCAGAAGCTAATTAATTATTAAGGCTGCTCTCTGTCAAAAACTACTGCAAATTATATATAATGCAAATTCTGCTGAGATCTGAAGCCACACTAGCTACTTGTGAATTTGGATGTGTCCTTTTGTATTATAGTTAAGATTCAATTTTTAAGATGCATAACAATTGAAGCAATAGACTTCACCTATATATATCTAAGTGTCTCGCATGCATGCTAAGCTTGTTAATAGTTATTGGCTTTGCTCAATAAGTGTTACTTCCTCCTACCTATTTTAATTATGTTATCCTTAATTATTGTCTTCATTCATGTATGTTTAATTGATCCCAAAAATTATATTCATATATACAGTTCGTTGTTTGGTTATATTTTCATTTTTATCCATTTAATAATTAATAAATATAATAAATGAAAATGTTAAATGAATCCTTCTAAAGTTCACAAATAAATAAAATATCCAATTTAATTATCACCTTTCAGTTTCCAGACTCTAATAATATAGACGTTGATTTTAACATCAAATTTATATGGTCCAAGTGAGAGGGGGAACCAAGCCCATGTGCAAGTTTATGGGGTTCAATTGATGGCCCTTAGTTTATTATAAATTTCAAAAATCAATTATATATTGACTTGTGAATGTTGGGTTGGTGAGTGTATGAATGAATGTGGTTGCAAATAATTAATTCTATAATGAGGAATAGTCATGACAGGCAATACTTGCATGAAACATAAATTTTTTTTTTGTATTTGATTTTGATTATGTAGTAATTTAATTATAAAATACAAATTAATTATGGGATCATTAATGTTACCATTAATTTGGGTCAATGGCATATGATCATAATAATACCCATAGAAATCAGGAATTAAATAAAAATTCCGGGATCGGACATCATGATTTCATGACAGCCTGACATGTCCTACCTTTTAAGGGAAATATCAATTATTTTAAGAGATTTGCTATTTATATGAATACTTACAAAAGGGTTTGACCGCAGAAAAGGCATCATATTATCTGTGCAATGACAGATCCTATGTCGAAGCACGATCTCAACTATTCATATATATATATATATATATATATATATATATATATGTGTGTGAGAGTAGGTCTACGGTACAATTTGTTGCATGCATGCAGATGCAATGTAATTTTAGTCGATATGATTATGACATGTGAAAAATTGCATTGCATCTCAAATCATACTACCCATATGTCATAATCCTATCAACCGAAATTACAATTTGTTGCATGCATGCAGATGCAATGTAATTTTAGTCGATATGATTATGACATGTGAAAAATTGCATTGCATCTCAAATCATACTACCCATATGTCATAATCCTATCAACCGAAATTGTATTGCATGTATGCAACAAGTTTATCATAGACTCACCATATATATAATGAGTATATGATGCAACTTGTTATATATACTAACGAGCCGTTTGGTTACATAAATCATCAACATAATCCAACATTCCCTCAAATATTATTCCTACTAAACAAACCTTACTTTTTGCAATTTGATAAAATTATGTCGTCCCCTTACTTTTTATTCACTTTTATTTTATTTTTACTTTTAATATAAGGATAAAATGATTATTTTATCCACTTTTATTCTATTTACATCACATTGACATGACATTTCTATTCCCTCCAACATTCCCATCCCTATTACTATTTTCATTCCTTCAAACATTCTACTAACCAAACATACCCTATGTGTTTTTATTTTCTTTTCCTTTTTCCTAATGATAAATTTTTTATATAGATTTTTCTATCTTTATTATTAACAAAGGTATGATAAGTATATACACGCGGTTGGTTGGGGTGATAGTTTTATAAATAATATTTCATTCTATTTAAGCAAGGTTTCATATTTGAGTCATGTGTCTGAAAAAAAATCTGTTTGAAGAGTTTTATTTTCGTTATGGAATTTCAACTAATTCAAATAGGATTAACTTCAATAAAAGAATACATATAAAAAAAAGTATGATAGATATATTGAAAGGGCTCAACAAAGATTAATACAAAAACTCACAAAATTTTTTTTTTTTGGGAAATTGACAGAAGGGTCACATCAAGATCCTCAAATCTTGCAATCAAGACATTTAGTCTTTTATTTTCCGCCGCTATGAAAAATTACTGTACATTTTTTTGAATTTTTCTAAAACAACTCGCATCTAATATCTACAAGTTCATAAAAAATCCTCGCTTCCAACGAGTCAAAATCTGATAAAAATCAGAGGTTGACTCGCATCTAGGAACGAGTCGATATTTGCACAAGTGGGTCCTCATTTTCCTCGCAGCTCTCAAATGAGAGTGAAGCTTGAAAATCCTTCACAAAAAGATACTCTGCGCACTCCTGCACACAAGCCATGCCCCATTTAATTTGTGAAGAGACCGCTCACTGCACTTAGTTTAAAAAAAAATATTTAAATGGTGAAATTAAAATTCTACCCCACTTTTTTTCAATGGATTCTACTTTCTACTTTTTATTGTTATAAATGTTAACTTTTTAAATTTATCATTTTTAATATATAAATTTATATAATTTCTTTTGGCCTTATATAAATTTATAAATTTAAAAATTATTTTACATGATTAATTTTTTTCTCACTTAATCCTATTGCAGTACTATTAATTTTAATTATTTTGAAATATTTAGAACGTACATAATTAATTTATAATTATTTTATCATTATTTCAAACATAAATATAATTTTCTTATATTATTAAACAATCTTAAAAATTAATTCTTTTAATAAATTACATTTTTACTTGATGCAAGTTTTTAAATATATATAATTTATTAAACTTAATTGTGAAGTTATTTTATAAATTACTTATCAATTGGGCAAGTTTTTGTAATTTAAGCTATTATACAAATCATTCCTTTTATATATATAATCTTCCACCGTAGCACATTGCCTCTACATCTTTTAACACTTCTACTTTTATTCTTTTCAAAATTATCCCCGGACATTCTCTATTCTATTTTAAATTGGATCCTCTAAAGCTGAGATTTCTTAAAATTTCTGAAGTTGTCTCTTACATGTTTTTTTAATCTTTAATCTTTTTATTTTTTAAACTTTGGACCAATTAAAATTAAATATTAAATCAATTTCAAAAACTTCATGAAATTTTAACTTTAGAGGATCCAAACTCATTCCACTTCTACTTCTTCCGTTTATCCGCAAAGCAAACTTCAAGCTCTCATTATATGTTTGTTATTGTTATCATACACTAAAGTTAATAAGTTTTTTTTTTCAATCTAGAGAAAAAAAGTAAAAATAATAATACCACAGGGAAATAAATCTGTCATATCACCTAAGCATACTCATCCTAGAATTTAAGTTGTCAATACACTTTGATGTAGGCAAACTATTATACTATGGCATGATTAAATGTATGTAATAAATAGGATAGACATTTAATTAGATAAATTAATTTAAATGAAATATATGAAAAAATTATTATATTTATACGTATTTATTTAACAAGTACCTAAGACAGTTGTTAAGATTTTCTCTTATTATTGATTGAGAGAGAATTTTTAGTCATAGACTTGATGAGAAAAACAAACAATAACAATTTTGTGAGCTCTTTAATTGGTTAAATAATTCTTAAACAATACCTCTTAGGGCACTTATTAGAAAATATTATTAATAAATATACTAATAAAAATTATTTTATAATTTAAATGATTAAAATTAAGTAATTTATTTTAAATTAAATATTTTATTTAAATAATTATTATATATGAATAAAATGCTAACAGGATGAAATTTATTGATTTTATCTTTATGAGGAAAATAACATAATTTTTTTTTGTCAATTTAGGGGCTTAAACTGTAATATTAACACTCTTCTATCATCCAATTACTCTCTCCGTTGAATTCCAACTAGAACTCCCAACTAAAAGTGCTGCTGCGCAAGTTCCAAAAAAAAAATGAACAAAAACACCTCGCATTTTTCCTATGCGAGGGTAGTTGAAACAGGCTTTAATTCGCATTTCTCAAAAGCGAGTCAAAGTCTAAATTTTTGCAGCTTTTGACTCGCAAATGTAAAATGCGTGTCATTTATATTGTCTCGCAGATTACAAATGCGAGTTATTATTAAAAAAATTGACACAGTACTTTGTTACGGCGGCAAGAAATATAGGACCTAATGTCCTGATTACTAAATTTGCAGGTTTGGATGTGATCCTCTGGTCAAAAAGCCTTTTTTTTTTTTGCCTGAAAACTCACAAAACAATTCGTAGTTTATAAGTATGCAATCAATCCTGTGCCCAGCCCATTAAAAATAAGGAAATTGGGCCTTATTGATTTTCTTGGTTCAGTTAGCCCAACCCAATGACGCGGGTCCAAGTCCAACGTCTAAATGTAGATTGATTCTGTCCAAAAACTTAAAGGACTACACCAACACACCATGATCTTGATTCAATTAACAAATTGTCTCTTTAATTTTGTTTAAGTTTTAATTAACTAGTTCTCTAAATTTGAAAGTGTCATCCTTTAATTGTTTAGGAACCTTTTAGATTGAAATCCTAAAGTAGTTTGAGGGAAAACGGGACAAAGAAAAAGCTATATGGTAGTTATTGAGGTAAAATTCAACCAAAACTCCAAAACAGAAATACGTGCTTCCAAAAGTACATAGATTAATTATAAGGAATCAAAAAAAAAAAATGTGACCTTTGCATTTAGTTATCAAAATAACTAAATAAGTACTGTGTTTTGAAAGAGTTTTTGTTCATACGTTGAAAGCTAAAGCATCATAAACGTGTACTGATCAACCATTAAATATTGGCCTAATTAATTATTATTTGGTCAAAAAATGTTGAATTCTTTTAGTTGATCAATTAATTATATTGGCCACCGAATTAGGTTTTTGTTTTTGGTGTACAAACGGAAAAAAAAAAACTAATTAGGCTGTGACTATACAAACGACAAGAGATTTGTTCCATTAATTAATTATGTCAGCCTATATACTGTTACTTCTGTCAAGCTGATAATTTAATAATACAAGAATTGATAGTGATCATAAACGAATCCGAAGACATACGCATTTCTTTTAAAATTCAACCGTAACTAATTGAAATGACTAGACAGTAAGTGTTGAAAAAAAAGCGAAATATTATAAATTAGTCCAAATGTGAGATTTAACTTAATTAACGTTTACGTTTACATCTACGTACGTACTCTCTAATTCCAGTCAAATGGTTCACAATATTCTTATTCTCTCACAAAATGAGTGTTTTCTTCCCACCAAATTACACAAATGAAACTCCAACAGCATTTTTTTTAAACGATGGAACTTACTTTTTTATGAATTGTTGGTGAATTTATTATTTAATTTGTGAATAATAGAAAAAAATATATAGACTGTCTCTGAATTTTTATTTTTGTCAACTATTTAATTATTGGGACATTAGTTATTATTTATTGGCTGACTTAATCGTTAAATATTGACATGTTACCGTTAACTTATTACTTGTGCTCCTATGTCACACTACTACGATATTTTGAGGAGTAACATTTGAAGAAAAAAAATACAAAATAAAATTAAACAAAATACAATTTTTAAATTGGGATAAAATACAAATTTTTCTTTTCAAAATGAATGTGACATGGTAGTATATGTGACATATTAACAATGAAATGTTAATATTTAACGGTCACACCATCTTGTTAGATAATGACTAATGTCTCATGGACTAAAAGGCCTTGTTTAGTTACATTAATGTTTGAGGGAATAAGAATGTGATGTGAACGAAATAAAAGTAGGTAAAATAATCATTTTGATCTTTTATTAAAAGTGGAAATTGAATAAAAGTAAGTAAAAAAATAAGGACAAAAACATAATTTTATCATATTATAAAAAGTTGAATATGTTTGATATGAAAAATATTGAAGAAAATGTTAGATTACAGTTAAAGTTATCCTTAAAACAACAAATCAAATGGAGATTAAATAATTGATAAAAATAAAAATTTAAATATCAAATAATCTATTTTTATTATTTAAAAGTTAAATAATAGATTCACCTAAACAAGAAAAAAAAATATTTCCATTTCCCTAAATAAATGTTTCATCATAAACGAGGTCGATAAAAAATCTACAAGTAGATTTTCTTCAAATGGTCGGTCATAGCTAGGGAAGGCTATAGCATGAGTCAAAATCGTCAAAGCTAAAATTTTCTTCATTTCACATTTAATGTTTATCTTCCATGCAGATGTGAACAACTGTGACATTTTTTTTAATCTCAAATAATGCCACCAAAAATTAACTTAACAAAATTCACAAGACATTTTTAACAAAAACGTGACCTAGTTAATAATAAGACACAAACAAAATAACATCTGGGGGGGGGGGGGTAATTTAAATATTCTAAGGAGATATATTCCCTTTTACACGAAAAAATAATAATAAGACACAAAACGTTAAAGGCAATTTAAATATTCTATGGAGATAATATAAAGAAATTGTTTAGATAATGATAAATGTAGAAAATTAGGAAAACCACTATAATATTATGCATTACTTAGTTGGCGTTCGGTATCCGGTAAGTGTTTTAGTGGAAATAGAAGTGATAAAAAGTATGTTTGGTATACAGAAAAATGAAAGTGAAATATAAAAGTAATATTATTTAGTATGGTGGGAAGAAAATAAGGAAATAGAAGATTATAAAATTATGAAAAACTTTTTTTGTTAACTTTTCTAAAAGTCACAAATTTTTTAAGTTCATTTTGGTATTTAAACCTCACATTCTTTTCACTTCCCTCCTTATCACGAGGGAAGGAAGCTTTCCTCTCCAAAGGGAACTTCAACCTTACCCACCTATGGTGAAGACATATCAAACATGCTAAAGCTTAAGCTCACCTCACCTTTCTTGCTGGTAGAGCTGTCAAAACGGGTTCAACCCGTTTATCCGCAAATTTGGGCGGGTTGGGTTGATGAAAAATCAACCCGTAAAAAAAGTAACCCGGATGTTTAACCCGTTTTTTATATGGGTTTTGTTGGGCTACCCGCGGGTTACCTCTTTTTTTTTTTAATTATTTTTTTATTTTAAGTGAAGAGAGTAAAGTTAAAAATTTTAATTGTAAGTTTATAACCCTACTTAGTACCTTGGTAGCCACAACCCGCAAGCCCACAGCCACAGCCACAACCCTTCTTTTTCTTTTGTTAGTCTTGTATTGGGACTATTGGCAATACTTTTATGTATCTTTAGTACTATAATTTGCACATTTTTTACCAAAAAAAAAATATATATATACCCATAAAATAAGTTAAAAAAAAAGTTAAAAAAATTAATAGTTAAACGAGTCGGCATATTCCGCCATTTACCTTTTGGAAATTAGAAAATAAAAAAAAATTTAAAAATTGATATTTTTTAAAAAAAAGGACCCGTTTGGCCCGTTTAACCTGCAACCCGCACATATACGAGCCGTGTTGGTATTTTCTCGACCCTGTAAAAATCTTGACCCGTGCGGGTTGGCCCGTTTGACCCGTGACGGGCTAACCCGTACGGGCTGGGTTGGCCCGTTTGACACCTCTACTTCCTGATAAGGGCTACCAAACGTGCTCTTAATCAAGATCGAGATTTTAAGTAGGATCGACAGAGGCATAAGATAGATCGAATCATAAGATCGGATCGAGGATCGTAAGATCCTATCAATTTTAAAAAATAATTAATCTATATATTTAATAATATAATTTTAAATAAATATATAAAATTATCACAATTTCATGATATTTTCATGAATTAGTTCATAAGTCACCAAAGTGACGGTATCTATACATCAATTCAACAAACAAAATATCAAAATTCATAGTCATAAATATCTAGGACTAAAGCTGCGTTTTGGACCTCTGTTTTTTTTTAAATTAACGATCTTATGATCTTTTTTTTACGATCTTACGATCCTTTCTTACGATCTTACGATCAAGATCGCGATCCTATCTCGATCTTGAAATTTTTCGATCCTAAGCACGATTCAGATCGAAATTACGATACAAGATTGCGATCTTAAACGATCTATATCACGATCTTGATTACCATGCTCTTAATTATATATATATATATATATATATATATATATATATATATATATATATATATATATATATATATAGCATGGAAACTAACTAGCTAAATTAGGGTGTGTTTAGTTAGTGGTGTGGATGATGTAATGGAAATGGTAATTGGAATATAGGATGTAATGAGATTGCATAAGGGAATAAAAAAAGTAATATGAAAGTGATGTGAATGAATAAAAGTGGATAAAATGACTATTTTACCCATTATATTAAAAGCGAGAATGGAATAAAGTGAGTAAAAAATAATGACAAAAATATAATTTTATTACATTATAAAAAGTAAAATGTGTTTGGTTGGAAGGATGTAAAGGGATTACGTCTACAATTACATTGATAAACCTTCAAATCAAATGTGTCTAGGATAAAATAAATAAATAAATAAAACTAGCTAAATTAGTGAATGGTTTAGGTGGGATTTTTTTATAAGATAATATTTGGGGATAAAATCCAAGCGGCCAGAAATTTATAACATAACTTGTTTTTGTCGTTTCTTCTATTTATCCTTCATGGAAATTGTTTAATTATCGGACTAAAATTTTTCAATTTGTAGATAGAAACAGAAAGATACCTTACCAAAAAGAAAACAAAAACAATAAGTTACATGTCATATTGTAGGGAAGCACGCAGGTGATTTTGTAAGGGGCACTTTATAAATTATTCTGATATTTGTAAGTTAAATTAAATTTTGAAAGTTAAAATATTTTTTAAAATCAGAAGTACAAGTGTGATATAAAAATATAGTTTATAATGTTAACTAGTATTAGCTAAAATAATTTTACAAATAATTTTATTGAATAATAAGTCATCATTTAAAAAAAATCAGTTAATGGCATATTTTTAAATTTATCAAACATTCTCATTAATATGAAATTTAAACCAAACGTAAGATTGCAACATTTTTAAAAAGTTTATAACATAGTTTTGAAAATGTAAAAATTGAACTAAATATGTTTTGAGATATTCTCAAAAATTATATTTATAAGATTAAAATTCTTGAAAATAAAAAATTAATCGTGCACCAAGTATTCCTTAAATATGTTTGAATTAAATATTAATAAACACAATGAGAAAGAAGAAAAGAGATAATATACTTCTCCCTTAAAAAAAAGTTATAAATTTAAAGGGAATATAATTCAAAATGAAAATTAATTCCGCATGATCTTTTTCTCTTTAATATTTTTTCTGCATTATCTCTTCATAAAATTTTAAAATTATAAAAACTCAATAAAAAATTTAACAAAACAATAAACCTCACAAGTCACAAATCCAATCTAACCTTTTTTTTTTGTAATTCCAATTTCCACCTCTTATTATTAGAAAAAAAAGTGAAAAATGGTTAAAGACGAAATTGCACGGGAAGAGCAAATAAGTTTAAAAAGTACATTATATACGTAGTACCAACTACCGCCACCAACAACGACTCAACGATCACGACAAAACGACGTCGGTGGCCGCTCAATCAGCATCAGCATGCATTCTCAGATCTCACTCAGATTTCTACTACGTATTTCCCATTTTGCCCCTCCTCCGATGTTTACCTGTCATAAATTCATTCGTTGGTACTGTAGGCCTCACCATGACACCCTGCGCCGCATCATACTGACACACACCCCCCTATACCCCTTGATACCGCGATCATCTTCATCTCCCTAACTGCCTTCTTCACCTTTCCTCCATAATCTTAAAATCTTCATCACATCGCATCCTCTTTTCGTTTTTCTGTTTGGGGCTCAAATTGAATATAACATTCCGCGTACGTTCAGAAAACCAAACCTTCATCTTAACTCTCGCAAATTTAATGCCAAACAGACAAACACAATCAAAGTCAAAGCCATAAATAACCCAATGTAGTCTCGAGTCTCGATTCTCGAATTCGGAAAGACAGAAAAGGAAGAAAGAAAGAAAAGTGGGAAACAATTCCTTTTTTTTCTCTCATTTTTTTTTTCTCTCTCTCGGGAATCTGATTCCCGGGTCCTTTCTTCCGGCACTTTAAGACGATTTTACGTAACCGAATGTGAATTGAATACACCCATTAAGTGTTTGTGAAAGTGCGTGAGAGGCTATAATCAATTTTGCTTGTGTTTTTGTCCTTTTAAATTGGGGCATGTGATTTGAGGCAGGGAATGGTCAGAGATGGCTCGGGACGGGAGCGTTGTCCCGGCGGACCCCCAGGCTCTTGTGGTTGTGAAGAAGAAAACGCAGTCGTCCAGGAGTTGGATCCTGTTCGATTCCATGGGCCAGGGTACTATTCTCGATGTCGACAAGTATGCCATCATGCATCGAGTTCAGATTCACGCTCGTGATCTTCGGATTCTCGATCCTTTGCTTTCTTACCCGTCTACGATTTTGGGTCGAGAGAAAGCTATTGTTCTTAACTTGGAGGTACCTTCAATTTTGTTTTATTCTTACATTCTGTCTTGCTTTTTTCCTTCTCTTTTCGTTGTTTTTTCCTGTGTTTTTGGCGATTAAGCTTTTGTTTTCAGTTGTTAATTTTTGTTTTTATCTGTTGTGATTGTTTGATTTCAGCATATCAAAGCGATTATAACTGCTGAAGAGGTTAGTACGTTTTCTTTGTTTTCGACGATATTCTTTTCACCCTGGTTGTGTTTGTTTGATGAAAAAGCTGGGAGATTTTATAAGTTACGACTTATTGATGAGTGGTATTGTGGGAAGTTAAATAAATCTAGGAGTTGTAAAAACACTTCATTTAGATCCTATTTCTATACTGTAGTAACGTACTAGTAAAAGTTTCTTTACTTACAAGTGTCAGAGTATACAATCAAAATCTTTTGTGCAGTGAAGAAAAATTATATAAAAAGACAATTTTTGACCATGAGTTTTTGTGGATAAACCATAATTTCACCGCTACTTTCTTTAAAGGAACAGAAATAGAGAGTTATTATTTAATTTGTAAAAGAACCCATGGTAAAAGCTTTGAATTAGTAGCTTCCGTGAGCAGAACTTCTACTGATTTATCAAGATTAGAGGAATGGTAGACATGGGATTCTCTGAGTAGTCTGGCGCATGAATAAATGTAGCTAAGATAAAACGTTGGTTAGATAATTCAAATTCATCGTTGAAAATGGTTATGAAAATAATAAAGTAATTTTTGACCTGTTCCATCCATCAACATTAAGCCTTAATACCATGGAACCTCAGTCAACGTATTACAATTAAATTACCTGTATGGACTTTATTGCTGACTTGTATTATGCTTAGTAGCAAAGAGAAGACATTGGTAAAATGAGTATGTTGAAAATTCACAAATTCAGCTTCAGTAAGTTAATTAACTATCTATCCTCCCTGATCTGCTTTGTATATTTATTAGTGCCTTTTACATTTGTAGAGCATAAAGCTGTTTCCAGAGTTTCAGATGAATTGGTAATGATAGATTGTGATTGTAATTAAATTGTTGGATAGGTTTTGCTGAGAGATCCAACAGATGAAAATGTGGTTCCTGTTGTTGAAGAACTTCAAAGGCGATTGCCTCAGAGTGACAATAATCACCAACAGGGAGATGGTAAAGAGTATTCTACTGGTCAGCAGGACATTGAAGCAGCTGAAGAAGATGGTATGCTAGACTTTAGATGAACCATGAGTAATAGTGAACATAGTGACTGTTTCTATTCCTCTTTAAAAGTTGTCTTCTCATTTGTGTCATATTTTTTCCCTTGTTAATTTATATATGAACTATATTTACCTAGTCATTGCTTTCATCTTTTTGGTATCTGAATGATCTAGATTATGCAATGTAGAGTCGCCTTTTGAATTCCGCGCCCTGGAGGTAGCTTTAGAAGCCATTTGTAGTTTCCTAGCTGCACGCACAACAGAGTTGGAGATGGCTGCTTATCCTGCATTAGATGAGCTTACCTCCAAGGTATATAATTAATACAAAATAGCCCTTTTTATTCTTTAATCTTGTATGATGCTTCACTATCTCCGCATAACTTTTCTTTTTTGGTTCCATTTTTGTCCTTTATCTTTGACATCAATGTTTTCCCTGATCTAACTATGTAAGAATCACTAATCCTTTTATCCAAAAGAACAAAAGTAAGAATCACTAATGTAATTATCTTATGTGTCATACTGTCATCCTACATGTCAGGGATGTTCCATTAGTAATTCTCACGGAATCAAGTCTAAGGAACGCTTTGATAACATTTTGAATGATAAATGACGACATTTAACTGTTACAAGTTAAAGGATGAAATCAAACAATTATTTAGGTTTATAATTAGCTTCCTTAGAAATCGAACAATTATTTAGGTTTATAATTAGCTTCCTTATCTTTTCCCCAGTTATTTGAAACCCCCCTTAATTTCTCCTAGATGTTGAACAAGTTAGTAAATAAGTAGCTTCTTGATAATGGTTGGTGGGATTTTTCTTTCTGTCAGTGCAGATCTTAACCTTTTGATTGCATACACACACGCACACAAATATTTTCATAAAATATTGCTTCAAGGTTTCTTGTTGGCTGGTGGTGTATCTAATTCAATGTTTGGACCTTCTCCAGGAACCTGTTTCCTATTCGTTGTGTTAATTTTTTAAATATTTTCTCACCTTTTTGAATTGTTATCTGCAGATTAGTAGTCGTAATTTGGACAGAGTTCGGAAACTAAAGAGTGCAATGACAAGGCTGACTGCTAGGGTTCAAAAGGTATGTCTCAAACCCTTATTTTGTTGTCTTGTTGAAAGTTTTGTATTTGGAAAAATTCTCTTTACTCTGATGTGAAGATATTCTGTACTTTCTGCCTGATAATATGCATCTAAGAGATGAGTCTTCTAATTTGGGCAGCTCATGTAAATGTATCTAAGAGATTAAAAATTGGGGAGCAATATAAGTTTAAGATTTTGATCTATTTTAGGAAATAGCTAGTTTTGAAAAATCAGGTTACTGATTTTTTTTTTTAACATCAGAAGTTTATGCCCATAAGATAAGGTTAATGTGTTAATTTAAAAGATCATTAATCATTTAATTGAGTTATACTCTTCATGGTCCTTAACAACATTGTCTCTCAATATGGATGATGGATTTTATCAAGCCCAGGGGAGCCTAGACTACCTAGATCAGATTTAAATGGAATACAAAATATCCTATTTCCCTTACCAGTTCATGTTAGCACAGGTTAGAGATGAGCTTGAACAATTACTGGATGATGATGATGACATGGCTGACCTATACTTATCAAGAAAGTTAGCAAGTGCATCACCAGTTAGCGGATCTGGTGCTGCCAATTGGTTTCCTGCCTCCCCCACCATTGGATCAAAGATATCCAGAGCAAGTAGGGCAAGTATGGCAACAATCCGTGGTGATGAAAATAATGTGGAGGAGCTTGAAATGTTACTGGAGGTTATAAGATTATTTACTTTAAGAAAGAAACAGGAAGAAATTTTCTGTTTGTATTTTTAAATGTTATAAATGGAAATAACGTAGATGTATTTTGCAGGCTTATTTCATGCAAATTGATGGCACTTTGAACAAATTATCCACGGTAAGTGAATTGCATGGTCTGCCTTCTTGGACAGAAGAGTCTGGTTTTAGAATACTGAGCTCATTATGTTTGACTAAGAACTGCTAGAAAGTACAAAATTAAAGAAGAAAATGCTGGTATTTTACGCCGGACATTCACATCGTGATTGTGGTACTTCTTATAGCATGCTGGTATATCGCATGTGTTCTTTAGATATTTTTGTTTACTATTTTCCCCCATGTGATGAGCTGTTTTGTCTTTATGGCTTAGTTTCTTTTGTTCCTTTATATTTATATTTATATTTATTTATATATTTATATTTATATTTATTTATGTGTTGTTCATTCCTTAGTAGCTTACTTTTTATATTTTACCTGGAATCGTGTAGTTTTCTTCCTTCCCTTAGATGAAGCAACTATTCTTTTATTATTATTTCTAACTTCGAAAAACCACATATATTTAGAAGGAAATACTGAACATTGATGATGGAATAGACTGTGTGAACTTTTATTGGAAATATGAACTACGAGTATAACTTCATGCAAAAGTATTTTGTAGGCTATATGACATTTGATCCTGATCTTGAGCAACAGTTTTTGTAATGTAATGGAATGTTTTATTGGGCTCTAAATTTCCTTGACTGATATGTTGATTCGGAGTCTGCTGGGACAAGTGGACCATTATTTGATTTAGGTTTTTATTTTTTGAAGTTTTAATTATACTGAGATGAGATGATGTGTGGGAAAACATTTGATTCATACATTCCAGCTCCATGGCTTTATTAAAGACTTATAAGAGAGTCTTCATCTAATAGTTTAGGCTTATCATGAATGGGTTGAAAAACTAGAGATATATGCTTTAGCCCCTGTACAAGTCTTAGTATTGTTGATTTATTTAAGTTTACAAGTGCTGTTATATCTTATGCTTGTTTTATTTCAAACAACACAATTGCTGTTGGTTTGATTTTATAAATCCTAAATGATAACATGTCGAGTTTTATATGGTCAACTGTTGTGTTGTTCTAATTATTTTTTTGCTTTCTTATTGTCATTTGCAGCTTCGGGAGTATATTGATGATACAGAAGATTATATTAATATTCAGGTTACTCACTAACTATTTATCAGTAATTTTTGTTGTTATTGGATGAATGGCATATAATATGAGCCGAACTTTCCTATTTTGCAGCTTGACAACCACCGTAATCAGCTGATTCAGGTGCTGTTATGTTTCTGCATCTTGCATCTCATATGCCATTATTTTGTAATGTACATTCTAGTTCTGAGGCCACGAGTCCTTTAAATTTTAGTATTCATCTTCTTTAACACTGTTTGCAGTTGGAGCTTTTTCTGAGCTCAGGAACCGTTTCTCTATCTATCTATTCTTTGGTGGCTGCAATATTTGGTATGAACATCCCATATACTTGGAATGATGGCCACGGTTTCATGTTCAAATGGGTATACAAACTATTGCTTCCTGTTCATATATTTATACTTTGGCTGCAAACTTTTAATGTGATAATCAAAATAACGAATAAGTATCTTCTACATTGGCAGGTAGTTATTGTCACGGGAGTATCTTGTGCTTTTATGTTTGCCTTAATTATTGCTTATGCTCGTAAAAAGGGGTTGGTCGGATCATGAAAAATTGATCAATCTACTGGAAGTGGATGGAGAGAATGTTCACTCAAGGACTCCAACATTCTGTTTGTCGATTACTGTTATGAGGTATCATTGGAGTTGATTCAAAAATTTTGTTGTGAGTATGCTTTTCTAAAGGATCCAGTGAGAGGTACCTCCCTAAGAATCTCGGTTGACATTGATAAGTAGTTTTAACATGGCAGATCCATTAAACGTCAACTATCTTCTTCTCTGTATACAGGCACAACCATGGCTTGAGAAACAGTTTATAGAGTCTAAGTTTATTCTTAAAGTTAATATCATAAAGGCATAAGCAATTGGATTGTGTTGATAATTTTTACGTTGTATACTACTTTATGGCTGTTCCATTTTATGGAATCTTGCATCACTTACCATATTATTAAGCATCATACATGTACGTACGTCTAGACGTTTCAGCCATTGAAGATGTTTCTTTGTTCCCATCAAGCATATTTAAGGCCACATGCTTATTATGAACATTCAACTTTAAAGCATTGATTGGTTCATGTGAATGTAAAAATTGAAGCAACAAATTAAGGAATTATGAAGTTATTTTGTTCATCCATTATTCCTTTTTATGTTATTTGACTTTCAATTGTACGAGATAGTGAATTTGCTGATGCGTTAACATTGTGAGCCGTAATCGGTTCATGTGAATGAAAAAAATTGATGCAACAAACAAGGGATAGGAACCCAAAAAAAGAGTGCATTTAGTTATACAAGAGTTATAAAAAGGAAAAAACTTAAATCCATTTCCTTATGTACATTTCATCAAGTTTTTTAATATAAATATGACACGTGGCAAAAAGTGTTTAAATGACCAATTACAGTAGAGAGAATATAAAAGACCATCTTTTATATGACCAATCATAGAAAAAAAGAGTGTAAATACAATATATGATTGGTGGAACTTGATGAAATAGACATAAGAAAATTGACTTAACTTTTTTCCATATAAAAACATTAACTAGAAATATGCGATGGACAATATTCCATGTCAAAGTTAACTTGAACTTGGCATTACAAAAATTGATGTGGCTCTGATAAAAATTGGATGTAAAACTCAATCAATGCTAAGGCTTGTTTTGGTATGAAAAATATTATGAGAGTATGAATAGAATGAGTTTATTAGATTACCAAAAAAAAAAGAGTTTATTATGTTTAGTAGTAGAAAATAGAAATGAAATAAAATTGGATAAAATAATTATTTTATATATTAAAAGTGGAAATGGAATAAAAATAGATAAAAAAAATAAGGATAAAAATATAATTTTGTTACATTAAAAAAGTAAGATATATTTATTAGGAAGGATGGGATTGATGTGATTTGCACAAATTGAAAAGACCTCAGGCTTTAAAGTGGATTTTTTTTTGGATATCTTCAAATTGGAAAAGAAAATTTCAATCTATAATGAGAACAGTTATAAAGGGAATCCTACCAAGAACATATTTATTTGGTTATAAAATAATAAATTAGGCAAAAATACCTTTTATCTTCTAAAAAATTACATTATTTTTCAATTTCGTCCTTAAACTTTTTTGTGGTCAATTTTGTTTTCAAAATTTTGAATTTTAATCGATTTCATTCCCAGAATTTTAAATGTCGTCATAACATTTTAAAAAGTCCAAATTACTAATAACATACATGCAATATTAATGCTAACTTATCACTCAACATTATTTTTTCATATTCTTTTTAATATGAAAAAGTGATGTTTTATGTGATGGGTTAACATTAATATAATTAAATGACGTTGTTGATGAATTAGAGTTAATATTACATATGAGATGTCATGTCATCATTTGTTGTTAGAATGAAATTCAAAACTTTGGAACGAAATCGATTGTGATTCAAAACTTTTAAGACAAAATTGATTGTAAAAAAGATTAGAGACAAAACTAAAAATTGGTGTAAATTTTGGGGACATAAAAGATATTCCTACCTAATATGTAATATAAAATTATTTGTATTAGTTGTATATCATAAAATATAGGCATAAATTATTATTTTCATATACACAAAACTCAAAAAAGGAAAAATTATAATTGATTAAACTACAATTGGATGACAGCCAAACTATAACTTCTTTCATCAATTGTATAACCATTTATAACATTAACTGCAACTCAAGTGGGAAATCAGTTTCATTAAAATTGAGGGGCAAACAATTATGAATATTAGCATAGCTGTCAACTAGTCAACTACAGCCTCGTTTGGAAATTGTTTGTTTTTTTTAAAACCTGTTTGAAAAATTTTTAGGTATAAAAGGTTGAATTACATTATTTATAGATTGATCAATAATATTTATATAATTTTTAAATTTTTATACTAATGAGCTCACTTTATAAATAATATAAGAATAAATAGATTAATTACATTGATAAATATACAAATAACATGACGCAATATATATATACAAAATTTTGGTACACGGGTGTAGTTTTCTTTGGGTATGTTTGATAGGTAAGGAGGAATGCAAAGGGAAGAGATGTAAAGTAAAGTGATATAAAATAATTTTAAAAATGAAAAATATATTTGATATATAAAAAATACAACAACAACAATCAAAGCCTTTTCCCACTAGATAGAGTCGGCTATATGGATCAAGCGACGCCAACATGTTCAGTCTTTGCACATTTCTATGGTTAAGTTATTTATTTGATATATAAAAAATATTATATAAAATTTATTAAAAAACGTAAAAATACATTATATTACATCATGTAAAATTTATTTGTATTGCTTAGTGTTTTTGGGCCCCGGCCCATTTTACCTTTATTAAAAAAAAGAAAAAGGAAAGCTATAACTTGTAACGGCTATTAAGTGCAACATGCACAGCTACACGTTGCGTTTTGCGTAGAGAGAAAGCTTAAGCTCAGTTATAAAAAGCGTGAAACTGCACCCACCAAAATCAAAAGTGTTTCAGAAGAAGGATTAATATAATATGAGATGAGAAGTGTGGGTCATTTTATTTTCAATTCTGATTAGGTATAATTTCTCTCTTTCTCTTCCTGTCTTCTTCGCTTGTCACTAATTTATTCCCATAGATCTCACCATAATTGTAATTAAATTTTTTTTGGCATTGGATTAAAGTTTAGGGTGCATTTGCATTTGTTCAACAAGATTCAGTCTTTTACTTGGGGTAACCAACAAAAAAAAGTGATTGAGAAAGTGAGAGTTAGGAAAAAAAGATAGAATTAGGGATTTGTAAGGTGAGTATGAATTAATTTTACAAAAATAATTATATTAGGGATTTGTCTAAATCATTGCTCAAGATTGCAAGGAAACTAGAAAAAATTGGAAAGTTGATTAAGTGCGTAATTATTTTGATATATAATAATTATTTATTAGTGCAATTGCAGGAAAATCTGTCAGCTCTTTGTAGCCGCACATTCAAAAGGCGAGAGCGAATCAGATTGTACGATTCAAACAAAAATCAAAAGGAAGGCAGACTTGATCGTCATCAAAGCATAAATCTAGATCGGATTTTTGGCTCATCTAGGTATTCTCTCTTTTATTCTCGTTACTCGTTATGTAATTTAATTTTAATTCGATGATAATTCCTTTGTTGTGATTTAGCATACACGATCTATACGAACATTTAGGTAAAAAAATTTCACATAAAATATAAAAAATAAAGATAAAGGAGGGGGATTTTCTATCGCAACCCTTGTCTATCGGAAAATATATTTTTTTAGAGCAAAAATTAAGATTTTTAAAAGAAAATATCTTTGATAATGTTCGATCTTGATTCCCTGCATTTTATACAAAATTATTAGCCAAGATGTGGTAATAATTGTCCATGATAGAGTCTCAAATGGGGTCAAGTCATTGTCGGACAACCTCATAGCGTTTTGGCTAGATATAAAAAAAAGTTACGCCTTGACCTAATAACTATAGCTTTTGGCCAGTGATAAGCGCTCGGTCCAACAAACTGGTATCAGAGCCAAGGTCACAAATGTAATTACAAGCGGAACAATTGTTAAGGGAAAAATGGTTGGTCAAGGTGAGACAACAATTTTTTTTTCATGGTGAAAGTTAGGATAAAACTTGAGTCATAGTTGAATCACTGCGTTGGAACTAGATATAATTAAGTTGAAAGGATTGCATCTTAACTAATAGCTATAACTTTTGATATAATAATAAATAAATATATAAAAAAAGTTCTCCTCTCATTTGCTTAGTTTTTTTCTTTAATACTTCTCTTTTTTGTTATTGGTAGGTATACCCATGAAAGCAAACTTTTGTATTTGGTCTATATTCAGCAAACATGAGTTCTCTTTGACCCAAAAAAAAAAAAAAGGAAACATATGTGTTCTTAAAAAACATTTTTTTTTGACTTCATATGTAATTGATTCTAAAAGGCGAAGAAGCAATCCTAGAAAAGTTAGCTTGTAATTTCATTGTTCTGGTTTGTAAACGTGTTAGCTTGATATTAGTGAATCTGTCCTTCACAATTCTGTCTATCGTGCACACCTTGCCATCTTTTAATAATGTTGGTCCATTTTTGTGAGAGCTGAAAACCCTCATATTGTAAGATTTAGATTGTTTGCCTAATTGAGTCTAACAAGAGAGTCTAGTCTCTTATATCATAAACAAATCATGATTTGAATTGTGCTCATATTCAACATTTTATAGTATATTAAACAAGATTATCTCATAAAATATACTTGTGTGTTAGTCAAGGTGTGACATCATTTGTCTCATAATAGATGCTCAGTGGAACTGAGTCATAGTCAAATTATGTGACGCTTTTGTTAGATACAATTAAGTAGAAATAATTGCGTCATAACTAATAGTTATAATTTTTGGTCTAATGATAAAAGTTCGATTCAAAAATTGGTATTAAAGTTAATCTCAAGGGTTAAAATTGTAGTCAAAGCTAAAGGAAAAATTGTTGGCCACAAGGTGTGACATCAACAATTATATATTCCATAGTAAAGGTTAGGGTAGGAAACTAGGAATCACTTTCAGCTTAATAGTGAATGTGAAAAACAAAAACAAGAGTGTTTAACCGTTTGTTCAATGGATATGCCCCCATTGGGAATTCAATGAAAGACTGAAAATTAATTATTTTGGCTAATAAGAAGGGTTAGTTTTTGTCTTTTTGAAGTAGGAAGTAAGGAAATTGGTTCACTAAAAATTTTAACTTTCGATATTATGCTCACTTGATTTTAAACACCAAGTCATGTGAGCTATTAATTCATTGACTAATAGAAGTTAGTTTTATTAGTACTATCTATATATATATATATATATATATATATATATATATATATTGACTTTCAAATGTATTATTTGTTAATCTTTGTGATCTGTGTCTCTTCTATAGATATGACTATGATTTTAAAGAGGAATCAATAAAAAACTTTAAATGAATAATTTGTTTTAATCATTGTAAAATGTCAAATCATTTAAACATTGACTAAAACATGTTGTGACAGAATATTGCATTGCTCAACTTAAATAACGACAACTCCATACCACTTGATTTACTAGCAGACTTAATATGAGATTATATATTAAAAATAAAATACTCATTAAAAAAATTAATATAAGATGTTTAAACTTTAGAAGTCTCAATAAAAAAAAATTGTATCTTTAAGGACAAAATGCCAATTCACTCTAACTTTTAGTACCTTAACATCAACAAAACTTTGAAGTTTGATCCATGGCCTAGTTTGTATCTTGATGTTTATGTCCCCTTACCATTCATCTAAGATTTTGATGTGATGATTCCTTTTAAGTAAGCATCCACAAATAGTGGTTTTAGAGCTGGATCAACATATGCCTGCCTCTTCATTCTATTTAACTAACAAAATCAATTACTATACTATTGAATATTGATACAAAGTGTCCAAATAGTTAAGGTTCACACCCTTGGAGATGAAAACATGATTATATTAGTGATGCCCTTGCCCATTACTAATCCTCCTGAATGACATCTCCTAAGTAATTGCTATGTGAAAATAATGTCTTCTAGTAAAATTTTGTGTTGTGAATTTTACGTATGAAAATTGTTATGTACACTACAACTGATTTATGAAATGAGTTGATGGTACAACTTGCTAGTCTGACAAGAGTACAACTTGTAAGGAGGAAGGTGGTTAGACTTAGAGGATCCGGATATGCCGAAGTGCAGATTTAGTAAAGTGTGTATATTGCACAGTTTGAGCCTTTGGATGAGATTGTTACAGTGTGGACACGAATCTCAATTTTTATCCAACGGCTTAGATCGTGCACTTTATGCACTTGCACGTGATCCAGATCCTTAAACTTAGAACTAAGAGGGTGGAAATTCCTATCTTAGACTTTGACGGTTAAATGAGTTGAAGAGAGAAAAGAGAATGGTGAGAGGGAAGCGAGCAAGAGTGAAGTTAAGGTAGAGATTATTTGTAACATATGATCAGATGAGGGTAATTTAGTAATTTTATTTTATCAGATGGAGTTCTTGTGATGAACACTGATGCTCAGCTACTCCTTATTAGGCAATAGCTAATGGCCTTAATACAATTAACTTCAACATCATATAGTTGGAATTTCATGTGATTCCTTTTCTTTTCTTTTCTTTTCATAATTAAGCATATATACAACCATTCTTGTGATAGTAGATAGAATATAATGCAGAGTGCTGTTCCAAGTCCTTATGAAGGGAATTAGGGAAGAAAATCAGAGAAATTAGATGATTTCTCTTAAAAAAAACCCCCATAGAAGCCTCCTGTGTTTTCTTCCCAAAAAAGAGTTCAAATTTCACATGACCATCACGTGGATTTTGATAATTATATATATTTGTAAGAAATTAGAAAAAGAAAAAGAATAAGGAAGATATTAGATATGAATAGGAAGAAAGGCTTAGGTTTGATTGAAGAATTGTGCACACACACACACACACTATGGATAACAACACACACCGTTTTGTCCTCATTCGCACTAACATCTCTTTCATAGAAAAGAAAACACATAGGTTGGTTCATGCTATATTATTATTCTCTTCTCTCTTCTGTTTTTCTGTTTTGAGCCTGCCCTGGCCCTCGAACAGATCAATAACTCTCCCTCTCATTGTACAAATCGAACTAAAGCACACGTTCGACTACTCCTAAAATCCCACTTTTCCTCGATGGGATTCTGTCCAATCCCCTTGTGATTCTCGTCAACATCAAACTCTCATGATTAATTCTTGCTTCTTGGTGACATGCACCATGTGAGTGTACGTGAGTTAGGAGGTGGTTTGTGTGTTTTGTTGTGTGCGTTTTTGTTTATGTGTGTATGTTTGTTTGTCATTTTCAGACACAGAGCCAGACAAAAAAGGTCATGACGTCAGACTGGAAGACGGTGAAAGTCAAGAGGACCGAGCTCGCCCCATGCTTGACGTGTCCTTTGTGTAATAGATTCTTCAGAGACCCTACTACTATAGATGAATGCCTCCATACATGTATGTCAGTTTCTATTTTTCTTTTTCTTTTCTCTGCTTCTCATCCATCCTCTGCTTCAACTTTATTACATAACATATTCTTCACCTAAATCTTGGATTTTTTTTGTTTTTTCTTCTCATTGATTCTCCATTCATGTCAGTACTAGTACTACTTGCAGCTAAATTTGAAATTGAATAACAGTCTGCAGGGAATGCATATGGAAGAAGCTAGGCGAGGAGAAATTAAGGCATTGCCCTGTATGCAACGAAGACCTGGGTTGTAATCCTGTGCAGAAACTAAGGTAATCATTAAGAGCATGCATGAACATACATGACTTGTCTTTTCATGTGAAATTCTTGTGTACACTAACACTACATGTAAGGACCAAATCTCAAGTGCTGGCTGTTGCATGTATGTATGTATGTATGTATGCATGTAGTATTTAGACATAATGAATTGCAGTTTAGACCTTAGTCTACTGCTCTAGAGTTAGTCACAGTATATATCATCTTTAGTATACTACTGTATATGCATTGCCAAATATGTGCCTCTCATCCTGTTGCTATATATATATATATATATGTATAATTTACAGGACAGATCACAATCTGCGAGATTTGAGGGAGAAACTTTTCCCTCTTGAGGACAGAGTTGATGAGGCACCTCCAGTGCCACATAGAAGAAGGGTGAAAAATCCCTCTTCATCAGGGAATAATAATGTCGGAGATAAAACTCTCTCTAATGTGGATAAAGCTGTCTCTTCATCAGGAGATAAAACTCTCTCTTCAGAAGGGGATAAAACAATCTTTTCATTCGGGGATAAACCTCTCACTTCAGTAGGGGATAAAAGTGTGCCTTCGTTAGAGGATAAAACCCTCTCCTCAGTAGTGGATAAAAGTCTCCCTTCATTAGGGGATAAAAATCTCTCTTCAATTGGGGAAAAAACGCTCTCTCTTGTAGGTGATAAAAATCTTTCTTCATTAGGTGGAAAAACTCTCTCTTCAGTAGGAGATATAACTCTCTCTTCATCAAGGGGCAAGACTATCTCTTCAGTAAGGGATACAAATCTCTCTTCATTAGGGGGCAAAACACTCACTTCAGCAGGGGATAAAAATCTCTCTTCTTTAGGAAAAGCTCTATCTTCAGTAGGGGACAAAACTCTATTGAATCTCTCTTCATTAGGAGACAAAACTCTCTCTTTACTAGAGGACAAAAATCTCTCCTCAATAGGAGATAAGACTCTCTCTTCATTAGGAGGTAAAACTCTCTCCTCAGTAGGGGACAAATCAGTCTCTTCAATAAAGGATAAAAGTCTCTCTTCAGTAGGGAGTAAAACTGTCTCTTCATTGGGGGATAATTCAACTAAACTATCAAGTCATTCTAGTATATGTGCAAGAAGAGCAGAAACTGCTGCCAAAAAGATTGCTGCTGCTGCTGCTCAAGCAGAGAAAGAGGAAAGAGACCTTTTGAATGATCTTCCTAGAAAGTTAAAGTTATCCACAAATAGAGGAAGAGCTGCAGCCAGAAAGAAAACCATTCCAAAACACATTCCCTCCTCTACTTTTCAACCTGACCATTCAGCTGGAGATCATCATAATGGGAAAGAGCAGCAGCAGAACTTGGAGCAGCTTCAAACTCAAAATGTTGTGACTGAACAAGTTGAGGTAAAGGAAACAAAACTAAATGTTACATTTTTTAATTAGAGAACCTGAGTCTAGTCCTTTTGACTATTGGATTTCCTGTTCAACTATGTAGTACAATCAGCAGAAATCTTCAGAACCAGATCCAAGGCACCACAACTTAAGCCATGAGATTTCTGAGAAGAATGCTGAGTTATGGAAAGAAAAGGCTGATATGTGGGAACCCTTAAATTTCCTGAGGGAAGCTGCAAGAAAAGTAGACAATATTGAATCCCCCATTATGCAAGAAAATGCTGCCACTGATGCAATGCATGTTGATGCTGGTGATCACAACATCAACAACAATAATGATAAGAATGAAGAAAATCCAGTACAAGCTGAGGTTAATGATGTGATGACTAATAAGTTGAAGAGCAGCCAAGAGAGAAAAGTGAAATTCTCTCAGGATTTGAACATTCCAGCACTACCAGAAGAAGATGTGGCTGATTCAAGCAGCAAAAGCAACGAAAGAATAATGGCTGATTCAAGCAGCAAAAGCAACGAAAGAATAATGGCTGATTCAAGCAGCAAAAGCAACGAAAGAATAATGGCTGATTCAAGCAGCAAAAGCAACGAAAGAATAATGGCTGATTCAAGCAGCAAAAGCAACGAAAGTATAATGGCTGATTCAAGCAGCAAAAGCAACGAAAGAATAATGGCTCCAATATGGTTCTCCTTGATTGCTTCTAAAGACAAGTAAGTATCATAGCAATTCATTCAATGAGTATTATATAGCTGATGATAATGAAGTGCAGTATCTGAAAATATGAGTTTACCTTTTGCAGGGAAAAAAATGCAAGATTGCCACAGATACCTTCCGCCTACCTGAGGGTGAAGTGAGTTTTTTCTTTTTTAATTTTAATTTTCCCTCTTGCTTCTTCTGTTTCTCAAGCACCTTATATATCTTCTTCATGCCTCAGAGATGGAAATCTTCCTGTTTCATACGTCAAGAAGTATATCATGATGAAGCTGAATCTTGCAAGCGAATCCGAGGTAATAAATTAATGAACTCAATTTTGTGTTTCTCTGCACATTCTAGATTCACAGATTCTATGAGGGAAGCTAATTAATAACATTTGTAGGTGGAGATTTCACTACAAGGCCGTCCACTTTTATCTTCACTGAAACTGCAGAATGTAGTGGACATGTGGTTAGAGACAGTGCCAAGACGTGAGAAGATAAAAGCAAGTGTTGGAAGCTCAGCGAAAGATTTTGTGATGGTTCTTTCATATGGTAGAAACACCAACTAATCTTAAATTGCACCAACATCATCATCAAACTTGCAAGCAAACTCAAGAATTACATGTGCTGTTTAGTTGTTGTATATTCATATATATATATATATATATATATATATATATATATATATATTATGCATGCATGCTTCATCCATCCTATGCTATGACTTTTTTATTTTTTCATGTATTGTGTACTACAGAGGGATTATATTGCTGACATAGATTTCCTTGTTTGATTTTCTGGGATTCAAGATGTAGCTGTGGGTGTAGACTATAGACTATTAAATTTCTTTTATATACACAGGTTATAATTAATAGAATCTATATATATATATATGTGTGTGTGTATGTGTGAAGCTATTGGAGTCCCACCTTTCCATATTATCTGTTTTTAAAATATATAGAGAATTATCATTTTAGTCCTTGAAAGATACAGATTTTTTCAATTTAATTTATGAAGAATGAAAATATTTAATTTAGTTCTAAAAAATATTTTTTAGTTTTAATTTAGTCTTTTTAGTCTCTGAAAAATAAAAATCCACTCATACACTAACGGATCAAATTTGTATCCTCTAAATTTTAAAAGTAGTACATTTCTTTAAAGTAAAAGAATAATTCATTCCTATCATTGTGAGGTCCTTTATTTTATTTTATTTTCTTTCTATTTTTCTCTTACTTGAGAGAAATCATTTTTCAAATTTTGAGGATCCAAAAAAATAAGCTTTTGGACATAAAATTTACTTAGAGTGGGTCTCCCTTGAAGGGTGAATTTATTATAGGTAATGAGATCATATATTATGTTATATTTTTACATGAAATTTATAGATTAGAGACTGTATGCTAGACTCATATATTATGTTACATTTTGTGATATCTATCTATCTATACACAAAGAAACAGACCTACACTGATTGTTGATGTCAAATGTTAACGTGGGATTTGAGTGGTAAAAATGCATATAATTTTGAGGGGGAAAATAGATATATAGTAACAAAAAAGTAATATTAATGTATTTGAACATATATAATGATACAAGTTGTTTTGACAGGAGAGAAGATCTTTTAATAAAATGAGCGTGTGACTTTTTGATCACCTCTAACTTTTTTCTGAGATTCATGTAAAATGTTATTTTATTATTATAAAAACAAAATTGAAATTATTATTATATCATCCTAATCAGATCACGTATATCTTAATTATTAAATTAGGCATCGGAAACGGAAAGGCAATTATCTATTAATTAATAAATGTGATTAATTGCATTTTATTACAAAAGATTCCTCAATTCGACTTTCTTTAATTTTACAATGAAAACAAATTAAAATACCTAGAATGTTCCTAAATTGTGTCAATTATGCCCTAAATTTTATTTCCAATCTGTTTCTAAATTTTAAAATTGCAAATTATCTTATTCTTTATCAAAATTTTGTATAAATAATTAACGGTATATGCAAATTAAATAATTATTCTCGTAGTCTCTAATACTAATTGTAATATCAAATCATATATTTAGCTACAATTTTTATTAATTTATTCACAATAAGTCAATAAACTCTTTATTTATAATGACACATTAATAAGTAAGAACTATGGTTAAATTAAGAACACAGCAATGTTACTAAACATATAATTTGATATTACAATTAATTTTAAAGGATACGAGAAAATTATATTTATATATATCGTTAGTTATTTACATAAAATTTGAATAAAAAATAGAACTACTTATAAATTAAAATTTTAAAGTCACAATTAATAAGAAAATAAAATTTAGGAATATAATTTGACATAGACATAAACATTAGGAACATCAAATTTACTTTTGTTTCTAACCTTTGTGGTTTATATGTATATATATATATATATATATTCAAATGGCAATGATTGACTCATGTCATGTCCTCCTAAATTCCATGAAAAAGAGTCAACCAAGTCGATCCAGAACGACAGAGATCCAAACGTTGCAGCAATTGTTTATTGTGTTGTTGCAACTTGCAAGTCACGTGATTTTCAAGAGAGTAAATTGAGTATTACTGTATTTTTGAATTTTAATATATTTTTTTAATTAATTTATTCTTAATTTATTTAAAATAAATCTTTATTAATATGAATTTATATTAATATTAATAAATAACTTTACATAAAAGTTCAGTAGTATAATAATATTAAATTTTTATTGAATTTTCCGATTAATTTTTAATCTTTATACTTTGAACATTTTTATTTATTGATACAAATTGGAGTTGCGAAGTTGGTCCCACTATATGACTCACCCTCAATTTGGACCAATTAATTGGAAGAGTGTACAAAAGTTCATCACTCTTATATCACTGGACATACTTTTGATTTGGAGATCAAGTGAGTTTTAACTCACAACTTTATAATCATTAAACATGTTTTAAGATCTGTGTTATTTTAATTTTTTTAAAAAAAACATTAACATAGATCTTGAAATAAATTCAATTACGAACAATAATAACCCAAAACTTACTATATCTTCGTAATATTAAAAGAAAAAAAAAAAGTTGCCGTAGTTGACTCATGCGTACACACTTTGAAATTGGATATTTTTGAGGATGGTGCAACATCATCATGATTATTGTATTGATTCATGAATGAGGACGTGAAGCCCCGAAGCTTCAATGTTGTTGTTATAACTTAGAAGTTGCACAACAAGCCGCCCGTCTTTGTGCTTACCAAATCAATGAGGTCACTTTTCATATTCTCTAAAATATTATTTTTGTCCTCATAATTTACTCAATTTGATTTCTCCTTCATTTTGTCTTTTTGATTTTGATAATTTTATTTAAATACTCTCTTACTTTTTTAAAAAAACTATGATATTTATTATCAAACACATTAATTAATCAATTCGCTGACTTATAAATACTTGAAAGAATGTGATAGTTCACCTAATTTTTTTTAAATTTTTTACAGGTATTCTTTTATTAGAAGTAATTATGTTCGAGCTAGTTGAGATTCCATAACGAGGATAGAGTTCCTCTAGCAAAAGTTTTTTCATAAATAAGAGTACAAGACTCAAACTCGAGACCTTAAGAAAAACAAAATACCTACTAGTCACCTAAATTTAAATACTCTCTAAATAAATATGAGTTCTTAAAACTTTGTTTTACTTTGTTGTTGACTGAGTAAAGGTTAATTAAATCCTTATTTTTTTCCTCTTTTTTGAATTGTTATAAGATACGTGGCCTTGTAATTCTTTTTGGGACATATTTTATACTTGATTTTAAAGATTTTAGATTGATTTTAGCCAGTATCTTTGTCAAAAATAAGGCACACCTTTACCTTCTTTAATTTTCTATTGGGCAGAATCTTATATTGCTCTCTTTTCTCATTTTTTTGAATAAAATATTTAATAAAAAAAAAAGAAAGAAATAAAGTGGCGAGAGCTGAACCTCTTTTCACAGCCTCACCTTTTTGCAAACTATATACAATCTGTGGCTGCGTGCATAGACCAAAAGCGGCCATAGCTGAAGATTGGTTGAAGAATATAAGCAAACCACACAAAAAAGGTGTCTAGGTTCATCCCCCTTAATCACTTGTACTACTTCTCAATTCCACTTGCTATATAAGTAACCCAATTCATCTCCTTCACCTCTCATTATATGATACTGTGTAAACCAAACCAGATCAGTATTAATCAGATCATTTTTCTCTGACGCTAAGCTAACTCATTCTTCACATTCTCTTTCTTCATCCTTCAATGGCGTCCATGGCTACTACTCTTCCCTCCAAAACCGCCTTCCCATCCCACTCCCTCTCCAGAACCTTCCATACCCATTTCGCTCCCTCCTCCTTCAGCGTATCTCTCCCATCCAAGCGCAAGCCTCACTCCACCAGGCTCACTGTCTCGAACGCCTTGATCGAACCCGATGGTGGGAAGCTGGTGAATCTCGTGGTTGAGGAGACTCAGAGGGACAGCAAGAAGAGGGAGGCTTTGTCTTTGCCCAGAATCAAGCTTTCCCGGATCGATGTCGAATGGGTTCACGTGCTCAGCGAAGGGTGGGCCAGCCCTCTCCGTGGATTCATGAGGGAATCCGAATTCCTCCAAACGCTTCATTTCAACTCTCTCCGACTTCAGGACGGCTCCGTCGTGAATATGTCGCTCCCAATCGTGCTTGCAATTGATGATCAGCAGAAGCATTTGATCGGCGAGTCCACGAAAGTTGCTCTGTTTGATTCGCAGGGCAATCCGGTGGCCATTTTGAAAGAGTAAGACACTCCTTACTTTTTACCTTCATTGGCATGTCCGATGTATATTGGCTCTTTTGCCTACAATTCCTTGTTATACTGATATCAAATTTAAAGATTATCATTATTTGATGATGGAATACATCTGACTGATTTTCTGGTATTTTGGTATAAGATTCTGTGAAGAATAGAGAACAGAAGGCAAAGGGGTTGGTTGGTTTCATAGCCTACCTAGCTCATGTTGTGTCATTCATTAATTTATTTTTGGGGCCAATATGTCATTCATATTTTTAATTTGGTTTATCTCGTTTTATTCATGACATTTGGGATTCTTAGGGGTTATATTTGAAGCTGAATGGTTAATTGATTCTACAAGTTACCCTGACAAGGATGTTGAATTTTTTTTCAAATATTACGAAACTACTATTATGTTCAGTAGGTAGAACAGTTTGGCACACTCTATTAGCCACAATTTTCCAACACTCTATGACATTACATTGACTTGGGCTGCTTGCATGAATGATACTGTTCGTGGATTTTTTGTGGTTCGTTCGTTTGTCTTATATTGTAATATGATTCATCATGTTTAGTGTTTATGTTGTGTAGCATGTTCAGGACTGTTTTAGTTGATTGTCTGGCCGCATAGCTAGACATTTGTCATTAAAAACCCATTTTGACGCACATCTATTTTTGTGCTTTGTGTGTGTAAAGATAATTATTCATTCCTGTCAACTGTATTATTGTATGTTGAACTCTAATAAGTCTAAATCCATAGTGTCTTTTTTTTTTTGTTCAATTTCCTTTTTTACCTACGGCTTATGTACTTGTGGTCTTTGGTTATTTCAGTATCGAAATTTATAAGCACCCCAAAGAAGAGAGAATAGCCCGTACTTGGGGAACCACTGCCCCTGGCCTACCTTATGTTGAACAAGCTATAACTGATGCTGGAAATTGGCTGATTGGGGGTGATCTAGAGGTCATAGAAGCAATTAAGTACCACGATGGCCTTGACCGTTTTCGGCTGTCTCCTGCAGAACTCCGTGATGAGTTCACAAGGCGCAATGCAGATGCCGTGTTTGCTTTCCAGCTCCGGAATCCTGTTCACAACGGTCATGCTTTGCTGATGACAGATACTCGTAGGCGCCTTCTTGAAATGGGTTATAAGAATCCTATCCTCTTGCTCCATCCACTTGGAGGCTTTACTAAAGCAGATGATGTCCCACTTGATTGGCGTATGAGACAACATGAGAAGGTATGTGTACTGGAAACTTTAAGGTCTAAATCATTTTAATATCAGACGTGACTCTATACTCTATAGAAACTCTTTGTATGGGCTTCTTCTGGTAATTTATGTATATGTAATAAGACAAAACGTAGGTAGAATTTTTAGGTGTTTGTTTAGATTCTTCAATAAAAATTTCCTCTATATGCCATGTGTTTAATAAAGAACATGATGGCAACTGTAGTTAGCTAAGAAACTTCACTCAACTCTAATCCTATGTGATATTGATTGCAAAGAGGCCTGTCGCCTATACTTCCTTCCAACTGTAGTTAGCTAAGAAAATTAACTTACCTGCTTACTTAAAAAATCAGTTTGGCATCTTTTAAAATGGTTCAAATCATATTTCCTAAAAAACTGAAACTCACATACTGTTGTTTGGATTTTCGTGTAGGTGCTGGAGGATGGTGTTCTTGATCCAGAAACGACAGTGGTATCTGTATTCCCTTCACCAATGCACTATGCTGGACCAACCGAGGTACAGTGGCACGCAAAGGCTAGGATCAATGCAGGGGCTAACTTCTACATCGTTGGTAGGGACCCCGCAGGCATGAGCCACCCAATTGAGAAAAGAGATCTATATGATGCTGACCATGGCAAGAAGGTGTTAAGCATGGCACCTGGACTGGAGCGGCTAAACATCCTTCCTTTTAGGGTACTTCTATAATTTTCATCCTCCTCAACAAGATAAGATTCAGTGAAGATGTTCTTTAATATCCCATATCCCTTGTCATAATTAATATGTGTTGGTTTGCAGGTCGCTGCATATGACAAGACTCAGGGAAAAATGGCCTTTTTTGACCCCTCAAGAGCTCAAGATTTCCTCTTTATATCAGGGACCAAGGTATGTTTTTATGGCATGAGCTCAAAATTAAGAAACACAACTCTTTTCCAATCCATCCTTAGTCTAAAAGGGATTAAGTTAGTAGAATTTTGTTTGTTTGTTTAGCAAGGACTGTGTCTTAATAAAGTTGGTTTTGCAGATGAGAACACTTGCAAAGAACAAAGAAAGTCCTCCTGATGGATTTATGTGCCCTGGTGGATGGAAGGTGCTGGTTGAGTACTATGATAGTTTGGTTCCCTCAAGCAGTGACAAAGTCCCAGAGGCAGTTCCAGCTTAGTTAGGGAAAGACCTTGAAATCCACATTTGCAATGATTCTCTGTCTGTCCCAATCCCTAACAAAAGAAGGGAGAAAAATCTGTGGACATGTAAAATTTTGCTACACCTCTCACAAGTTAGCATTGCCTCTTCCACTCTTGTCAAGTTGCAGCTGTGCATGCTCATGCCTGCTCTTTGTATCACATTTTGGCTGTGCTAAGCACTAATTTCAAATTGTGCAAAGAATGGGCCGGGGGGTCTGATTTCAAATATTTAGAAGATATATTTATGTAGTTTTTTCTACTCTCATGCATTATCTAAGCATCCATGTAAAATGATTGAGCTTTTATTCACTTGTTTTAGGATTTGGGATTTATTATATATGTTCCAATACTTCTACAGGTGGTTTTGTCCCTAGAACACCTCATAAGTTACAATGACAAAGAAATTTATAATATCCTTTTGCTTTATATCCATGTGTATTTAATCAATTTATAGAAGGGGAATAAGACTAAATATTCTCATTTGTTATATTTAACAGACCTCTCTCACTTAGTGAGAATTTAAAACTCATTCAATGTAACAACGATTATCAGCAACAGAACATTTTCCAGATAGTGCCTTAGTTATGCTTCTGATAGTGTACGGAGTAGTCCTGCAACAGCCACCAAAAAGGGAAGCTCCAGCATCACGCCACTTGGATATGTAAGACACAAAATCTTCTTCTTCCTCTCCCACTCCACTTGATTTCTGTAAATGATGATAGTCTTTGGTTCGTCATTTCAAGCTCATTGAACTTATTTATAAAGAATCTAACTCATTGAACTTATTTATAAAAAAATGTTAAATTCATGCTTCTTGAGTCCATTCTGGTGTTTAAACACATAGGAAGCTCTGTTCTTACATGATTTATTTTTCATATACGTATTTAGATTGAAATTGAGTGAACATAATGAAGTGGCACCTTGAGAAAAAAGAGAAATGAACTTACCTCCCATTGCTTGCTCTCACCATCATAAGTCTCACCACTATTGGGATATACAAGTACTGGTTTGGTTGTAACCTGAGATTTACGCAATTTAGAAAACAAAAGAAATCTGAGATTTGGATACAATGTTCACAAAATTTGGAGAAACTACACTTTAATCCTTAGAATTAAGGCTTAATATAAGCCTAATCTAAGAGAGTTTTTGCCATTTTGATCTTCTTAGAAGCCATTAAATATCAAGAATAGAACCAAGAGAAGGTCCTCTGAAAAGTCTGACCTTACTTATAGATGCAATGAGAGTCTGAACATATTTAGGAGCAGTACAATTGACTCCAATTGCAGCAACTTTCTTGCATGTATCTGCAATTGAAGCACACTCCAAGATTGAATCACCACTAACCACACTGCCTTCATCCTTACAGCTAAAAGAAAACCAGGCAGGAATCTCTATGCCTTCTTCCTCAAGCAGTTCAGCATAAGCCTGCATTAAACCAATAACATTAGCATTTGTTATTAGTTCTCCTACACTAGTTCAATTATGTAACAGTAAAAAGTACCATAGCTTCCAATTTATTTGGAATGGTCTCAAATGCAATTAAGTCAGGAGCTGAGTCAGCAAGAATCCTGAGTCGTCCCCTATGAAAATCTTTCAGTGTGTCCACAGTAACTTGTTCACCATAGTCCCCTCTGTGAAAAGAGGCAATAAACTCATTACAGATTCAGTTTCAAAATGAACTATTTATATATATATGTAGAGGAATTCAGAATGGTCACCTATATTCAGATCCATCAGCCAAATAAGCCCCATAGCTTCCCACAGAAGCTGCAACTAGAATTGGACGTTTTATATATGTTGCATTATTGTTTGTGATGAAGTGAGATGAATATTTGGTGCACCTATCTTTGTATATTTGTCGAGCCTCGCATGCAACTTGTACGCTTCTTCTTAGTGCACTTTCAGCTTCTTCTCTAGAGTACCCTTTCGCTTCAAAGCCTTCAATGGTTGCCTACATATATAGAATATCCAACCCAACACATAATGTGATATATAAATGAAAGAGTATGAAAGGTGGATGAAGTTATAATTAATGGTGATTAATTAATTACCTGATAAGATGCTGTTATTATGATGTTTGCTCCAGCGTCAAGGTAATCTAGGTGGACCTGTTACACATCAACTTATAAATCCAATTGGAAACAATGCAATTATTTGAATACTTGTGTTGGAGTAAATTCATATTCCTCTTCTTGTCGATTACAATTCAGCAATCTCTGTGTTGGATTACTGGTAGAAATATTTTATGAGTATATACAAATTCTAATTTTGTTTATATCAACATGATGGATTTTTATTAAAATTTTATGAATTATATAAATATAAATTTTATCTTTATCATGTATTATAATATTCATTAAGAGAAAACGTAACTTTTTAGAAGTGTATATATATATATTATGAGAACTTTCACAAAAATATTATAAAAAAAATTACATTTGTGTTATTGTGTATCCCATTAATTATCATATAATGACTGAAATATTGCCCATGGTAATATATATATATATATATATATATATATATAAATACAGTGACACGCAAGCCCCATGAGCTGCTAACATGTGGACAAAATTTGATTGTCACGTGTACGCTTGTTGTAAATTGTAATATACACTATGAGTGTGTTTAGATAAGAGTATTTTAAATACTATGAAATTTGAAATGCCTAATATTTAAATTACTTGAATTCAAAATTTCTAACATTTGAAAAAAGAAATATATTATTTGGATAGAACAAGTAATTTAAAATTCCTTAATTAGCTTTTTTTTTGGAAAAAAAATCCTTAATTAGCTAATTTATAAAACTTTGATTTTAATTCTTAATCTTAATATTAATTAGTATAAACTTTTTTTATTTGAACTACTATTTTTTTTTTCTATTTTTTGCTGCTAATTTTCTTGATATTATTTAATAAGAGAAGAGAATAAAAAATATATATACTATAAAAATATAAAATGCAATTGTGGTAATTTTTTATTGCATTTATTCTAACATACAGTGCAAGGTTAGAATACATCCATATGAATAAAAACAGACACACATATGTATATAGACCGTGTAGTGATGTAGTGCAGCGTTAGTTTAAAATACCTTAAAAAAATACTTTCCCAAATCCAAATACACCCTTTAGTTTTATTTTAATATGGACTTTTTTTTTAGGGAATAATATGGACTTAGAAGGTCTTATATATATTTACTTTATCACAAAGATATAAAAGAAAATTTATCTAAATTTTATCAATTTAATCCAAATTAATTTAGCCCTGGAACTCATTCTATCTCTATATAGATTTAATATCTTAGAAGTAGAATAAAAGAAATTGAAAATGTAGTGAGTTACAAATAAATTTAGAAAGATTGGTGAAAAACAATGATGTAATGCTTATAGTATTAACTAAAAAAGAGATGATATATTTTGATAAATAAAAAAGGCATAAAAAGGAATGAGAAGTAGGAGTAGATGTTCAGTAGTACGGTAGTACTGAACTTTAGTACATCCCTCCAATCAGTTGGTCCTTAAACCATTCAAGGTGGGCCCTAATTAATGTGAGTTTTTATTAATATTAACAAATGGCACTACATGATTGGAGAGATGCACTGAAGTTCAGTGGTACGGTACCATTGAACTTTTATCCGAGAAGTAGATAGTGGTTTTGCATATATATATATATATATATATATATATATACCCTTGTGAGGAGATGTGTGGAAGTGAGGAGGCATTTGGCGCTCCAGAGAGGGTCTTTCAGATCAGCGCCGTGGCGTTCAAGTTCAGTGGCGAGCCCACCGTCCATAACCGCATACCCACCACACTTGTCAATGAAATCCCTCATAAACGACGACGTTTCCACCTTCCCTCCATTATTATTTTCAAACCCCATGCCTATATATACCTCAAACGCTCACAAGCTAGCTTTCTGTACAAATAAAAGCCCCAAGGCTGAAGCACATATTTATAGGCATAGGAACCCAAACCAAGATTTCGCCAATTTACCACTATACCCCTAACATGCAACCCCCATCCTACCTTCCTTCCTTCCCCACGCCTCCTTAAATTAATTATTAGTTTGTCATATATTCATATATATTTCATAGTTCCCATTGCAGCATTGGAGTTTCTCAACAGCATGCACTTGATTCCTTGCCCAACTAGAAGCTCTTAATTAATTTAAGAGGTTATTTATTTAGTTCCTAAATTTTAGAAATAGATTATTTAGTCCATGAATTTATATTTCCATCAATTATTTAGTTTTATCTGTTACCGTTACCACCTCACCTTGTCATATCATTTTAATATTTAAAAGTAATACTAAATAGTCTGTGTATGTGTCACTGTAATGTCACTTTTAACTAATACATGGACTACTTAATATTACTTTTAAGTTTTAATTACTAATACAGGTGGCAATATGTGATGGCAAATTAACAACGCCACGTCAGTACATAACAACCACGTCATGCGGTGATTTAACGAGTAACTTCTCCTAAATAATTGACAGGACTGTAAATTCAGGGACCAAAATGTACGTAGTTTGCCTCTTAATTTAATCAATTTTTTTATTGGCAATTCCTATTTTCAAGGGCAATCATGCATGGATGCAAATTAATATTCTCTGGGGGACAATTAGATTGTGCAGATATATAGATTCCTCCTACTCTATTTTATATAGATAGGAAGCTTCAAATGAAAGTTGAAAACAGGATTTGAAGAAAATAATTTACTATGATGGATCTGTTAAGTAATTAAAACGTAAAACAATATTATGCAGTTGATATATAGAGGGCGTTGACTATATATACAATATAATATAATATGAATGAGAGATTTGACAAGGGAAGGAAGAAGTAGATGATGGATGAATAAAAAATGGGGAGTACGTGTACGTGGGAAAACATTTGTAATTACGTGTAACTGTAAGCTACGTCAGTCTCATTCGTCGAGTTCAAGGAGAACCATATGGAGTTAATGTTAATAAACTATGATACGCGAGGATTTGAGTGTGTGTATATATATATATATATATATATATATATATATATATATATATATATATATATATATATATACACGTACGTATATTTCTATACGTGCACATCATTCATGCTTATATCATCCAACACGTCACCAACTCACCAATTAATAGTTGGTTGAAGTGGTAAGTAATTTGGTATATTTTAAATAATATCTCGAATTTAAATCTTTATAAATGTAATTATTTTTATTAAAAAATTCTTATATCATAATTAGGTACATGATATGAATTAAATCCGAATTAATTAATCAGAGACCAGAGGAACAATTAAAAAAAATATCATCTAACAGCTCATACGCTTATGTACATGCCGTGTGGAGCTAGCTTAGGAACTTCTTCAACGTTAGTTCTAAGTAATACATCAAACTTATCTAAAGCTTTTGCTACAAAATAAAATAAAATCTCTAAATAATTTTTTCTTAATTTTTGAACTTCATTATTAATCTCTTTTTCAAAAAAAAAAAGAATGATTATGATAATGAAACGGGCTACTCATCCCTCAATCTTTTGTAATTAGGTAAAGGTAAACCAATGTGAACCTCTCTTGAAGATAGCACGAAGTACACGTGAAGAATAGTGAAAGCAAGACCCTAGTTTTAAAAATGGATGATTCTTGTGTGTTGTATTCTTTAGCTAGCAACCACCAACGTGATTCTTGTAACTTGTTCTTACATTCCAATGTGTAATTAAATATTCAAAATTATATGTCAAACTATATAAAGACAGCTCATGTTATGAACGATCCTTTCATTTCAGCCTCTTTAGATATTGGAATCCTTAAAGGATATATTAATTAAAGAATCCAATTGGTTATAATAGAACGAAAAGCGTAAAAAATAAAGGAGATTTAGTTTGTTTAATAGAAGGATATCCACAGGATTAATCATTCCTCTTCGATCCCTTTGGAAGAGTTGTGAGTTTGAGTTTGGGGTGGTAAGCTGAGATAAGACAGCCCAAATGGTCCTTTATGTTGTGGGCTATTGATGTACAAGTCCTCGGCCCATTCCATTTATTGGTTTCAACTCTATGGGCTAAAACCTATTTTGATAACCTCCCCACTATGGACCATCCTCATAGATTGTTTTGTTGGACTTAAATCAATGGAAGAAGTTGTTCATGGAAATATATGTAAGATGTTTGAATTTTGATCAAAGCTTGAGAGGGAGGGTTATGGTTGAGACTTGGGACCATATGGTAATTTATTTATATATAATAATTATAACATCTAATTATTTTTTATTTAAAATGATGATAAATACAAAAAAGTTAATGTGTTGATTGGTAAATAAATCATAATACCTAAAATTGGGTTCAAATATATACAAAATAATTCAATGATACTCTAATAAAGAGAAAAACAACAAAATAAAGAGAAAAAGAGATGTAATATATATATCTTCAACTTCAAGGATTGCTTGAGAAACCCAATTTTGCTTCTGTGAAAAATGTTGCACTCTCAAACAAGTTAAAGTTAATACATGTTTTAAAGATCACAGATTCCTCATATGAATATGCAAAATTATTTATTTAAAAAAAACACATGTTTTTTTTATTGTACGAGACTCTTCTTTTTTAGCTCATTGGAATCTATAACAGGAAAATTAAAAATAGTAGGAGACAGATTTTCTTGAAAATTTCATTAGCAACGTGACAATGTAACAGACAAAAGCAAGTAAGAAAGGGCCCTCGTTTGGCCTTCGTTTCTAATAAACCAAAGAATAGTTGTCTTCTGTCCCAAAAAAAAACACTCTACTACTAATGTTAGTGCTTACATCTAAGGCTGTCAAAATCTTAATGTTTGGTAAATTTGTAGAAGAAAAGGTAAATTCTTAAAATTGTATCATAAAATTGTAAGAGTTCATCTATCATAAAATAATCGTACGAATTTATCTATATACATACACAACTATTATACTTTAGTTACATAAAAAATTAAACATCATCCAATATCAATAGTTCAATACATAATTAATAATTTATAGACACAATTAAACCAAAAAAATTAAATTACATTTTCAGCTAAGTTTATCAAATTCATTTGATTCATTTTCATCATCACAATTACCACTACCGTTATCACCACTTAGTATTTCATTTCTAATGTTATATAAACTCAAACACATTCATCATCATTTGAAGTACTACTAACTCGGACATCATCAATATTAAAAGCTAGACAGAATGGGAAGGGGATGAGTGATCATGTGGGGTAGGAGAGTTTAGATATTAGACTTCTAGAAAATAGGTGGATTTTTCTTTGGGTTATGACGGACTATAAATATCAACACAAACATGTCAATTTTTTTTTTAAAAAAAATCTAAACGAAATCGTGGAACTGTCGGTAAAATTGAGATTTCATAAGATATTACTTGATTTAACGGATTTTACTATGATTTTGCAACAACACGATTTTGTCAAAATTTAACAAGATTTGAATGTGTAAAATCGTAAGATTTTAATATTTAAATCTAAATTTTAACAACCATTACAACTATAACACGCTTCTTTTTTACCAAAAAAAAATAAAACTAGAACGCTTCATCATCGCCCTTTTTAATTTTATTTTAGATATATATGAAATTATCAAATTTTAAAGTCCACGTGAAAGGATAATAAATAAATTTTGTATATATATTTTTATCATCAAGTGATTAAGTTTTTTTAAAAAATTTAACGCGTCATGTTTGGATACCTGGATTTATTCAAAAACATGTGTGTGTATTTATATGTTTTTGAAGAACTTTATAAAAAATTATAGAGAATTGTAACTAAATCTAGTTGATAATAAATCAACTAAAACAAAATTAAACTCACTAAAACTTCATTTTGAGAAATTTACGGTATGAGAATATTAGTAATTATTTTGGGATGGTTATTCTTAGCTAGGTTCACTAAGAAAAACATTGCTTGCACCCCTTCTACCTCATTTATTTACATTTAAATTTTCTCAATTCCTTAAGTAATTAAGAGTCTCAATATTCAAAGAGATAAAAATAAATATATAGGCCTCATATAGATTACACTATTTTTTTCCCCGATTAGATTTATGGATACTTTTTTTTAGGGAAGATTTATGGATACTTGTGATTATATATATGAGTTTTGCTAATATAAATATCTCATACAGAATAATTTACTATATAATGTTGACATTTTCATATTTGGTCATTTGCAAGTTTAAGGTTTGAAGAAGGTGGCAATTTGGCATAGGCCTTGATTTAATTACTAACAAAACAGCTAATTAAGCTCAAGTCAACTATTTATATTCGTTGTCCCACACAAAAACCATTTAAATGGGAAGAATCATTAATTAATTATAATATTCTCGGAACTACGCTAGTTATCTTCTGCTTTGTCTGAACTCTTAATTATAAATAATTGTTAGTCTTAACTCTTTAAGTACAGAGACTACCTATAACTTAATACTTTCAATGTTAATCCTTTTGTTACTCAGAGTCAGAGGTATTTTAGACAATCTTGCTTGATGTGTTGTGTAATACTAAATATTATTAGATATGAAAAGAATTGCAATGATCGATAAAAGTTAACTAAAAGCATCTTGAAGTTGTGGAAATTTCCTGCATGAAAAGTACTATAAACAGATAACTCTTTTCATTACATGCAAAGAAAGAACATCGATATAATAATTGTTTGGCTTCACCAAGAAAGGCAATTGGGATATGCAGGTTCCTTTGAAAACAGCCAAGTAAGAAACTTCCTTTACAAATACTCCAATAAATAAAACAAATTAAGCATATATAACTATGTACAGAGGCTGCAAAGAATCACTATATATATATATATATATATTAAGGTGTCAGAAATTGACTGTATCATACGCATAATATATAAAGAATTAAGTTAACCACTACACAAAATGACAATAAGGTACTTCTCTCTTTATCTTTGTTTTATATATATATATATTTTAAAAAAAAGAGTACTATTTGGCCTTTATTTTCTTTTGGTCATATAGTGCAAATGACATATTTGAATTAAGGAATCAACTAATCCATACTTTAATTATTATTTTCCCATTGTCTCGTTCCCTTGTTTTTGTAATCTTATTATGGAAATTTATATAATTTAGTGGTCAAAATATCATTTTGGTCTTCTATGTTTCACTCAAGTTCGATTTTGGTCCTCTATGTTTTCAAGTTAGTTCAAAATAGTCATTTTGTCTCACATCATTAGTCTCTTCTGTTAAATATTGACCTGGAATTCTGAAAAGAGTTTTGGTCCATGTCAGCATTACAGGTTAGCATGTGTGAGACAAAATGATTATTTTAGACCAATTTAGAAATTAAACATAGAAGACTTATTTTTAACTTTTGAAACATAGAGGACCAATATTATCTTTTGACCTAAATTAGTTAGGGTAATTATATAGAGCTATCAAGAACCCAAGCTCACTATTTTGAATTTATCTGGAGATCTGTGCCAATTTTTTTTTAAAAAAAATTTAAGATGACAAAATTCTCAAAGTAAATTCAATCACTTATAACTAATAAATTTGAACTCTCAATGGCTCTAAATAGTCACCCATTTATTTACACCTATTCACAGTGTGATTTGTAATACCATATATATATATACATATATGTACGAGACAAAGAAGTGTGTGTGTGTTTTTTATTAGAAGTGTGTGTTATTATTAGCTTTGTGGGAATGTATGGCAAGTAAGTAGGCAGGCATGTGGAACGTGGCAGACAAAGTACTATTATTTAATATTTATTATTTCCTTACAATTTTTTTTTTTTGTTGTTGTGTGAGTTAATATTGTTCATGAGTTTCTATTAATGTGCGTGGGATGAGTCACGTGACCAACACCCGATTCTCGTGACTTGCGTTACTACTTACTCGGGGACCACTTGTCTTTACGGAGGGGATATATATGGATGAGGATGAGGTATTGAGTAGGAGGTAGAGCCACACATTTCAGCATCCCACTGCTTTAGACAATCTGGTGAAATGCATATTTTTTATATATATATAATGTGTAAAATAAATTACTAATTTAGATATTAATCTACTGATAACTTAATATACGAAACAAATATAATTCAAATCTTTATGTAGAATACGTAACTCAAAATATCATTTCTGAACAGAAAGATGAATTGAAATAGGTCAAATTATTGTAAGTAGAGTTAGCTAAAATTTGGACCTTTTTTTTTTAATATTTGATAAGTAAAATTTGACTCTTATAAGTGCAATGATTTAAATTTTATGATCATGTGCGAGAATCTTACTGATGATGAGTAATATGTAATTTTTTTTTATAAACCCTTAAAAAAAAAGTTAAAAGATCTTCCTTAACTATGATGAAATTAGATACTAGTGTTTATCTCCCTATAATTTTTTTTAGACAAAAATTATTGTAGGTAATTGCTACAAGAAACCCACATAAAATCCAAGGTGAAGTGTCCGCTGGATAGTGGAGTCTTTTAAGCTACGTTTGATATGAATACACGAAAAAAAAAGAGAAATGATATAAAATACTGTAGAGATAAGTACTGTAGAAAAAAGTAAAGTACTATAGAAAAAAAATTGAGAGAAAGATAGAAAAAAAAAGTAAGAGAAAAAAATATGATAAAAAGTGTGTTTGGTATAAAAAATATGATGTAAATTTTTTAAAAAAATTATAAAAATATATGAATTTTACTGTTATGCAATGTTACCAATAAGTTCACAAAAAAAAAAACATAAGGTTGGCAAGAGTATATGTGTGATGTGATATATTTAATTCCAGGTTTTTGTCTCATTTTATCACTTTTTAATTTTTTTATTTTATCATTATCACTTTTCAAATCTTATTTTTCAATCTATACCAAACACACTGTTCACGCTCCAATTCGCCGTTAGCAACAGCAAATTGAGATTTTTTTTGTTTCAATTTGCCGTTGCTAACGGCAAATTGGGAGTCAACCCAATATGCTCCAATTCGCCGTTAACAACGGCAACTTGAGTTTTTTGAAAAAAATGATCATACATGGCATGCTGATGTCCAATTCGCCCTTACCAACGGCAAATTGGACTCTGTAAAAAAATTTTAATCTATTTTTTGTCAGATCGGGATCCCAATTGGTCATTAAAAAAAGCAAGACGTGTTGACAAGTCTTTAGAAAGAAAATGTGGAGTTATCATTGCTCCATACAATATAATTTACAGTCAACTATTAAAAAATTTTTTATATATATATATATATAGGTAGGTTTAGTACTTCATACCATATAATTTACATGCACAGTGAAAGGTAAATAGGTTCAAGAATGTTGGTTTGATTTAGAGGAGATGTAGGGACCGTATATTGAAAAAGCAATACCAATTCGCCATTCTCAAGGGTGAATTGATGTTGCTTTTTTTAATGATCAATTGAAATCCCGATCTGATAAAAAATAGGTTAAAAAAATTTTACAGAGTCCAATTCGCCGTTAGTATGGGCGAATTGGACAAGTCAACATGCCATGTAGGATCAATTTTTTCAAAAAATCCAAATTGCCGTTGCTAACGAAAAATTGGAGCATATTGGATTGACTCCCAATTTGCCGTTAGCAACGGCGAATTAGAGCGTGAACAGTGCGTTTGGTATAGATTAAAAAATAAAATTTAAACAATGATAATAATAAAAATAAAAAATTAAAAAGTAATAAAATTGGACAAAAACCTTTAATTCCGTGTTGTAGAATTGCCATCCTCACTTGAGAATATAACTCACATAGAGAAATTGACTTCTCAATATACTTTTTTTTTTTTATGAAGACTTCTCCAATATACTTAAACATTGAGAGGATACAAAATGTAATCGCATGTATTATTCCTGCTCTTTTCTCTTTTAATACCATGTTTGGTACCGAGATTAGAGGTGATGGAATGAAAATGAAATAACAAAATATTCTCACTTTCGTTTTTAGCCGTTGTTGTATCTTCCATACATGATAATTCATTTCGGTAAAAAACTACTTTCCGGAGAGTTTATTCCATCTATCAAAAAAATTCAAATGAATGTGATATTTTTGTAGGGAATGAATATTTGAGGACAAAAATAGTCTTACATAAAGACAAAATAGCACAAAAATTTACCACATTTTCACTTAAGTTTTACTGTGGTATTTCGATCATTTTATCAGATTGTTTCTTAGCTTTTTTAAACATTATAAAGATAATAGTAATAATTTTCTTTTTATGATTAACTAAAATACTAAATGCATAATATTTGTATCACACTTTATTTTTATTATCGTTGCTTCAAACGTTGGTTAATAATATTTTGCGAGGTGATATTGGAGGTAATCCAACATTCTTTCTAATATTCTACATACCAAATAAATTTTATTTTTTGTAATATGATAAAATTATGTTTTTGTTCTTATTTTTTTTACTCATTTTTATTACATTCTCACTTTTAATATAAGATAAAATAATCATTTTATCCACTTTTATTTCATTCACATCAAATCATATTCTCATTCTCAATTTCATTCCTATTATCATTCTTCTTTACTTACTACAACAATTAGACTGCATTTTATGTGAGGGTTCATTTTTTGTGATGGGCTCTAGTGATAGGAGATTACATTTCTTTCAAATGCCAAAACCGCCAAAAGTCCAAAACCAAATTTTTATGTGGCCGTTACTACTGCCAGCTGGTATCTCCTTCTCTTTCTCCTTATTTTTTACAAACATTTTGACGGCCACGGAACAATATTAATCAAGAAATTTAAACTCACAAATAAATATTTATTTCTATAATAATTAAAACGAGCATATATACAAATATATATATATATATACACAAAAAAAGTTTTAAGCGATAACTTAATACTTAATAGTTTATTGGCAATAGTTTAGTTGAAATTTATTATTATTATTTTATATTATATATATATAAGTATTTATATAAGTTTATAATTATGACAAGTGGTATTTTTAAAACATTTTTATAATTTCAAAAATTTATAATGGTAACAAATGGTGTTCTAGATTTTTTTTATTTAATTAATATAAATGTTTATTAAATATTTGAAATATTTAAAATTACATCTTAGTCAAAATAAAATAAATTAAAATTAAAACTAGGTGAATCTTGAAAAGAAAATGAAAGCCATATGTTCTCTTAGATAGCATATAAATAATATTTAAAAAATTTAAAATAACAAAGTGGTAAGTGGCTTGATATCGTTTATCAAAATTTTGGGCTCAAGACTTTGTGAATACAGTTATCCTGTTGAGAGTCCTTCTACCATAGTCAAGTGCACAACACGGATTGGATTAATCGGGACAATGCCTTAAAAATCGGATGGAGAACAAAAAATTTAATTGCTTTAAATAATAGAGTTTTAAAAGATAACCATCATCCTTGATTCCAATATCTAGAATTCAAATTTTAAAATACTATTTTTTTAATTATTCGCTGATATATATATATTTTTAATTAAATAGTTAAAAAGTGTTGTATAGTTAATATAAAATATATAGAAATAGCATGGGAAAAAGATATTATAGATTTTTTATTCTTAAAAAATATTTTTGTAAAAAGAATAAGAGAAATAAAAGGCAACCTATGGCCTTGAGTGGTGGACACACTAAAAAAATAAGAAGTGAATATTAAATTAGGCTATATAATACAATTTTAAAAGATAATCATCATCCCTTAGTCTAATATCTAGAATTCAAAATTTAAAATACAATTTTCTTAATTATCTGACGATATATACATATAGCTAATATAAAATATATAGAAATGGCATGAGAAAATATATATTATTGATTTTTTATTCTTAAAAAATATTTTTGAAAAAAAAAAAGAATAAAAGGTAACCTAAGGCTTTGAGTGGTGGACACAGTAAACAAAAAGAAGAAATGAGTTTTAGATTAGGCAATTGTATAATCGCATGCATGGAGAACAAGTTTTTAGAGTGACCGTGTGATGATATTGGTTTTTTTGGGGCCTGACCGTGTGATACTTTAATATTTCACATTTTATGTAATGCATAGGCAATAATTTAGTTGAAATATTATTGTTATTTTATATATAAGTTTAGAATTGTGGTACTTTATACTTTTTAACTTTTTTTTATAATTTCAGCAAATTAGAATTGTAACAAATGGTGTTCTAGATTTTTTTTTTAATCTCTAATTAATATAAATGTTTGGAAAACATTTGAATAATTAAAAATTACCTCTGAATCAAAATAAAATAAATTGAAATTAAAACTAAATAAATCTTAAAAAGAAAATGAAAACCCTACGTCCTATGTTAATTTCATAAAAATTATAAAAAAAAACGTTAGATACTATATAAATAATATTAAAAAATATAGAATAACAAAATATATATCTCTAGATATCGATGAACTGTTTTAAAAGATAACTATTATCTTTGATTTCACTTTATAGAATTCAAAATTCAAAATATTGTTTCATTAATTATAAGATGATATATATATATATATATATATTTAATTAAACAGTTTAAAAGTGTTGTAGATTCAATATAAAATATATAGAAATGGTAAAGAAAAAAAGATATTATAGATTTTTTTATTTTTTAAAAATATTATTGTAAAAAGAATAAGAAGAATAAAATGTAACCTAGGAATTTTACAAAAAAAAAAAAAAAAAAAAGTAACATAGGGCTTGAGTAGTGGATTGGACACAATAAAAAAACTGAAGAAATGTATTACTATTAGATTAGGTATTATACGTAACAAAACACGTAACGAGCGTATAGAAGCGATCGTGGTAGGGTCGGGTTTAATCCCTCCACAAAATCCTCTCCCGCCTTCCGGCTTCTTCAATTCTCCTCTCATCCCAAAACAAAAACCCAATTACACACACAGAGTGAGAAAGCATAGAGAGGAATGCCGCTCTGGACATGGACACACCAGAGAGGAATCGGGTCTTCACTCCTATCTCTAAGTTTGAGGTCAGGTTCATCACTTATGAGTGTACACTCGCTTTCTGGGCTGCTCTGCGTCCCTACATGCGCTTGATTGAGCTTCATTGTGGCTTGATGTTAAATTCTAGTGGGATTCCATTTTTCTTCAACTGCTATTTGTTGTTTTTACTCGATATATGCAAGTTGAAGTTTAACTCGTTCAAGTGGTTGTATTCTGTTTTCTGGGAGTGTCATTTTGGAACTGATTTTGTTAATCTTCGTATGAATTGACTCAATATGGTGGTTTAATACTTGGTTTAATTCCTCAGTACTCTCAATGTCTCCGTGTTGAATTGAACCTTTTCTTCTTGAGGTTCCTCTATTTTTTTTTCCAACTTTTTGTGTATTTTCTCACTTTAATTGTTAAAATTACGTTAATTTCCTTTCCCCTCTTGCTAATATCTTATTTTTACTTCTGCCAATGTATCAGTGAGTCGATTAATTTGACTCGGCCAGAGTCAGACGGCTCTGTAATTTAAGTGTTTTTTTTTTGTTCTTAAACCTATGAGATATGTTTAGGCGATCGAATTTCATTGTCCAAGTTAGGTTGTTCGTCAGCTTAGTAGTTTTATGCTTAGTAATATCTAATTTATACTGTTCAATGGGTAAACCCTGCTTGAACTAGCATATCCGCAGTTCTGGTTGATGCTTGAGGTCTTTTAAATGATTTTGTAATTACAACAAAAGAAGTTCTTCAATTTTAGTGTGAATGGGTTGTTTATCCATTAATTCTTTGAGTCTGATTACATGTCTAAGTTTCACTGTGCGCAGGATTCACCAGTATTCAGCTATATCAATAACCTTTCTCCAATAAAGCCAGTTAAATCTGTTCACAATACTCAGACATTGGACTCACTTCGCTTTATTCCAACTCCATCTGTTTTCACATCACCCCATGTCAGCTGTCTCAAGGAATCCAGAGTCCTCGGGAGGTAATTGTATTTTTCTCCCCTGTTCACGGTTCCTGTCATTGTGAATTACATATTACTGCATTGATGGTTTAGTGGCTCAACTGTAATAATAGTTACTTTTTTTCCCTAGGCATAATCTTCTGGAGGCACCAAAACCAAAGTTTTCTGAATATGTGAATAGAACTTGTTCCAGTGAAGATGCTCCTAGAAATTCGAATAATGCATATCGTGACTCAAGTGAACTACAAGAAAATACTGATCAAGTGACTTCCGTAGGAGACACTTTGATTGAACCATCTAGTGAATGCACGAAGTTCACAATGGAGCTGCCTCGAGCCTTAACATATGATTGTGGTAGCCCTGGTTTTGATCCCACATCTTGTGGTAATGAGACCAATTCTCTTTTGGAATTGCCTGGCGAGTTGGCATCAGATGTTGCCTGTGTTCATGATGCCTTTGAAAAGGATTCAGCTAAGTGTGAAGTGCCAGGATGTGATTGGGAGAGTCTAATGCCTGATGCCGCTGATATGTTAATTTTTAACTGCCCCAATGAATTAGAAGCTTTTAAGGATCAAATGCTGAAATCATTGGACCCCACAATACAGCTGAGCGCTTTTATGTCTTCGTTATCACAAAGTACCATCGACTACGGCAGGCAGACGCACATTGTTGATCCTTTTGCTTCTGGTTCAGAACATGACATTGAAGATCATCCTTCTAAACCAGAAGCAGCAACAGACACAGACCGGATGCAGGATAATCTTTCTGATATTGCTGTGATGGGTAGCAATCTGAATGAGAACATGGATAATGAGGTGAGAAACTCAAGTATGCTTATCGGTTCCAGTGAATTATGGGTAATATTACCTATTTATCGTTCATGATTACAGATTATCATTGCTTTTCACGTTTTGTTATTATTATTAACTAGCATTTCTAATCTAGCAAAATACTATTTCGCCGTGCCTTGTAATTTATTATTATGTTGAAACTTGAAAGTGCAGCATGGCAATGAAGACACATTGTAGACTTTGAATTAAATTGTTGCTTAATTTTGTATTCCAATTCCATAGCATATGCGGTACTTTATAATTCATTTGTCGCTTAATTTTTTTTCTTCTACGATTCTACTTGTTTTGATGTATTGACAAAATCAATCACTCTAAAGGCACTCTTTATTTCTGTGTTCAGCACGTCTCTATGACACTTCGCGGTACGCGGAGACGCTGTCTAAACTTCGAGATGGCTGGAATGCAGAGTAAGAACTTGGGTGGTAGTTCAAATACCAGTTCCAATATATGTACATCACTATCTTATGAGAGGAATGTTCCTAGTCATAGGCAGCTGCTTCCTATAAAATACAATGTTGATTCACAGAGATGCATTTTTCCTGGAATTGGTTTACACTTGAACGCTCTAGCAAACGTGAGAGATTACAAAATGAGTGAAAATGAAGATTTTCTTTTTGGAAGACAACCCAGCTTCCCCAATTCTGCTTCTTCCTTGCATCTCTTGGCAAGCCAACATCATCAAATATCAATAGTGCCAGCATCATCTGAAAGAAACTTAGATCCGCAACATTATGAGGCTCAGCCTGCTGAAGATTATTCCCAGCCATCATCATCATATATTGTTGGTGAAGGTTTAAATCAGAATAGCCTCAAAAGGAAAAGGCAAGTGCGATTGTTGATTACACATGCTTCTGCTTGATAATTTCCATTTAATCATTTGAGGTTTTCCTGCATTAGCCTAATACCATATTGGGTTTGCAGGCGTAAGTTGGATCCAGTTGAAGAAGGTGAAGCTTGCAAGCGCTGTAATTGCAAGAAATCAAAGTGTTTGAAGCTGTAAGTTCAGATACTTGATTTTCTGTGGCACCATTAACATTTCTTACATTTGCATGTTTTCATATAACCTTTATTTAAAATTTTGTTTATCTGTTGTCAGCTTTCTGATTGTTTTAGTGTAAATATATAATTGTACTGAAGTCTTATTTTGTTAATCTACGAAGTAAGCTAGATATTGTCATTGCAGTAGAAACCCACACAGTAAAGTCTTTCGCTTAATATTACCATTTACCACCTCAACCTTTTGGCTTCTTTTCTGTTAAATTCTATTTTATGTTTCTCAATATGAGAAGTGGCAGTCAAAGATTGATGAAATGATAATCCGTACAAAAAATTATCATGGTTGACCAAAGATGAATGTAGTTTCTCAATAACAATGATTCTGACTTCTGAATGAGAATATTTTCTTATTGACAATGGACAACAGGGTTATGGGACACTTTCACCTATCTGCTTAGAAAACTGGATGGCTATACCATTTAGGGTCTGCAGGTGTTGAATGGTTCTATATCATCTTTTCCTTTGCTAAATTGGCCAGGCTTACAAATTGGGCTTCACACTACTGAAATGCAGATGTTTTAACTTTAAATTCTGCTGAGGAGCTAGTTTGAAAGAAAAAGAAACGGTCGGTACCATCTACAGATGAGTAGATGACATCTGGATCAAATTCACCTACAAATGAAGATTGCCTTTTAACTTAAAAAATGCTCTATATGTTAGGACTTAAGAGTAATTAGAAAGTTTGGTGGAAGGAAAACCTTATCAGTAGGTTTTTGTTAGGAACTTTAGCTGGTCAGAATTTCCATTAATGCTTCCAATGTGGTAAGTACTAAGTGCACTACATTTTGATAGGAGTATAAGCTCAATATTATCTGGTAAACGTACCTCAATTATTCCATTAAAAAAAACCTCGAGAATAATTGTTTGATTTTCTATTGGTGCCACTACCTGTAATAATGCGTTTTTTGATGCAGTTAAAATTTTATTATACATATTGAGAAATAGAAAAGAAATTACTTTAACAGCTTTAATTGACCTCCCCCCACCAACTTTTCCTGTGCCAGTTACTGTGAGTGCTTTGCTGCTGGTATCTACTGCACAGACCCGTGCTCCTGTACGGATTGCTACAACAAACCAATTCATGAAGAAACTGTGCTTGAAACTCGCAAGCTGATTGAGTCTCGTAATCCTCTTGCATTTGCTCCTAAAGTCATCAGAAGTGCTGATTCCTTACCTGAAATTGGGGTTAGAAATAGAAATCTGCTATGCTCTTAACTTATTGAAAATTGTACTAAAAGTCCAAATCACTTGTTTATTTATTTATTTATTATTTTCATCTTGCAGGATGACCCCAACAAAACTCCAGCTTCTGCACGACACAAAAGAGGATGCAACTGCAAGAAATCTGGCTGCATAAAGAAATATTGTGAATGTTACCAGGTATTTCCCCCTCGTTGTATTAATCACCTATACTACTAAATGTTGTTATAATATCAGCTAACTTCAATGGGTGATTTCCTTTTGAAGGGTGGTGTTGGTTGCTCCATTAGCTGTAGATGTGAAGGGTGCAAGAACGCATATGGTAGAAAGGATGGTAAGTCTGTACTGTACTCTGTACCTGCATATCTCTCATATGTCTACATCAATCCCTGATTCTGTCTTTTATTCAGGTCCTTGTTTTTCTACTTTAGGAATAGAAGCTGAACCAGAAGAAACAGAATCATGTGAAAAGCGTTTGGCCGGAAAAACTGTACAGAAAACTGAAATTCAGAATAATGAAGACCATGCAGATTCTGCTCCTCCCGCATCACCATTACGGTTTTGCAGGTTTGATAAGCAGACTCATTGTTGACTGAAACAATATAAAAAAAAAAAAGTGGAAAGTCTATTATTTAACTTTACTCAATTTTTATGTGACAGATTGTTGGTTCCGTTGCCCTTTTCATCAAAGGGACAACCACAAAGATCTTTTGTCACTACAACATCTGCTTCCAGATTCTATGGCAGCCAAAATTTCGAGAAACCCAGTATTCTTCGGTCTCAACCGAAGCTCTTGCAGAATTTCCAGAACATTCCAGAAGATGAAATCCAAATGCCTGATCCCATTACATGCAGCATCAAGACTCGTTCTCCCAATAGCAAGAGGATCTCCTCTCCCAAGTGTGAACTGGGACCATCTCCCACTGCTAGTCGTAGAACTGGCCGGAAGTTGATATTACAATCCATCCCTTCATTTCCTTCTCTCAACCCCAACCATTAGGATAATAAGGTTCTTCTTTATTTGTTTATTTATTAATTTGTTTATTTATTTTTCGTTGGAAGTTAGGTCATCCCTGACTTATTCGTTGCATTAGAAAGTTATGTTTTGGCGGTAGATTGTAGATGTATTTATAGTTTCGTTCTACTTTCGTAATAAGATCTTGCGTTGGTTGATCAATAGTCATATTAATTATTTGCCCGGTTTAATGTTATGCTATGCTTTTCTATATCATGATCTTGGAATGGTCTTCCTAGAAAATAGAAATGGTCTAGAATCAGTCTCTCTTCCTATAGCTCCAGCTCCCTTAACGCAACTTGCAAAGAACCCACGACGGGAAGAGGCTCTCGCGGTAGGACTCCAATGCCAAAGTCAGGTATCGAAGTGAGAGAGAAATGATTCAATGTCGAACCTGAGGAAGCTAACTTGGCTTATATAGGCTTTGTCAGGGGTAGGTCAGACCTTTCCGGGACTTTTGACAGGAATCACGTCAGCATAACCAACTCCGAAAAGTACGGAAGCATGGATAACGTCTGTGATGTTGGCAGGCGGTCCCTCACGTTAGCTGTGCCGTATCAGTTTATGTACTGTCACAGTAACCAAACGAATTTAAACTATGTATATAATCAATTTTTGAACTTTATACAAATGTTAAAAAAATATAAATTTCTCAAATCTGGATTTAAAATATCATACATCCGAAATACATTGGAAAGTCTACTAATTGGGAAATTGAAATTGGTTTCCATATAAGAAAACATTCACTAGCATGTACCATCTAAAATCTTATAAGATATATTTAAAGTTCTAAACTTTTGTAGTTGCTATGCTATTCGATATGAACATTGCTCAAAATGCAATTGACTTAATGTAAAAGGTATTCGCTACAATAAAATTCAATTTATATTTATAAATTAAAAGAGTTGTTGCTCCAAAACTAAATTTTATTAAGTAAATAAAACTCAATTTGGTTCATTAATAGAAAGTTGATTTAAATTCTTACGAAAATGGGCCTTATACTTTACCACTTTCACAAATTGTCTTTCGGGGGAAAGATTCATTTTTCTTTTTCCTTTCGGCTCGTCACTTTTTCTGGACCTCATGATACTCTTATTATTGAGGCCCATTCTTAACAGGAAAAAAAAATATCCTTGGGAGTTGCAATATATTACTCAACTGGGCCAGTCTTTATTTTCATACAAGCCCTCCTGCTCTTTTCATATTATTTTGTGTCTCCTTTTCTCTTGTAGATGGTCACTTTGCTTCCTAATTGATTGAAAAATAAATTACAATAATTACACAAAAGTGCACTCCTAAATATCACCATACTAAGCGCACATTTGGTAGTTAGAAAGGGAAAGGGAGAGGGAAAGGGAAAGGGAATGGGTTTGATGTGTTTGGTAATAAAAATTTGGAATGGGAATGTATTAAAATGACTACTTTACCCCTTATATTAAAATAATAAAAAGAAAAGATGGTTATAATTGTGTCAAATCAAAGGATATAATAGATATTTTGTATTTTGTATTTTCTTTTTTTAATTATACACATTTTTCAAGATGGAAATAAAAAAGTAGGTAACATGTGGGATCCACATGTTTTTTTTTTCCATCCTCTTCTCCCTACTTATTTCATCCCATCCGAACATAATTATGTAATGTTTTTACTTTCCAGAATCATGTGATTCTCATCTACGGTGGTTCAACTCATCACTTCACATTCACATTTCTGATTTAGAAAATAGAAAGCAAAAGAGAAAGAAAGTGTGCACGTGGGACGTGGGTGGTATAATCAAAATAGTTTTACATGGCAAATTATAACTCCAACTTTTCAGGTTCCCCTTTACAGAGAGTACCACATAATATATGATTATTTTAGTATTGCTCCAAAATGCTTCCATTATTCTCCCCAACCCCCCCTCCCCTTCCCTTTTGGCTTTAGACTTTTAGACTAAAAAATTGTGGCCATTTAGTTTTTCAGATGACATGAACTTTTCAGAATAATGTTTGAGTGGGGAAGATGGGTTCCATGCCCTTATGCCTTTCAAAATCCCCAACGCCACTAAAAAACGAAAACACAATCTCAACTTTATATCTTTTATCTTTTGGAATTGGAATATTGTGAATTTTTTAATGGGGTCCAAGTCCATCACCATTTATTTATATATATTAGTAAATTATCATCACCTTCCTTTTCCCACCCATCCATGCCTTTCCTTTCTACATTTCAATCACATGTCCTTCTTTCTTCCTGGTTGGTGGCCTTTGCTATCTATCTGCTTTTCCAATTCTCAATTAAGAGTGGTAGATATATATATCTCAACTTTCCTCCACAAAACTATACACACACACACACACATATATCTAAATTATTATTTATTTTATCTAAATTTAATTAAATATATGTTCATTAATTAATTCAACATTTGTAGGAAGAAGCAATAATTTTAGAGAAGGAGAAGAAAGTGAGGAGGGAGATCACATCATGTGGGTCATTGATTTTGTAGCGTCTCACCTGTAAGTGTTGTCTTAAAAGCATTGTAGCTTTTGGTGGAGAGTTACATCAAATAGTAATACAAATAGAATAGTACCTAGCTACAATAATATTGCAAGCCACACCAATTACATTTTAGTACAATATAATACCCTCTTTTTCTTTTTTACTTTTTACCGTGAATCTGTTTATCATAAGTAACTTTGTTTGAAGTATTATTGGTCATTAAATGTAGCCACATATTCCAACGATGATTTCAATTATGGTTCGTCATGGCACGATGAATTAGTCTCATCTACTAGGGTCAGTATCCATTTTTTAGTCTAGATCAAAATATTTACAGTCGAGCACAGTAATTAATCTCTTCGTTAACTTGTAGCTATTTTAAAAAATGGGACAACAGGCTCAAAAATTCAAAGATACTCTATACCAAAAATAAGAAATCGAAAATCTAATATTTAATTAAAGATAAATAAATTATTTCTACTCAACTACACTCTTCAAGTTAGACTCAACTCTTAATAGTCTATTTCCTTGTTTATAAATGTCTATATCTTGTCACCCAAGAAATCATAAACAATATAATATTGCTTATTAAGGAAGTAATAATGTAGCCATTAATTATATACACATGTTCCTTCACTTCCTCAATCCTCCTTAATTAGCAAGATGGTTTCTAGAGCTTTCACAAAAAAGCAACATATAACTACATTTCATCTCTGTATTTGGATTACCATATATACTTATCAATAGATCAGAATAGTTTTGATTTTGTTTTTAAAATTTTATTCTCCATACGTCCAAATCAAATTCAATCATTCATTATTTCATTTATCTGTTTAGTACGCATTAGTACATGTCAATTTTAATATATCACTACTTTATCAAAATTGTGTTTTGGATTTACAAGACATCTTCATTTTCTATATATTAAATAATTAAACCGAATGCAATTCATATGTATACAGAGAGAATGAGGACTAAACAATTCATGAACTGATGAACACCACTTAAGCTAACTTGACTCAATAATAATTATGTCATGACACTTTTTATAGTAAAAACTGAGTGTGTTAATTATGGATAACTAAAAAGTTAGTTCACACTAGATAATGAATTAATTAAATTTTACTAAACTAATTAAAATGTACATAGATATAAAAACATTCATATTAACACTTTATCAAAAAAAATATATATATTCATATTAAAGTTCTATTACTTAGCTTATAAATTATATATATATATATATATATATATATATATATATATATATATATATATATAGTAGTGCTATTTATGGTACAAACATTTGTTTAGGTCCCAACTGAAAAGCTACGTTTGGTTGGTATGAATTAATGCACACAGAAAATTGATGAAAGAGAATGAGAAAAAAATTAAAAGAGAAAAAAATAATATAAAATCTTTTTAAAAATTATAAAAATACATAGATTTTACTGTTTGATAATCTTATCAAACATAATTTAACTTTGGGGCACGCTTGTTATAAATGCACGAATGTAAAGTACTGTAAAAAAAGTATTGTATAGAAAAGTGAGGAGAGAGATAGAGAAAAAAATTAGGAGAGAGAACAAATATGATAAAAAATATATTTAATATGTATAAAATATGATGTAAATTTTTTTTGAAAATAGTAAAATTATATATATTAAGACAATATTTTTTGGTGTATTTGGTGTTTGAATGCAATATATGTAATGTACTATTAAGACAGCTGGCGAGTCACGTGTACGTCGGGCCCATATTTTGCTCGTTGTGAAATAAACTATAAGCAATATTTTTTGGCCTGGAAAAGTGGAAATTATAAGCAGTTTTTTTTGCCTGAGAAAATTATAAGCAGGTTGAAAATAGTAAATTAGTGTTTTCAGTTTTGATGTTTGTAGAATTTTATTTGTTTTAATTTAATTTTTAAATTATAAAAATATTAAATTTTAATAGTTGGAATATAATTTTTGTTGTATTTTTATTCTTGTTAAAAAAAATAAAAATATGAAATGTATAGATGAAATTGAGAATAAAATATCTTTCAAGTTTTAATGAGTACTTTTTTTTTACTAATCTAATTATTAAATTTGATATTTTTATTATTTAATGACTAAATTGAAATAATTAATTATTTAGGAATTAAATTTAATAATTTTATGGTTTAAAAATTAATTCAAAATAAATATTTAAAAAAACTAAATCAATAATTTAGTACTCTAAAAAATTGCCGTAATTAATTTTTAAAAAAAATTAAGGGGATTCACACGAGGTGACCAGATCAATCTAATTAGTAATTAGGCTACAGGGCATATGATTTATCACACATGCTAATTACTTTTTTATTTTTTTTATGAGACATATATACAACATTATGATATTTGAGCTAATTTATGTATTTAGAAATTAGGAAAATTCAGCCCATTTGGTTCGTCCAAGGTAAGTCATCAACTCATCATCACTCGAATAATCGAATGAAGAGATTAATTCCCCAAAAAAAAAAAAACGTTTCCCATTTTACTGATTCAGTAGTTTATTCCATTATTTTTAGTAGTACATGATAATATTCTATTTTTTTCATCAAAGATAATATTCTTTTTCACTATAATAAAATAAGGTTGCACATGATGATACATAATTAGAGGATTCTTGTTCACTTTGTACTCGCTCGGTCCAAAACAATCTCTAAGACTTATAAATATGTCTTTTTATCTAAACCTTAGATATCTCATGGCCCATACTTATAGGGCATGTTCTTTTCAAAGAAATGATCATAGAAAGGGAGAGGGAGATGACCTCCCTCATATTTTCTTCTTAAAAAATAAACCTCACTTTTTTTAACGTTATGAAATTATGTTTTTGTCCTTATTTTTTTATCCACTTTTATTTCATTCTCACTTTTAATGTAAGGGCAAAATGGTCATTTTATCCACTTTTATTGTATTCATATCATATCACATCACATTGACATGACATTTCTATTTCCTCATCTTTTTTCATTCTCTTTCCCATTTTCATTCCCTCGTATTTTCCACCAAAAGAAGATACCCATAGTAATTCCGTAGGCATCAACTCCCTAAACTCTATGAAATTTACTATCTTCATGGAATCCCGTTGTCTTAAAGCCTTCGCGGATCTCTTTCTTTTTATGTGACTCGTTTATTGACATCCTCATTTTGGAATAAATTTTTACAGTTAAATTAAAACTTACCGTGCTCTTATATATTTCATCCTTAAATTTATTATAAAAAAAAAATCTTATCATTATAATTTCATATAATTAACGAGGATTTATAGATATTTTCTTATTTGGATGCTTTATGTAAAATTTGCTATTAATTCAAATGCTGATATTAATTTAAAAAAAAGTTACAGGACTAAGATGGAACACCGACAAAAAAATAATTATAAGAAAAAGTATATTGAAATTTATAAATATATATGTCAAACTAATGGGTAGGGGACCCCTCCCATAGCCATAGGGATATGAAAGAGAATATTAGAATTTAGAATGTGAAGAGTGAGAGAGATTTGGAGTTATTTGGTGAGTGTGTATAGAAAAATCAGAATATCATAACATATGCATAATGCATTTATATGTTGGTGCGTTTGATTGAAGCACAATGTTCAAAGTGATAAGCAAAAGTCTATTCATTTTCTTGACAAATTTCACATACAAGAATGAAACAATAATTGTTCTTCCTTTTTCTTAAATGATTGTCTTTTTCACATCTCTTTTTCCCTTCTTCTCTAGCTCTGCATACATACATACATACCTTTCTTTCTTATATTTTCTTACAATTCGAAAAGATATTTTGTCTACAAGAAAATTGATTTTTTTTTTCTTTTTCCGATGTATGAACACATTTAATTAATATCTGCCCATCCACCAATATCAAACCAACAATAAATATTTTAAAATAAGAAACAAAATCTCAAAAATTTTATTTTTTAAAACAATTCTGTGAATTAAATATGGAAACTACACTTTTATTTATCTAATAGCAATGCCACTTAAGTTAAACCTTTCATATATATATATATATATATATATATGTTTATACATACATGCACTTTAAATGATAAACAGTTTAGTATCGCTTAAATAAAATCTCAAATTCGAGATTGTGAACACAATTATTTTTATTGAGAGACTTTTCTATCATAATAAAAAAACACAACTCGAATTAAGTCTAAATATATATATATATATACACACGCAAACAGAGTAATGGTAAGGTTGGCAAATGGCATGGCCGCCCAAATGAGCATCGCCACAAGTACATTTCCTTTGTGTTGGCTGTAAAGTAAATTATTTTGGTGTCGGTCACATTTTTGTCTCACCAAACACCTTAATTGTCGCTTTACAACATTTGGTTTATTCAATAAATAAAGTATCTCATCTTACTAACATATAAATTCGATTTTCTAATAATATTTTCAGAATATATATATATATGAAGTATAGATGGCCAAAAAAATGTTAATTTATTGAAATGCAAAATTATTATTGAGCACACATATAATGCAAGGTTAGAGTTATTATGAGAAATGGAGAACTATACATTCTAGAATCTAAAGACTAATAATAATACACATTCAGAAATATAATTCATCACAGTATCCTGATAATTAAAGTCAAAGAATTATAATAAATATTTGAAGACAAATCCTATAAGAATCTGCATTTTTTAAATGCATATAATTTTTGGAAAGACAACTCTTCTAATATGGACACTACTTTTGGCTTTAGCATCTCACCTAATTATCTCAATAATTCTCATTATAAAAGTGATGACTTCATTATCTGCATGGTAGAAAGGAATAGATATATAAAACAAGATAAATCTATTATTAAATTGATGTACTCTCATTTCCTTCCACTTAAATATTGTCTGTTTCAGAAACTAGTGTTTACCACAGAGCAAAATGATGAACATGAAATCAAAATCAATGATTAGTTTAAAAAATAAATATTAAATTATTAAGAAACTAATAAAATATTAAGAATTTTTATTTAAAATTAATATGCAAATAACACTTTTTTTTAATAACAATATGCAAATAACACTTAAAATACATATTATGATAAGGCATTTGTTAATGTTTTGTGGTATTAAGAAAGTAAATTACCATAAAAGCTGCAATAATTAGACATTGAATTTAATGGTATATATGTAGATACTACCTTCCTTAATCAACCAGAAGGATAAAAGTTCAATGGTACCGTACCATTGAACTTCAGTGCATCCCTCCAATTATGTAGTGACATTTGTTAATATTAATAAAAACTCACATTAATTAGGGCCCACCTTGAATGGTTTAGGGACCAACTGATTGGAGGGATGTACTAAAGTTCAGTACTACCGTACCACTGAACATCTACTCCAACCAGAAGGAGCAAGTTTGTGTATTTGATCAACTAATTAATAGCTTTTCTCACGTGTGGATTAATTAGTAAGTTGATCCTAATAAAAGTATTATTATTATTATTTGGATCTTTCATATATATGTTTCAAATTTTCTTAATATATAAAATTCTTTTGCTAAATTTGTTATCAATAGTATTAGTAGAGAACTAGCGATTTAGAAGGAACGTGATAGGAATGGTGTTCTAAGTCTAGATATGTTCTAGAGTAGTTTTGTTTCTTTCCTTTATTAAAAAAAAGTGGATAACTTTTAAAAAGAAAGCATCAAAATAATAATAAGAATAACTTTTTTAATGACCATTTTAAAAATTAATTCATATTTTCTTATAAAAAAAAATCATATTTAGAAAACTAAAATTTAATTCCATTTTTCTAAATAATAACAACACAAGTAGGAATGTAGGATGTGATAAACAAGAAAAAATAACATTAAATTAATATTTTGTCCTTGCAAATTAAGTATAATTATCTCAATTTAATCTCTAAAAAATAAAAATATCACATTTTATTTTTGAAAGATATTATGTATTTCAATTTAGTCATTGAAAATCTCTATTAATATAAATTACATATTTTAATAATTTTTTTTATTTAATACATATTTTAATAATTAAATTTAATATTTTCTAACCATTAAATTAAAACAATTTTTTTTAAAGGAATTGAGCAAAATTAAATCAATAAGAATGTTAAGATACTGAAAAAAAAAAAGACACACCAAGCGAGAGGGTAGATTAGTCATTGCACTTCCCAAAATAACTTGTCACTATTTTATTTTCTCCTATCCATTTTGACAGTAACGATGAAAGACAGTACAAGCCTGAAGAATAAGACCGTTTACTGAATGAATATCATGAGTAAGTAGTAATTAATAATTAATAAATGCAATTAAAACATAATGATGATTTTCTTGGGTAGATCCTCATTAATTGCTGTTGGAATTAGGGATTCAAAAGAAAGATGCACTCACACACACGCATAAGCATTCCCGTTTCTTAAGCATACTGTTTTACAATAATTTTCCTGCATTCTAAGTCACCAGTGAATTATCAAAAGCAGTAAGATCCCCTACTTTTCTGCCTCGTCCTTTTCACGGTTGATGAGTCATAGAGTGTCAGACCCAGCACCTTCCTCCTTCGAATATATCGCAGACAAGGAGAGAGAACGGCTGAAGAAGAAGAAGGCGTGCTTGCGTCTTTTAGAGATTGGAGAAAAAATGGGGTAAATTGGAAGATATGCAGCAGCAGCACCTCATGAGATGAGATGAGAATCCCATTGTAAAGTTTCTTACTTTTTGGGTGTACTTGATGGAATTTGGAATTAAACAGATTCTATTTGAGATATTCTCGATACCCATTTGATGGAATGATGTTCGTTTCAGTGTGGTAGCTGGGGTTGCTGATTAGTATCTACCATCTACCGACTTGGTAAGCTCTTGATCTCATAACCTCAGACAGATCAGTTTTTGCAGAATGCTTCAATCATTTGTTCTTCAACAATGCCTACTGTTCCTTTTATTGTTTTTGTTGTCCCTAGCATTTCATCGTTTGCCGCTGTTTCCTCATACTTGTCTCTTTTTCTTTACGCTCTTAAGCTTTGAATGCCATGGTTTAGTTCTTTAGTGTCAGTACCAGCACCTCAGAACAAAACGTGAAGAACCCAGCACAAGGGAAGGGGGGGGGGGGGGGGATAATGGGCTAAAATGGAAGATGGGTAAGATGAGATCCAATTGCCAGATTTCATGCTTTTGGGGTGTACTTGAGAAAATTTTCGGCTAGAGCATGATTCTTTTCTCGATTTTCTTGATACCCATTTGCTGCGTTTGATGGAATGATGTTCCTTTGGCTCCGACTGGTAGCTGATTATTGTCCATCTAGTTACTTGGTTGGCTTTTGATCTCTTGATTTACAATATATCAGTTTTTGTAAAACTTTTCAATTCCTTTGTTCATGAACAATGCCTTTTGTTCCTTTCCGATACAACAATTGTTTGTATTTAATTGCCATTTCCTCACACTTCTCTCTTCTTCTTTACACTTTCAAGCTCTGGATGCCATGTTTGATCACTATGTGTATATTATTTCTGTTTTTCACATTCAGGATCTATTGTTTAGATTTCACGCCAGAGGGATTTCAATCAAGTTGGGTGGATTGTATGTTTTGGTTGTTCCCAGATTTGGGAATTCCCTAGTAGTTTAAAGATACATTTCTTTTCCTCACTTTTTCTAGTTCCTTTTTTCTTGACAGTTGCTCCTGATTTGGTACTTAGAAGCTGCTGAACAAGAAATTCTATACACTCTGATTCTGGAATTGTTTCCAATTGAACAGGTAATACAACAGTGATGTTGAATTCTCTAAGGCACTTTCTAATGGCCTGACAAGTTGTGTGCTGTAGACAGTAGACTTGGGTTTTCATATATCTTAATCTATCTTTTATAACTATACTTAATATACAATCCTTTGATATTAGGTACAAAAAGAAGAGAAAGAGACCTCAGAAGTCTCAAATAGACAGCATTGGTGGTAGAAATCCATAAAATAGTAGTCTGGCCTGGATCAATCCCCAAGCTTCTGCCATATCAAAACCAGCCGTGCTGTTGATCTTAGCTGGAGTCATGGCAACTTTGTTACATTCTGAATCCAGGCGCTTATATTCCTGGTGGTGGGATAGCCACATTAGCCCAAAGAATTCGAAATGGCTTCAGGAAAACCTTACAGGTTTGACATTTTTTTTCTATATCTTGATTGTCTACCATTGTTAGTAAATCTGCTTTTTAGCAATTTGTCTGTCATAAAGGTGATGCTAAATTAACGGAACCAGTTCTGCAAACCAGTTCACAGAGAATATGCCAAACTAACAGTTCACAGAGCAATCCCTGTAAAAAACAGTATATATATGAGTTATAGTGAATACAGATTTCTGTGATGATGTTACAATGCCAACACAAAATCAGGAAGTTAGAATGAATATATATTACTGTTATTCCTAATAGTGGAGTTTGGGACAAGTTAGATTTAGTATTACTTTATCTATTGGTGTTGTAGTTTATTTCTACCATTTTTTTTCTCAAATATAAATGAAGTATAGGAAGTGGAAACCTGGACCAGCAATACAAGATACAGTGTGCTTCTAGAACTCCCTTGGCAAAAGTAAAATATTAATAATCAATAGAAATAAGTAACAGAGAAGCACTTATCATGGAAGACAAATAACCTTGTTCAACTGTGTCTCCTAAGAGATAAAAATCATACAATCATAACATAAAATGAACTAGTGAGGAAATGGAGTCTAAATGATGGATTAAATAATTCATTTTGTGCAGTGGAGGCTATGTGCTCATGGGACCAAACCTGACGCACTTCTTTCTTTATCATTGTGTCTTTTTTTTCTTATTCTTTTTCTTTTCTCACTCAGCTTTCCTTTGCAGTATTCAATTGATATTAGATGCCAAATAAATTCAGTTTTCTTCACTGAAATCTATAATTTAGATGGAAATAGACTCAAATGTTAGCCAGAAGCAAAATTTGACATTGATGAATTATATATGTTCAAGGGAAAATTTTTGCCAAAGAGAATGATAAATCCAGTATATTTTGTCAAATATGCGGCCAATTTTGGTCCATGCTTGAGTTGTCTAGTTTGTGTAATTGACTTTATTATGTATTTTACAGACATGGATGCCAAAGTAAAAGCAATGATCAAGCTGATAGAAGAGGATGCAGATTCCTTTGCAAGGAGGGCAGAAATGTACTATAAGAAGCGCCCAGAACTGATGAAATTGGTTGAGGAGTTCTACCGAGCATACCGAGCATTAGCAGAGAGGTATGATCATGCAACAGTGGAATTACGCCATGCCCATAAAACCATGGCAGAAGCATTTCCCAACCAAGCTCAATACATGCTGGGTGATGATTCTCCTGCTGGTTCTACTGAGGCTGAACCACACACACCAGAAGTTCCACATCCAATTCGTGCATTCTTGGAGCCAGATGATCTACAGAAGGATGCACTTGGGCTTTCTTCAGTCCACAATAGTTTGAAAAAGAATGGAGGGAAATCTGAAGAATCTAACTATGGTATAAGCAAAAAGGGTCTGAAGCAGCTTCATGAAATTTTTGGGTGCTCTCAGTTATCAGCTGAAAAACAGAATGTCAAGACCCAGACACATTCTGATTCTGAGCATGCAGGGAAAGCAGAAAGTGAAGTTCAAAAGTTAAAGAAAGCCCTGGCTACAATACAATCTGACAAGGCTGGTATTCTTCTTCAGTATCAGAGGAGTTTGGAGAAGTTATCTGAAATGGAAAGAGAGCTTAATACTGCGCAAAAGGATGCTGGAAGCCTAGATGAACGAGCTAGCAAAGCTGAAATTGAAATCACTATATTGAAGGAAGCCCTTGCAGAGCTAAAAGCTGAGAGGGATGCTGGTCTAGTTCAGTACAATCAGTGTTTGCAGAGGATAGCTAGCCTGGAGACTATGTTATCTGTTGCTCAGCAGGATGCAGAAGGACTTGATGAGAGAGCTGCTAAAGCAGAAACTGAAGCTAAAAATCTCAGGCTAGAACTTTCCAGAATGGAGGCTGAGAAGGATGCCGGTCTTCTTCAATATAAACAATGTCTTGAAAAAATATCTGTTTTGGAAACTAATATATTGCATGCGGAGGAGAATTCCAGGATGCTTAATGAGCAAATTGAAATAGCAGAAGTGGAAGTGAAATCACTCAGGAAACAGCTTGCTGAACTGAGTCAAGAGAAAGAAGCTCTAGCTTTCCTGTACAAGCAGTGCATGGAGACCATAGCTAAATTGGAGAGTAAAGTTTTGCATGCCCAAGAAAATTCTGAAAGATTAAGTAGAGAAGTTGAGATGGGGGCTGAAAAACTAAAGAGTGCTGAAAATCATCGTGATATGTTGGAAAGATCAAATCTATCTCTTCAGCAAGAGGCTGATGATCTGGTACAGAAGATTGCTATAAAAGATCAAAAGCTTTTAGAGAAGCATAATGAGTTAGAGAGGCTTCAGACTCTGGTACAGGAAGAACATTCTCGCTTTCTTCAAATTGAAGCCACTTTACAGACCCTGCAGAAGTTATACTTCCAATCACAAGAGGAGCAAAAGTCCCTTTCTTCAGAACTTAATTATGGGCTTCAGCTTCTGAAGGAGTTAGAGCTTTCCAAAGAAGGTTTCAAGGAAGAAATGCAACTGATTGTTGCAGAAAACAGGACTCTTCATGAGCTTAACTTTTCTTCTACCAGGTCATTAAACAATCAGCAAATGGAAATCTCTAAATTAAAGGAGATTAAAGAGAAACTTGAACGGGAATTTGCTGTAAAATGTGAAGAAAGCAATGCCCTCCAGCAGGAAATCTATGAAATAAAGGAAGAAATGCAGCGCTTGAACAGCAGATATCAAGATATACTGGAGCAACTAGAGACTGTTGGTTTAAATCCTGAATGTTTTGTAGCATCTGTGAAGGATTTACAAAATGAAAACGCAAAGCTAAAGGAGGTCTGCAAAATGGAACAAGATGAGAAAGAAGCTCTATACGAGAAGTCAAAGGAAATGGATAAACTTTCACAAGAACATGACCACATGGAAAGTTCCCTCTCAAAACTGAACGATGAATTAGATGGCTTAAGGGGTGCAGTAAAGAAATTTCAGGAGTCCTGTCAAGTTCTCCAGGAAGAAAAATCAATCCTTGTTGCTGAGAAATCAACCCTACTTTCACAGTTACAAATTATCACTGAAAGTATGCAGAAGCTGTTGCAAAAGAATATCTTGCTGGAAAAGTCCCTCTCTGATGCCAACATTGAGCTTGAAGGTTTGAAGGCTAAATCAAGTAGCTTGGAAGAATTCTGCAAGTTACTGAATAATGACAAGTCCAATCTTCTGAATGAAAGAAGCATCCTGGTATCTCAACTGGAAGGTGTAGAAGCAAGATTAGGTAACTTGGAAAGGAGATTTACAACGTTAGAAGAAAGATATTCTGTTATGGAGAAGGACAAAGAAAGCACAGTCAGTCAGGTAGAAGAACTCCGTGCATCCCTCTTGGTGGAAAAAGATGAGCATGCTAGTCATAAACATTCAAGTGAGGCTCGAATGGCAAACTTGGAGAATCTTGTCCATCTACTGCAGGAGGAACGTCGATTGGGGAAGATAGAATTTGAAGAAGAACTTGACAAGGCAGTAAATGCTCAGGTTGAGATGTTCATTTTGCAGAAGTGTATGGAAGATTTGGAGCAGAAGAACTTGGCTTTATTAAGTGAATGTCAAAAACATGTCGAGGCATCAAAGTTTTCTGATAAAGTTATTTCTGAGTTGGAAAGTGAAAATCTTGAGCAACAGATGGAATTAGAGTTCTTGTTACATGAAATTAGAAAGTTCAGAATGGGGATTCATCAAGTATATGGGGCTCTTCAAATTGATTCAGTGGGTGGGAACAACAAAGGGATGAAGCAAGAGGAAATGCATATACCACGTATTTTGGATAAAATTGAGAGCTGGAAAGGTTCTATTGTGAAAAGCCAAGAAGAGAAGCAGCAGCTACTAGTAGAGAACTCAATCCTCTTAACTCTACTTCGACAACTACAATCTGAGGGAGCAGAATTGGATTCCAAGAAGAAGACCATGGAGCAGGAGTTTAGGATCATGAAAGAGCAGCATGAAATGTTGCAGAAGGATAAGCTTGAACTTCTGGAGATGAACAGGCAATTGAGGTTTGAAGTGATCAAGGGAGAGGAAATGGAAAATATGTTAAAGTCCAATTTGGAGACTCTGCACTTTGAGCTACTAGATTTGCAAGGGACAAATCTGATTCTGCAGGAGGAAAATAGCGAGGTGCTTGAGGAGAGAAGTTCATTGGTTAGGAGTGTTTTGGACCTCAAAGATGCAATGTCCAATTCCGAAAGTGAGCACAGTGTAATACTTCATGAGGCACTGGCTCTAAGTAACCTTAGTTTGGTTTATGAGAGCTTTGCCACTGAGAAGCTCATGGAAAAAGAAGCTCTTGGTGAACAGCTCAGCATCCTTCAGCATAAAAACAGTGACCTCAACCAGAAGGTTGGAGTATTAGAGGAAAAGTTTGTGATGAAAGAAGCGGAGAATGAATATCTGAATGGCTCAATTGAGAAGATGGACAAGGAACTGCAGGAAGCCAAAAATGTAAACGATCATTTGTGTCATCAAATTGAAAAGGCGGAGGAACTTCTTAAGAAGAAAGAAGCAGAGATACTAGAAATGGAACAAAGGCTAAAGGCTGAAGAAACTCTGAATGTAGAGCTTTCCAAAAATGTTGAAGAACTGAAGATGGAATGCCAAGAATCAAAACTGAAAAAAGAAAATCTGGAGAAGCAGGTTCTTGAAATATCTGAAGATTTCTTGAATCAGAAAAAGGAAATTGAACAGCTTAATGTAGCAAATGAAAGTTTTCTGTCTGAGATTGGATCACTACGCCAAGAAATTGAGCAACAAAGAAGGAGGGAGGAATCTTTGAATTCAGAGCTGCTAGAGAAAACAAACGAATCTGAACTTTGGGAGGCTGAAGCTGCCACATTCTATTTTGATCTTCAGATTTCATCCATCAGTGAAGCATTGTTTGAAAATAAGGTCAATGAGCTCTCTGGAGTTTGTGTGAGACTTGAAGATGAAAGCACTGCAAAAAGCTTGGAAATTGGGCATATGAGAGAAAGAGTTTGCCTTCTGGAAAGTGAAGTTAGAGAACTGAAGGGCCAGTTATCTGCATATATTCCAGTTATTACTTCTTTAAAAGAGGATTTTGCATCTTTAGAATACACTGCTCTTCATCGAACTAAGAAAACTTATATTGAAAGCAATAGAAAACAAAAGGTAGTACTCTTTTACCTCATTTTTATTTTTTTGTCCCTTTTCTTCTTTTTTTTGGGTCAAAACAAAGAGTATGCAGTTCATAAAAATATTCTACTTACCTTTGTTTATCATGGATGCATGTCCAGGATGAAGTAGCTGAAACTTGTCTTGAAGAGCATAATTGTCAAAGTTCTAAAGAGAATGAAAAGACTTTGATACCATTACCCGACGGGGTTTCAGATTTGCTCAACATGCAGCCAAGAATTAGAGCAGTTGAAAAGCTAATGGAGGAAGAAATCGAAAGGCGTGTTAAGGTGAAAAGTCTGACTACCATGTCCTGTGTTGAAGTAGAAGATATAACACAAGTAGCTGAAGATTCAAATTCAAAAGCTGCCTCATATCCAGAAAATGATATTGGAAAACCAGAAATGGATGAAATTACAGGTGATCTCAGGTCACAGAAACCAAAATATGAAAATGGGTCATTGATGAAAGACATCCCACTAGATCAAGTGTCAGATAGTCCTGCCTCAAGGAATTGCAAGAGAGAGAATGGTAGTAGGAGTCGTGGAACCGATGACCACATTCTTGAGTTATGGGAAACTGCTGAGGAGGGTGGCTGCAATAATTCAATGGTTACTGAAGCAAAGAGACAAGATGATGTTCCAACGGAAGATGTTATCACATGCCACCAGTCAAAAAGTTCAGGTAGATACCAAAATTCCTCTTCAGAATTGGATGTTGAGAAGGAATTGGGTGTTGACAAACTTGAGTTGTCAAAAAGTACAAGAGACAAAAACCAAGATGGCAGGAGGAGAAAGATGCTGGAGAGACTTGTCTCTGATGCTCAGAAACTGAGCATTTTAAAGATGAGTGTGCAAGACTTGAAAAAGAAGATGGAGACAAAAAAGAAGAGCAAGAAAAGCAATAAGGTGGTTGAATCTGAGAAAGTCAGAAGACAAATAGAAGAAGTTGATGAAGCTGTTGTGCAATTAGTGAACCTTAACGATCAACTGACAAAAGACATTGAAGAAGGTTCATCAACTTTGGAGAGGGAGACTTCAGTGGAGTTGGAAAATGGTGCACACATGCACAGAAAGAGAGTAACAGAGCAGGCACGAAGAAGTTCTGAACAGATAGGGAGATTGCAATTCGAGGTGCAGAACATCCAATACGTTTTGCTGAAATTGGCTGATGAAAAAACAAAGGAAGGGAAAAGCAGGTTCACCAAACAAACAGGTGTATTGCTGAGGGACTTTATTTACAGTGGCAAGAAAATTAGCAAAAAACGCAGAAAAATGTGTTTTTGTGGATGTTCAAGGCCTTCAACTAAAGAGGACTAAGGTAGATAATTTAGAGACAGTTTGCTGTAACTATTTTTCTTTATTCTGGGATGTTTCTAATATTAAAGCTAGCGAATCCTTCTTATTTTAGTCAATAAAACCAGGCTTTGTCATAAACCATAAGTGAGAGATTAGGTTTGATCTTGCTGATACTATATTCTGATCAGAGTATGTTTTAACTCCTGGAAGAGTTGTACTGTGTGACATGTAATAGTGTTGGAAATCCTGTGTTTTGACTATATGCTGACTGTCTGTAAAGAGTTTCACATTACTGAGCTGATATTCCAAGCATAACATGTAGTCTAAATAGTTTTGCCTATCTTTTCGATGTAAAGATAAATGTTTACCCATGGTCTATGGATGTCAAATAAAGTATCATGTGTATAATCTCCATGAACCTACTCCAACAAAATGCAATGGCATCCGAGATTAGCCCACTGTTAGAGAAGTTTCACACCCCTAGACATTTATTCAGGAATTCCTTTCCACAAGACACCTCAGAATTGAGAAGGATAGATGACTTTTGCTTCTTTTAAGAAGCAAAAGTTTTTTTTAAAGTCTTAGGGTATGTTTGGTACAAACACCAAACAGTAAAATCGTGGTATTTCACGATTCTCAAAAAACTTTTACATCATATTTTATACATACCAAACACACTTTTTATCATACTTTTTCTCTTTCCTAATTTTTCTCTCTATCTCTCTCCTCACTTTTCTCTACCGTACTTTCTTTTATTCTACAGTACTTTACTCTACAGTACTTTCTTTACAGTACTTTACATCTGTGCATCTATACCAAGCGTACCCTTAATGGTTTTATCTCGAGCTAAATTTAATCAAAAGCTTTTTTTTTTTACAAAAAAGATAATTCTTGGGTCTCAGCAATAGGGAAGATCATGGATAAAATTTAGATAGGATACTATATTTCTCGGACTCAAATTTGAACGAGTATCAAAATCAAACCTCATCCCCAGACTCTACGAATAGTCAAATTTTCATATCCGGACTCAGACCTATAAAAATTTTAAATAAATTGTTTTATTATTATAAAATTTATTTTTATCAATTTTTTATCTATAATCACAAAAAATAAAAAAAATTAAATCATAAAATAAATATACTATTAAATTATTTTAATATCTATAAAATATTTAATATTTTTTTAGAATTATATATTTTCTCAACACAAAAAGTTTAAAAATATTACTTTTTATATATAAAAATAAATAATTATTATTACGGGTAATGTACGAATAGAATACCTCCTTACCCGGATCCGTTGACTTTGTACCCGGACACATACCCAGACTCACATAATAAAATTTTAAGATACCCATTAAATATGAGTATTTTGATCATCCCTACAACGCTATATAATGGAATTATGAAAAACAGTAAAAAGACATACTGCATTGCATGCTCTCAACCGTAATAAGATCCAACCTAGACACAAAAAACCTGTACAGGAGCAGATGTTGTCACTCTCATATTGCTCAAAATTTAAAAACTAAAATAGGCCTTCGAGCCAATAGCGTAGTATGCACAGAATCCCCGCAAAGTCATACAACGAACAAGAAAAAAAAACGCTTTTCTAAATCGTATCAAATCAAGCAAACAAACAAAATAGGAAATATTGTTCAGAGCTGGATCGGAATCGGAGGTCCTTCAGGTGTCCAAGGAGACTGACCACACCAATGTTCTAGTGACCGTATTTCTGAAACTCCCACTCGCTGTTATCTGTAGTAACATAGAAACACCAAGGAAATGAGGAGAGCGAGCAGTTATAATTCCACAAAAAAAAAAAAAAAAAAAAAAAACAAGTACAAGTACTAGGCAGACATACCCAAGGGACACACTTGCCGGGTCTTAAGCCATCGACTAATGCAATGGAAGTGAAATGCGTGGTTACATACTCCTGAATAGAAATACAAGACAGATTAACAGTCTGAGTAATCCTGCTTTTGCTAAGCCAAACACTAACAGCTACTTAACATAAAATAGACCGACGTAGAGACAATTATACCAGCACAATGGAATGTCACAACCAAAATGGAACTCCTGCCTAAAGATTAAATAAATTTGAATGTCTTTTAGACTATAAAGCACAGACATTACAATTTTAATGTGCATGTCAGAAACCAAATCTGACACAACATAAGTATCTGCAGACTCTGCACATGACCAAATTAAGGATAACTTCCAACATAATGTTAAGTCTAGAAACCCCATTTTAGGTGAATCATCAAACTTCCTTCATGAATATTTGAACTGCATAGTTCAAAATCCTTATTATTTACTGATTTTTAAGAAAATAATATTGCAAGATGCTTAGAAAATATAGGCTGGTGCCCAAGGTTGTCAGCGAAAGGCGCCATCAAGGCACCAAGCCCCTAAAACACATTAGACGAGAGCTAATAGAAAGCCACACTCCTGAGCAAACCAAGGCACTATAATAAGGGGGGGAAAGTTCTAGAAATAGGAATTACCAACTAAAATAGGACAGAATTTGTTCATGAAGAAATGACATCCAACCTTAATATTATGCTACAAGAACAAAGTAGGATTTTAAATATAATTAACTGCATCTAGCTTAACAAAAAAAGTCGGTGAACCAAAAAAGAAAACATTTAGTGTTAGCAAACTATAGTTTTCTGTCTATGCATATGTATATTTTATAGTAACAAATATAATAATACTCTACAACATTTTTTTTAATGGAATACTCTACACCAGTTCTAAAATGAAACAACATGCAGATTTCCAGTTAAAACCCAATACTAGAACCAGTATAGTGTAAAATAATCTACAATACACAATGAAACCAAAATGCGGCCAACAATTGAAAGCCTTTTTGATAGTTAAGCCTCAAGATTCAACCACAGTTCCCTAGATATATTATAGATCACAGATCAGTTTTCCTATAAGAGTTGCAAAAATTTGACAAACACAGCTGACCACATCAAGCCAAATGATGATCCATGGAAAGCTGTTTTTTTCATAATAAACAGAATATTATAGAATAGGAATACCAGTACTGCCTTCAAATATGCAATACATAATATTGATGACCCAAACAAAAACAGAAGACAGACCATATTCATCAAGAAAGACAATAATGAATCTTTAGAAAATTATAACACAGATGCAATTCTGTTATAGAATAAAACATTAGACTAATCTCGCTGATAAAAGCTCTAATACTTGTCTTAATTCTTCAAATACACAATACTTTCTTAGTATTATCATATCAAGAGAGATGCTCACAATTATCTTATCAATACTTATGGTAATTATAGATGAAAGAGGCAAGTTTCAAACTTCCAAACATGCACTCAAATATCAAGAAAGAAACAAGACAACTAAGAAAGTGTCATTTGCATGACAACTACAAATCACAAATACACTTATTGGCGGTAAATAACAAGAATTTTTTAAATCTAAACCCCGAGAGAACAAAGTAAATTCTCTCTTTGCCTCTTTGGTTTAAGATAAAATAGGGGAGACAAAAAAATACAACTCTATCACTCTATGCAACCATTGACCAGGTATCCGTGGTTAAAAAAAGAAATCAAGTCCAGAAGGGTAGACAGCATACCAGACCTTCATGAGCTAACGAGCTACAAGTAATATACAAGACCAGACAGGGCCAAATTGAGAAACAATCTTATGTCCTTTTAATAGAATGGGAGTGGGTTTAATCTAACGATACCACCTTCACCAGTCACCACTATTGTTGATGAAGAGTAAAGGCAGTCAGAAAAACAGCTAAAAGAATGTAAATTTTACAGGGTTTTAGATATACCCCAAGCTACAGTACATTCCTCGCTAGTAGCGCTAGCCTGGTTAGCCTGGCACTCAATACCTAAAGCAATCATAAAAAACTAATTAGATTAAGACTCAAGAAAAGAAAGCATCCATCTGTGAGAACCAAGTCAAAATAGATACTTACAAAGATCCATTATATGGTTCCGGCAGATAGCACAATTATCAACAACGATGTCTGCGCAGGCACAATCCGACGAGCATCAAATTAATAACAACAATAACATACCACGTCCAAATTTTAAAAACATGAGACGAGGGGAATCGAAGAAGACAAGAAAGGGAATAATCCTTTAACTGAAAATAAAAAATTAGGGTTAGGGCTAAGGAAAAGATTACCCCAAGCCCAGAGAGCGACGGCATTCCACTTCTTAATCTCAAATCGCTTAGGCTTCTTGGAAGAAGGACCAGCACTGCTGGAAGGGTCGCCGGCCGGCACCATCGGAACGTCGGAATCAAGAGTTGCCATAGCTTTCTCCGATTACAAGCACCGTACTATTCTGTGTGTCTCAGAGTCAGACAGACGAATCAAGAATTTCCACGCCTACAGCGTTTTGATTTTGGTAACCTCCGGTTGATCTTTATTAATATATAATTAAAAAAAATACAAAATATAGATATAAAAAATAAAAATATTAAAATACTATATAAAGAAATAATTTTTTTAATTAATTTATTATTTTAAAATATAACAATAATTTTTATTATTTTATAATATAAAATATATGATGTAAAGATAGATTAGAAAAAATTAGGGATAAGTAGTAGTTATACAAAAATGGGATGCAAATAATTTTTAGGTTAAATTACTTTTTGGTCCTTAACGTTTGCACGAAGTTTAATATTAATCATGAACGTTTCAAAAAGTTATTTTAGGTCCTCAACATTTTTTTGGTTAAAATTGGTCCTCTAGCGTAACATCTGTCTAGTTTTGTCATTAACTGCTTACGTGGAAAGCTTATGTGGGACACCCTCCCTCCGATGTGTCATATTTAAATGACATGACACTTTTCTCACTCCAACTCAGCAAAACGACGCCATTTTGATTCATTTAAATGACCAAAACGGCGTCGTTTTGCTGAATTTGAGTGTGAGAGAGCGCCTTGTCATTTAAATATGACACGTACGAGAGAGGGTGTGCCACATAAGCCTTCCACGTAAGCATTTAATGGCAAAACCAAACAGATGTTACGCTAGATGACCAATTTTGGCAAAAAAAATATTGAGGATCTAAAATAACTTTTTAAAACGTTAAAGATCAATATTAAATTTCGTGCAAACGTTGAGAACAAAAAGAATAATTTGGCCTAATTTTTATTATTTTAAAAATCAACCAATTATAGCAATTTTGTGGTCTGAGACATCTATAGCATTAACTGGCATAGTATCCTTTTTCTTTATTTTGGGCCTTAAAAGAAAAAATGATCGTAGCTCATTGGGCTGAGACCGTCCATTATGCTCCTTCAGCTCATTGGGCCACGAAATGAATCACGTGATCATATCACTTTTTCTGGTAAGACAAATGTGACGGTAAGTAAAATGTTGGAATTTCTCAGCTCTTTGCCCCCCAAAAAAAAAGAGTAAAATATTGGAATCCACTTCACCAAAAAAGAAAATGTTGGAATCCAGAAGGCAGGCAGATATTCTGATATGTGTGTGTAATGTGTTCGAAAGTAATTGTCTTAAAATGAAAAGTTTGACTTAGCTTCTTTTGTTTTGAGATTATACGGTAAGTATCTTTATCACATATATCGTGGGTTCAAAATATTAGAGTGTTATTTATTTTATGTAAAGACAAAATCATCCTAATCATAATTTTAAGAACATTAGGGTGACAAATTATTGTTTACGATTTTTTTAATAAATTTTTTTTGCAAGAGACATGCGACTAAAAATCATGAACAATAATTAGTCACCCTAATATCCTTAAAAATATAATTGAAATAATTTTGTCTTTACATGCAATAAAATAATACCCTAATGTCCTTAACACCATATATCGTATATAAAGTAAATTTTCCTCCCTAATAAATTCATTCTGAAGCCATGAATAAATTACCAAGTTAAATTAAAGTTGTTTTATAAGAGACTATTATTATATGATATAATTATTATATAAATTAGGATATCAAATATGAAATTACTAAACTATATATTATTTAATTAATTTTTAATTTGATAAAGAAGTTAAATCTTGAAAACACTAATTAATCAAAACGACCATTGAAGACGTCAAAACAAGTAATTTAAGAGTGCAAATTAACAATATTATATAACATCATAACTATATATATATCTCAAGGCATAGGCGCGCTTCGGCTTCAGATTAATTAGACGAATCAACGTTTCCTCATTTTTTAGTTATTAATAATTTATCATTTTCTAATTCTCAAAATGAATTTTTATATATTCTAAAAAAAATGGATGTTTATATATATCTTTCACTTTCGTGTCTCTTATATGATGATATGTCAATAATGTCATATTCAGAGTTTGTCCTATTATATATGTCCCTTTCAGATTAATTAAATAATCACACTCCATATTTGACCATGAACAGCCGAACCACGAATAAGTTGAAATCACATCCCCGAAGGTTTTAATTTATTTTCCTAATAAAATTAAAAAGATCAGGGAAAATGCTTGAGTATATAATATTTATATATATATATATATATATATAATTAGATCAATGTTAATTAAATGACACATACATAAATAATTATATTAGCAAAAATTAGTATAATACAATAATGATAAAAGTTTAATGACAAGCCATATATACATTAATTTAATAAACACCAACATTTATAGATTTAGCCATTTAATTAGGGGTGATTATATATATATAGGTACTTGTGGCACATATAATAATGAGTTTGTATTTCCTTAATAATCATCTCTTAAGTTCGATTTTAGAGGGACATGAATGGATTATACATCATCCGTTGAAATGATCACTCCTACAGTATTCAAGGGATTAACTATTATGCTCGTTCTGGTAGGTGGATGCCCTAGTCAAAAAACAATATATACATAGGTAATAGTGCTTCTTAAATGAAGATACAAAACATCTTTGATTGAATTGAGGAAACCAAAAACAACACAATATACAAATAACTTAAAAACCAAGGAGTTGGTCCAAGTGGTAAGTTATTTAGTATGGTTTAAACAATGTTTCATGTTTGAGACTTTACGAGTGAAGTTATCTCTCTGTTGAGAGACTCTCTTACTATAATCAGATGCACAATACAGATTAAGTCTGAATTAGTCCGGACAAAACTTTTCAAAGTACAGACAAAAAGGAAGAAAAAAAAAATTAAAGACGTGAAAGAGAGCAAAGTAGCTAATGGATCAATGTCCATCCACCATGGATCATCTACGTTGGTTCAGTAGTCTTTGTCTTTCTCAAGTGTGAAAGTGAAAGGTGCATGGAAATTGATCCACCATGATCGACAAGACGACAACTCATCCTCTAATATGTATAAATGGGTAATTCCGATCCCTTATTGCCCTCTCTGGATGGATCTCTTATAACAAAACAAATACTAATAAATATGTCTTAACTTCTTAATTATATATATAATTTGAAATTAAAAACCTAGTAGGACATAGAAGAAAAAGAAAGAAGCTAATGATAAAAGCAGCACCAATAAAAGGAAAAAACACATGCCCACCACCGCACCCTTGTTTCTGCCGCCGTTATAATTTCTACGAGGACGACGTCGTCTTGGTGCCTTCATTTGTTTATCTATACTTTTGTCTCTGTTCATATTTAATTCCGATCCTCACAAATCAAATTAGGATGAATTATAAATTATAAATACCCAGAAGCATGCAGAATATATATGGAAATCCTAATACATAAGAAGAGAGTTGATGAGCATATATAATTGTAATTAGGAGAGGCAATATGAAATCTGATAATAGTGTGCACTTATATATTAATTATTGGTGATGGAAGGAAGGTAGTAATGAATTAGGGGATTAGGGGAGCAATATCTGAGCAAGTTCGTGGAAATTAAGTAGGAGACTTATAATTAACTTGTAAAAACCTCAGCGTTTATGTCGTCTCAATACTCACCGCTGCCTCCTAATTAATTTGTTTTTGTTTGGTTTCGATTATATTCAAGCAAATACCAGGGCTTGGATTTTGGTTTCATTTTTTCGCCTTTGATTTCTTTTTGACCTGGACCACCCCTTATTTAATTACAAATTAAATTACACCACGCATAATCTAAGGGGTGTGGTTGAGTGGAAGAGACTCATCCATCCTAGATTAAAAAATTACACTACGCATTTCTTATATTATCTATATTTATATGGGTGTGCACTCTTTTGGTTATTGGGGTCACAAAATAGCTATATTGTGTAATTAGAAAATACAAAGAAATTATATTATTGGAGGATGTGGGAGAGAGAAAGCATGTATGAGTAGTTACTAAAAAAATAGAGAAGTGAATAACTTCTCATTATTTAATTTGTTATTTTAAATTATGAAAATAATTCTATTTAAAAATTTAAAAATATCAAATTTTTAATTTTTAATTATTTTAAAATATATTAATTATTTTATATAATATTTTTAAAAAATTTAAGAATAAATTACATGTATGCACGTATGTGCATGCGAAGCTTCTAGTATATATATATTGGTGTGTGTGTCCCTCTTTTTATTTTGGTTCGTTTTAATTAAGGTGTTGGTTTCTGAAATAAATGAAGAAAAAAAATGTTATTTTAACGCGAGAAATTTAATCAAATATTTACTCTAAAGTATATTAATTTATTTTTAAAAAAATCTTAAATTCAAATTTGATAAATCATAACTATATATTGGAATCATATTTTACATAACTATGTCTTTTCTTAAGGCCATTGACCTTTAGTCATGTCCGACTTTCTAGAATTCCCAAAGGCAAAATTAACGCAGAATTTGAATGTCACTTTCTGATTTATTTAATTTACATCACCAATTATATATATATATATATATATATATATATATATATATATATATATATATTAATTTGCATTGTATTCTTTAATAATTGCTTGTTAGAAATTAAGGGGGGTGTCAAATTTTCTTAATTAACCTAGGTGTAGAAGATCAATTTGTTGACCCATCAATATTATTTCTCAACTTAATTGATTTAATGCCTTTGCTTATATTCGATGATCTGTTGAATCATGAATGGCTAGCTCAAGAGAAGGGTTGATACCCTTCTTTGGTTTAAAACTAGCCTAACTTACAAAAAGGGGGTGTTTACTTGGGTTATTTAATATACTGGTCTTCCATGTTAATCCTAACAAATTAATTATAATTAAGAAGAAAATATATTGATTTCTGGATCATTTGTTTTATGAACATATGTGTATATATATATTAGGATTAAGAGGAAAGTAAAAGTAAAGATATGCCATGTATGTGTATATACACTCTCGAATGAAAATATTTTAATTATCACCATATATACTCTTAATTAGCACTCTAATTAAAAGTGAGCATCATTGCAACTAAGATTTTTTATTTTTTAAATGGCTTATAAGGCATGAGGAATATCGAGTCCATAAGGCAATTCCAAAAATATTATCTTATAGTGTGAAATCTTGTTGAATGCATCACCATTTGTATAATTGATGCTTGTAAGAACTAAAAATTGTTGAAAAACATTCTTTAGAGAAAATCAATTTGATAATTTTATTTGGTTAATGATTAATTAAACTAAAATAAAATATATATTTTAAAAAATAAAACAATAATTTAGTCTATACAACAACATATATATAGGTACAAAATGTGAACTAGGTATATATAGTTCTTGGCCTTGAACTGTTGAGTCATGGATATTGGCGAAATGGTACTTTCCATCTCACTTCCCATTTCAAACTAGAACAACAGAAATATTTAGGGTACGCTTGGTATAAATGTACGGATGTAAAGTACTGTAAAGAAAGTACTGTAGAGTAAAGTACTGTAGAATAAAAGAAAGTACTATAGAGAAAAGTTAAGAGAGATAAAAAGTATGATAAAAAGTGTGTTTGATATGTATAAAATATTATGTAAAATTTTTTTGAGAACCGTGAAACACTGCGATTTTACATCAAACATACCCTAAGTTTTTGTGAAGAAAGTTTCGTAATTGGTCCATGCATGCATGTTAATGCCCAAAAAAAAAAAAGAGGCTTCAAAGTTGAAACGGCTGAATTAATTGGTCTATTTATGCGGTTTCATAACATTGTGTCCATTTCTGACTTAATATTACATATCACAGGTAATTTATTTTATTTTCAGTAAAAGCCACATAATTTATTTTTAGATTTTAATTTTTAAAAGAATCTGTTGAAATTGCTTTCAATTTTGTCACGTGTGGATTAATTTTTGAATCACATGAGATATGCATGCATTTGTAACTACTTTTGTTGACATTTTGGATCATTAATATTAATGTTTTCATATTATATACCATGCATTACATTCGGTTGAGAAATTGTGCACTAAGGTGGAATGACTTTTTAGGGTGTATATGTTTGTGTTCAAGCTAATATTTCATTTGTGTATTTAGTGTGGAGATTATACACATTTTGTGAGAGAAAATTATTGTGAATAATTTGAGTGTTCATTTAACCACTTATTGTATCTCCATTTGTATTCTTAGTGAAATTTACTCCTCACCTTTGCCCGTGGACGTAGGCTAGAAGCCGAACCACGTTAAATATTTTGTCTATTATTTCTCATCCCTTACACTTCATTATTTAGATTTTGTTATTACTGGTCAAATCACTTTTTGGGCTCATCCCACATTTTTTCCAACAAAATCATCTATTTATATATATATATATAACAACAATCATAATATTTTTAATAATATTAAAAACATTTCTATTAATTAATATAATATATAACTTCTCCCACATCGATCGAAATCTTTCTTGATGTATTACTGTCCCCCGTCCCCCGGCTTCGTGAGAAGATAATTAATTAAAAATGGATACTATGTAATTTAACTCAATCTCTCTATCTCTAGTCAAATAAAAGAATGATAAAAATTCTATTTTGATTCTTAACGTTTAACACTTTTTTTTTAAATTTGGTCCCTCACATTTGTAATTGGTACCAATTTAGTTCCTAACATTTGCACAATTTTAATTTGATCTCTTATGTTTACAATTGGTATCAATTTGGTCCCTCACATTTCCTTCTTTATCCTTTAATTTTAGTAGGTAATTTTATTACTTAGATAATGGAGATACTAAATTGGTATCAAATGCAAACGTAAAAGACTAATTAAATTGAAACTAAGCAAACGCTAGGAACCAAATTGACATTAATTGTAAATGTGATGGACTAAATTGAAATTGAACAAATGTTAAGGACCAAATTGAGAAAAATACTAAATGCTAGAAACTAAAATAGAGTTTTTATCAACAAAGAATAGTACTGGCTCATTTTTTTCTTGGGACAGATCATAGGTCAGATAGATCTTTTTCTTGGGCCTTCTTTATAGTACAATAATTTCATGGACAATTTGCTATAGTTTTGGGCTAGCCTAACTACTAAACATGGGCCTATAGAAACATTCGAAATAGAACAATACACACTGGGCTGGGTCTCCTTCTTACAAAAAAGAAAAATAAACACTTGTAGACCCTATAATCTAGCTAAATTACTTTGAGCAACATTTTGGTGGTCTCTTACTCTTTTCCAATCCTCATTATCTTTTTGTTTCTGTCCCATATCTTCATAGGCTTTTTCTCCACTTTATCAGTAGTAAATGTCATGTAAATTCAGACCAAAGAAAAATGTTATGTAAATTTTATTTAGTGTTACATAAATTAAATAAAATAATCATCTAATTAATTATTACCATTACGTGCTATATATAATAGAGTGAGATTAACGGTATTACTATTAACCATTTAAATCTATTTGGAATTTAAAATTTTATTTTAAACAAAACAAACCCTAAAATCTAATATGAATAAAGAAAAATTAGATAGGAACTCATATGAATAAAGAAAAAGAAAAGTTTCTTTCTTTCTTTTTATAATTATTGTGGTTTCTTGTAGTGGAACCTATAATTTAATAAATGAGTGTCAGCAAGGAAGGCAATGATGTAAATAGACAGGACGAAGAATAATAGAATTGAACCAATTGAAGGAGAGAGCATAGCAAAAAATTCATCTATAAAAGAAAACTCAAATGTTTTTTTTGTTTTTTTAATAAACAACTCAATGTTAAATTACAGGCAAAAGTGCATTTAATGTTACCAAAATTTACACGAGTTTATTTTTTGGTCCCTATTTTTTTTTATAATCAATTTTCCCTCAAGAAAGTCTAATTACAATTAATTTAATCCAAATACACTTAAAATCATCAAAATTATGTGCGAACAACAAATTAAGTGATGACATTACATCACATATGTAAATGGACAATTCATCTTCACTCATAATCTCTAAAAATATTTCATTTCCTTTAAAAGAAAATATATGAAGCACGTCATTTTTGAGTGATAGTTAGCATCAATATGATAAAATGATGAGTTAGCACTATAACATTATTGATAATACATATAATTAAGATATTTTGATCCATAATTAAATTATTTGTTGTTAATGATTTGAATTATTTTAAATTTTAAGATTAAATCAGTTATAATTTAAATTTTTTTTAAAAAGCATAACGGACCATACTATCAAAAAAGTTTAAGGATAAAATTAAAAAATAATATAAAATTCGAAGATATAAAATAAAATAAATTTTTTTCTAAATTATATAAATAGATTAATCCTATATATATAAATAATCCTTTACATACGTTGAGGTGTATATATATCGGACTATACTATCAAAAAAATTTAAGGATACAATTAAAAAATAATATAAAATTCGAAGATATAAAATAAAATAAATTTTTTCCTAAAGTATATAAATATATTAATCCTATATATATAAATAATCCTTTGCAAACGTTGAGGTGTGTATATATATATATATATATATATATATATATATATATATATCATAACATTAATATATATTATATAAGCTAAAAAATTAAAATATTTAGTTCGAGCTAGTCTTGAAAAGGAAAAGCAATATCATGATTCATTGATTGAGCTACACGCAGATTTAAGACTTCTCATAAAAAGCAACATTCATAATACATGAGTGCACTAGCTTATCTCTTTTGTTATGTGTTGCTACTTGCTACGTGCAGTCGTAATAGATAGTTCACTTTTTTTTTTTAAAAAAAAGACAATATTTACTTATTGTTATTAAAAAATTGTATAAAATATTATTTTATATATTATATAGATAAATTTTACATTATTTAATGATTACAAATTCAGTATCCCAGTAGATAAATCTCCCCTAAAGGTCAAGCAAATCAATTCGTTAGGTATCTTAATCAATCACATCATCAAAAAAATATACGTAGGTACCTATTTTATTTTATGTACCGTTTATGAATTATATTGTTAAATAATAACATATTGAGTCAGTCAAAATTGATCTGAATTTAAGTACCAAATAAAAAAAGTGAACATGTTTTCTTCACTAATATAGTACCAATCACGGAACCCAAATTTTCAATCGAAGTTTTCTAATTAATTGAAAGTCCAAACAACATGTACCTGGGATTCTCACTAATGTCGATTTATGAGACTCACCTTAAGAGATATTTTAGTATCTTTACATAATAGGTAACGATACTTTTACAAGATAAAACGAACTCGTCTCCGATGTGTTACTAGAACACTCAGAAAGCAAAGAGATTTTCTCTATTCACTCGCAACCGTGATATGTATATATTTAGATGCGAATGAGCAGGGGTAACCGAAACGTTGCACATGTTTAATTAAGATCCATAAAAGTAGAAGTTTCAGTAAGCCATGTTAAAAATGATTTAATAAATCCAATAAATATCAATTAGTATAATTAATAAAATAATTTTTCGCAAAATGAACAAGGCCCACCTTTTACTTAGCTCATTTACTTCCCTTATATCACATCTTATTATATATACACTTATGTATCTCTCTTACTTTAGGCAACGTGAAACTTCGTTTTCACACACACTTACACAAACTCTTGTGTGGTATTTTTCACAACACCTATCACATTGCCTTTTAAAATTACTAGTTGATATATAGTATGTAATATGTATGACTCAACCCAGACCCACCTATTTTTTTTTCGTAGAAAGGGATAATTAAATTAAAAAAAGGGTAGTTATACATTTGAAAACATCCAATATAATAATAGTCTAAAGCCTAAACATATCCCCTTAAAGTTAGGTGGATCAATATAATAGAGGCGGCCACATGGTATTAGTAAATAAAATATTGTTTTTTTGTATGATATATAAAAATACAGTAAAATACTTGTATGATACATAAATATGTAATTTTTGTTAAATAATTTGGATAAAATAATTTAAATTATATACATTTATTTGCCAAAGTAATAAATAATTAATTACCTCAATAAAAATTAACATAATTTGAAAAAAAATCAATATCAAAGACTAAAAACACTTTAAATTAACTGTAAACACGGGCCCAAAAAAACTATAAAAACAACTTAATTATAAAATCTTAAATAATAGTAAAAATAAAAATTTTATGTGAAATTGTAAGAGCCAATAAATCCTAATAAAATATGGGTTTATCTAATTAACAAGTGCACTTGTTAAGTTTTTTTTTTTAGGAAAGAATTTTTTATTTTGAATTTAATAAATAGGTAATAAAAATAATTTTTATATTTTTCTCGTTAATTAAAATAAATTCGTAATACAGGGCACTCGATAGGAATTTCAAAAGAAAATTTTTATAGAAGGATTTTTCTATAATTATATAACTATATCAAGGTTCAGCTTTAAACCCTTACCTCTTTAATTTGGTATTGGATGTGCTTATCGAATGTATACAAGAGACAGTACCAAAATGTATGCTTTTTGTTGACGATATAGTCCTGGTTGGAGATTCGAAAGAAGAAGTAAATGAAAAATTAGAGATGGAGACAAGATTTGAAGATGAGTCGAAGCAAAACGGAGTATATATATGAAATGTAACTGGAGGTAGGGGAAGACCAAAGAAAACAATAGGAAAAAGATTAAGGGAATCTAACCATAAATAACCTAATAATAGAAATGTGTAAAGATAAAACATGTTGTGGTTTATGTTCTTGAAAAGGATTTGATTGTTGTTGCGGTTTATGTTCTTGAAAAAAAAAATCTTTTACGACAGAAGTACATTGACATGAAAGGGCAAAACATTTTGTGGGCGAAGGAAAAGGAAAAGGGACAAAACAGTGATGCCTAATTGAAACAGTACAATGGTGGAGCAAATAATTCGGACTCTTTGATCATTCTCCACCGACATCATCACTTAAATGACAGATACTATAGATCTCTTTATCATATAACTTTTATATTTTAAAATAACAATTAAATATTATAATACAAAATTAGCCTTTGAGTACGTACGTACAGACCTCCAAATTAGCCTTTAAATTAAGAAGTCATATATATAATTATCATGTGTTAATACTTCCCTCAGCTCCCACCAAATAACTTGATACAGAAATTAAACAAATCTTCCCTCCCTGTCTAAAACCAAAAGTTCTTTATAACCAAACATGATCACCTAAAAGAGATTTTTTAAACAAATATGGTAAAAATATATATGATGATTGAGATAAGTTATCACAAATTAAAAAGCAATGCTAATAATGTGTATAGAGTATAGACAATGATTGATTTACTTTTCTATCTATTTGTCTATCTATATGCAGGATCACGTGTTGTTCAGCATACAGCACAGGAGATGCTGATCTGAGCTAGAGAAATTAAAAAAAATATTAGGATCGGAGTGGAATGAATCCACTTAAAGTAAACCCAGTTCCTGTACTCTTATAATTATCTTGTGCAGGATACATATATTATATATACCCCCACCCAAACACCTCCTAGCATCATCATCATTCACTCACTCCCTAATTCTCAAAAATCTGAAATAATGGAGTACTACTACTACTACTCTCCATTATCATCATTAATATCTTCTTGCTCCAATATCATCACACCCCTAATATCGCCATATCTTCTTTCTATTCCCATATTAGCCCTCATCATCATCATCACCACCACCAATATTATTAATAATCTGAAACTGAAGCTCCCTCCAGGTCCAAAACCCTGGCCAATCATAGGCAACCTCCACCAAATCTCCCGCCACCTCCCTCACCAATCCCTCCACAAGCTCTCCCAAACACACGGCCCCCTCATGCTCCTCCACTTCGGCTCCTCCCCGGTCATCATCGCCTCCTCCTCCCTCGCCGCCAAACACTTCCTCAAAACCCACGACCACATCTTCGCCTCCCGCCCCCAAACCGCCGCCGGCAAGTACACCACCTACAACTACTCCAACATCACATGGGCCCCTTACGGCCCATACTGGCGTCAGGGCCGCAAGATTTACCTCACCCACTTGTTCACCCCGAAACGACTCCAGTCCTTCCACCACATCCGCGTCCAAGAACGCCACGCGTTTTTGTGTCGTTTACTCGAGGAAGGGAATACTAATAGCAAGCCCGTGGTGGTGAGGCAGCACTTGTGTCGTTTCACGCTGAGCGTGATAAGCAGGATTGTGTTGGGGTCGAGGGAGTATTTTGGAGGAGGAGGGGAGGAGGGGGTGGTGGGGGAGGAGGAGTTCCAGGAGATGTTGGATGAGTTGTTCGAGTTGAATGGGGTGGTGAATGTGGGGGATTGGATTCCTTGGTTGGGGTTCTTGGACTTGCAAGGGTATGTGAAGAGGATGAAGGCTTTGAGTAAGAGGTTTGATGGGTTCTTTGAGCATGTGTTTCGTGAGCATAGGGAAAGGAGGAGGAGGAGGAGGAATGATGGTGATTGTGTTAGTGAGGATATGGTGGATTTCTTGTTGGACTTGGTCGACGATCCTAATTCTCTTGATGTTAACTTCACTTATGATGGTGTTAAGGGCTTCACCCAGGTACGTACATATATACTCTTCTCCACTTTTTCAAGTAAATGACGTTAGGAGGAAATCGACAATAACAATATAGAGTAAATTAGAGTTTTAGTTAATACTGAAAGAATTAATTTGTTTTAATTTTACTTCCTTTATTATAAAAATATCAAATTTAATGCAAAAAAAAATAAGAAATTCCTAGGGATGAAATTATAACATAAAGCATATTTTAATGATTAATTTTAATTTTTTAATGATCCAAGGACTAAATTTATATAAGTGGATTTTTTTAATGATTAAATTTAAAATTTTTATGATTCAAAGAGTAAAACGAATAATTAAGTCTTTGATGAGAAGCCAAATATTTACTTTAACGATAGCCATAAACCACTACACAGTCTACTTTTACATATATAACAACGTAACTTTCCATATCTTTGTTATTAGATGTTTTTTAATCTGAATAAAGCAGGTGTAAAAAACACTTTTATTTTTTATTTTGGTACATGAACGGCCCTACCCCGAGAAACACAAACCCATCGACACACGTACGATCTGACCACCAACCACCAGGATCCTTAGGATCATTACAATCATCAATATCTAAGGACAAATTGTACCTAAGACTACCACTGTAAAACGGACCCGCCCGGTCGGCGTTAAACAGGCCGGTCCGTTTGTTTGGTGGGCTTGGAAAGTAATGCCTAAGCTCGTCCGTAATGGCCCGCAGGTTAAATGGACTAGTCCGCAGGCCAAATTTTTTATTTTTTTTTAAAAATTAATTATAAAATTATATATTTACTTAAAAATTAGTATTTTTTTAACTTTAAATTAATATTTTATTAATTTTAATTATTATTTAAATTATTTATATACTTTATTAGAATAATATTATTATTTAACACATAAAATTATCTAAAATATGTATATTTATACATATTTTAAAAAAATATATATTAATTTTTTATTTTTTTTTATTTTTTGGCGGGCCAACCCGTTTAGGCCCGTTTTTAAACGGGCTTATTTTTGCTTATCCAAGCCCATCCATTTAGCGGGCGGGCGGGCAAGGCTAGCCTGCGGGCTCCGGACAATTTTGACAGTGCTACCTAAGACTAGCTGGCGGGGACAGAAGAAAAGAAAGCCCCCCACTACAAGACAAATTACTTTTAGCCAAGATGTCAGCACAACTATTAGCTTTCTAAGAATATGGAAAAAGGAAATAAACCAATTCCTACTTAACATTTCCTTAATGCCACTTAAAACTTGTGGGCGAATGCTCTGCTGTTTAAAGTTGTGTTGTCGGATTTAGTCACGGTTATAATCGTGGTTAATCGGTCAAAATACCATGGTTAAAAATTTGGTCACAATTATTGATCGATTAGCCACGGTTATAATTGTGACTAAATCCGACAGCATAACTTCGAACAACAAAAAATCCGAACTCTTAAAACTGGAAGGCTCCTCTGGTTAAGCATTTGTCTATTATTCTTACACATCTCAAAGGCAGTGAGCGAATCTCCCTCTAAAATGACCTTTCTAAAGCCAAGCTCCCAACTCTTTTCAGACCAATAAATATACCCTAAAGTTGTGCGCACAGTGGAGAGGCCAAACCAATTTTGAAAGTAAAACTACAAGGAAACGGAATATATTTGATGTCTTTAGTAGTAAAAGTTTAATAATAAAAATGAAAAGAAAATGTATTAAAATGACTATTTTACCCCTTATATTAAAATAATAAAAAAAAGAATGTTATAATTATGTCAAATTAAATGGATATAATAGATATTTTATATTTTTTTTTCTTTTTTTAAAGTTGATAGAAATGAAAAAATAAAAAAATAAGTGAGATTCAGTGGAGTCCACTTACTTGTTCATTTCCTTGCTTTTTCTATACCCCATTCTCAACTAATGAACACACCCAAAGCTTCTTTTAAAATGAACATATCCTAAATATAAACTGTACCACATTTTTAATCAGAGATTCCATACCGAAAATATAAAAATTAAATATAATTTTTTACCAACAATAAAGCAATTTATATATGTAATTCAACTCTTCTAGCTGTGATGTGAAGTGAAAAGGCAAAACAATATCATATACATATTCATCTAGTTCAAACGAAGAACGTTGTGTGTGGTAAAATAATTAACATCAACTATATATATACTCATCAGGACCTAATAGCGGGAGGCACAGATACTTCAGCAACAACAGTAGAATGGGCAATGTCAGAACTACTGAAGCAACCCCATCTTATAGCAAAGGCAAGCGAAGAGCTAGACAGAGTGATAGGAAGAGAAAGATGGGTAGAAGAGAGTGACATCCCGAACCTTCCATACTTAGACGCAATCATCAAAGAAACCATGAGGCTCCACCCAGTGGCCGTATTTCTCGCCCCACACTTAGCACTACAAGACTGCAAAGTCCAATCCTACAACATCAAGAAGGGAACCGCCGTGTTCATAAATACTTGGAGCATTGGGAGAGATCCTTCGATATGGGACTCGCCGGAAGAGTTCATTCCCGAGAGGTTCATAGGGAAGGAGATTGATGTGAGAGGACAGAGTTTCGAGCTTCTGCCGTTTGGTTCGGGAAGGAGGATGTGCCCTGGATATAGCCTTGGGTTGAAGATGATTGCGTCTAGTTTGGCTAATTTGTTGCATGGGTTTAATTGGAGATTGCCTCAGGGTGTGAAGCCACAAGATGTGGATATGGAGGAAGTCTATGGGTTGGCTACGGTTAGGAAGTTTCCAATAGTTGCTCTGCTTGAACCAAGACTTCCTTTGCATCTTTTCACTACTACAACTCATTAATTAATTACATGTTACTTAACAAATCAATGGGAGTTGAGTCTAATAAGTCTGGTGGAACCTGAAGTAATCGGTCTCTCATAATATTATGAATTTGTGTTCGAATTTCTGTTGAAATTAAAGATATGATTGCCTCCCGGAAGATTCCTACGACAAAATAAAAAAACTTTCTCAGTTATATTATTTCATCTCATCTATATATGTTTTACATATTTGTTGTTTCGTTTTCCTTAATTTAGTGGATTAATAATTAAAATAAGTGTAAAGTTTTTTTTTGATATTTAAAAGATATATATATATATATATTTTGTCTTAATCTAACTAGTTATTGTAATGCTATCTTATAGCTTGGTATAATACTATTTTGGTATGTTGTAATGTTGCAGCTTCATATATATATATAATAATTAATAAGTCCTCCAAAGAGCTCTATATTTAGTCTATATATCGGAATTGTTGATGAACCAAAGAATTAGGAATAATAAACTGGATATTGCAAAGTGATGGGAGTAAATATATAATAAATTATGGGTTTATTTAACATGTTAAAGTTTTCTTTTGTGAGAAATTAATTAAAGAAATAATTTTAAATGTTTAAAAACTTTACTGACTAATTAAGTGAAACTTTTAAAGGCACATGTTAGAATCATTCATTTCAGTAATCTCTTGTATTATTCCCAATAATTAATTAATGTCCTATAGATGATTTATTCTGCCCGTACTTATTACTTGAGGCCGACAAAGATCCCAAAGGAACTAATAAGTATATACCGATCAAAAAATTGTAGGCCCGGCCCAATATATTTGTAGGCCCTTTCCAATACAAACTTCGTTACGTCTTCTACAAGCAAGCGAGTCTCCTCTCTATTTTCTATTTTGGAGTTGGCCCATATAAATCAGATTGTACTAATTCATCTGAGGAATGACTAATGAGTTTTCTTCCCTTATCAATTATCATTATTGAAAGGGAATTATGATTGATTACATTATTTTCTTATATATGTTAAAGAGCTTTTATAAACGTAACTCAAATTAAAATTAGAAGTAAGGTTGAACTTGAAATTTAATTTTTTTTTAATATGTTGTTTATAATAAAGAGGATGAAGATAAAATTATAGGTGTCAGCATCTCTTAACTATTAGGGCTAGTTGCCTTTAAAATAATTCAATGCAAGTTGATGATAACGCATATATATATATATATAGGACCACCTTGTTTAATTTGTCTTCACCGTAATTTAGATAACCTTATATATACTCTGTGTCGTACACGTTTGGGTCATCAAACCCTACAAATTTTGCAAAAGTAATATATATATAAATGAAGTAGGATCTGGCATTAATTATGGTGTTGGATGTGATTAAGGTGAAGTGGTGCTTATAGCTAACCCCTGAAAATTATGTGACAGATTTATGTGCCTCTCAAGCCTATCTCTGTCTTTCCTCACTCTCTCTATTTCTGTTCTTTCTTTAAAAACTCAATTTGTATATTAATAAATATTGTCAAGTTATATATATATATATATGAGAGAGATAAATAATATATATAAATAAAAAAAAGTTGGATCTGGCATTGATTTGGTTTGATGTGATTAATGAAATGTTGTGCTTATAGCTAACCCCTGCAAATTATGTGACAGATTTATATGCCTCTCAAGCCTAATATATAATCACCTTATCTGTACTCTTTCCTCAATCTATATCTATATATTTTTCTTTTCTTTCTTTGAAAATTCAATTTAACTTGTATATGTTTATAATATTGTGTCAAAACTTCTAGAAAACAAAATATTAAACGCTATATAAGATGCATGAATACTCTATAATAATGCTCCAAATCCCATTCAGAATGACTAATTAAGAGCTAAGACTTTCTGATCAACTTGTATATATATAAGGTTGAGCCTCATCTATACAGAACTTATTCATACAAAATCACTAAAAAACAAAGCGCATCTATCAACAATAACTCTTTACATATAAATATTATATATAAGCATCCAATTTTATTCACGTAAAAATAAAACATATGATAAAATTATTATACGTACATATATATATATATATATATATATACACTGGCGTATACATAAAATATGAATTTTTGTTCATTCTTCATGCAGCATATATTGATAATACAAGAAAATAAAGTGAAATATTTAAAAATTAAAATCCTAAAACATCATATTTTCATATAAGAAAATCCCTTGTTTAGAGATAATAATTCACCAAAGCCGTCAGAGAATTCAGTTATACTATAGTCATGGCAATAAATAATATGATTAGGGACAGAAATCGCCATGCAATAATTGCTCAAACAGTTAAAGTTTTGACCCTTTGTGAAATATATAATAATGTTTCTTTTTTATTTGCATCTTTCTATATAGTTGTCACATAAACGAAAGAGAAAAGGCGATCAAAAGACATTTAAACAAATATTAATGTCGATAAAGAAATTAAGACCAAAAAGGAGACACAGTTTGCGTGTCATTTTATTAATTGATGCATGTACGTAAGAATTAAGAAACGAGATATTGACTTAAAATCAATAATTTTTTAGTAAACGATCGAAAACTAATCATCAAGGTTCATTATATTCCCTGTGAGACCTACTAACAAAGAAGGATTAATTTTTCGGAAAAAACTTAGGTCCATTTCTTTATGTCCATTTCATCCAATTCTCCAATATAATTATGACATGTGGCAAAAAGTGTTTAAATGACCAATCACAGTAGAGAGAGAATATAAGAGACCACCTTTTATATGACCAATCATAGAAGAAAGAGAGTGTAAATACAATATATGATTGGTGGAATTGGATGAAATGGACATAAGGAAATGGACTTAAGTTTTTTCCTAATTTTTCATGTGTTTCTCATTAACTATAATGTGTATTAATTATAAATTAATCAATGTTCATTGTGATTTAAAAATCAAAATTGCTTTCGACTGTCGTTAGACAGTCGCTCTCACTGGAGAATAATATACTAGTTTAATATTTAGAAGAACTCAATCTGAATTTGTTCTCTCTCTTTTTAATTTGAATGAATAATTAAGTGTAACTTTCGTTTATTACCTATTACCCCCAAACTTCATATATCTTCTCAGATATGTTGTGATTAGTGAAACAAATTAAAATAAAGGGGTGTAAATTAAACCGGACTGTCTTCATATATATAACATGCCTACATGATACATCATGACTAGTTTTTTAGTCTAATTAATTATCACTTCAAAGTTCAAAGCCTTCAATAATGAGGGCAAGTTTTCTTTTCATCAAATTTCACCCTATAAGAATTTAATTTGGGTCAAAACTTATCTCTCTCGCCAAAATTATTTAAAGATGAAAAAGGTTTGTCTTTAATTATATATAAAGATGAAAAAACATATTAAAAAAACACATTATAATTAGCTGATACATTTTTCAATTATATTCCTAATTAATTAATCTTTAAATTTAAATCCTAAACCAAAGCACTTGGTGAAGGGTATTTATTTTGACTATAATTAATTAGAACATATATATATATATATATATATATATATATATATATATATAGCGCATAGGGAAATTCTGGGTAAGTATTAATTCTAGCGGGCAAGACAACTACAGAAGTGTAAATGTAATACTGGAGTTAGGTATTGATTTTGACAACCTAAAATTTACTAGGATTTCTTGATTTTATAATAATTATTATGTATTAATTAAGTTTTTTTTTTTTGTTTCCAAAAGTATTTCCCAGCCCGACAAGCTAAAGACTAATCCTCCGCGAATTTGAGCTCCATTTAAGGGTTTGTCGCTAACCAATTGGTATGTATTAATTAAGTTATTAGTAAATGAATAACATTAAAAAATAAAACAAGTATTATATATAGAGAGATATTGTTCATGATTAGTAACTTACTATAATTAATTTGAATGTTGACTCAGCCTTAAGCCTACGGGAATGATTTTTTAACAGACAATATGATTATATATAACTTAGCTTGAACTTCCTTTGTCCTACATTATATTATAGCAGCCTTCTGAGGGGATATATTCATGCATGATATATAAGTAATGTAAATTTAACACTATAACTCCAAACAGAAACTGACACACACACACACACACACACATATATATATATACCCATCTATCTATCTGACACAGAAATTAATTTGGACAAAAACAACATTAATGAGTTTGGATCCTTCATTGGGTTAGGGTTAGCCACCATTTCAAATATATATATATATATATATATATATATATATATATATATATATATTTAAAATGTGCCTTTTTTTGCAGGATTTTTTTTTAATTATTATACTTAAAGGCAACGACACACAAAACAGAATTTGAGAAGCCACCTTTATTCAAAGCCTTCAGGAACTTGCTCATTTTCATATATATTAGATGTTTGTCCCTATATGTATTATTTTATATGTTATTCATTTGGTGCGTACATGTGATTAATTTAATTATTAATTTGGAGCTTCTTGCAAGAAGAAAATTCCTATAATATCAAAGTGGACTTAAGAATTTCTAGATTTGTAATTTGTAAGCTATACATTCTAATTTAAGATTTTATGTATATATTTCCGTTTGCACACTATACATATATTTAATTATGTTCTCACCGTCCGACCTATTTGTTTTCATCGGATGACGATTCTCTCCATACTTGGCTGCTTGCGAATTGAGATTGTTCACATTTTCAGAAATTATTCCCTTCCATTGAATTGAAGGAAAAGGCATTCATTTAAGGAAAAAACTTATGTCTATTTCCTTATGTCCATTTCATCTAATTCCCTAATATAATTATGATACGTGGCAAAAAGTGTTTAAATGACCAATCACAGTAGAGAGAGAATATAAGAGACCACCTTTTATATGACCAATCATAGAAGAAAAAGAATGTAAATACAATATATGATTGGTGGAATTGGATGAAATGGACATAAGAAAATGGACCTAAGTTTTTTCCTTCATTTAATACATGTGTGTATAAGTATACGATGAGAGTATTAATTTTTTTTTCAGTATACATATTTGTTTATTTAATGTAATTTGTCAATATTATTATTAAAAAAATTATCTTGTAAAGAGAAAGAAACAAACTCTTTAAATATCCTATCAGATGTAGAATTTTATATATCTAATAAAGACTCATATTAATAAAAATTTACTTTGGATAAATTATTAATTAAATGTTTATTAATATTGAATCATTAAGAAATGACAAGTAATAGAAAGGATAGAATTATATTAACATCAAGTTATAGGATAAAAGTTCAATGGTACCGTACCACTGAACTTCAGTGCATCCCTCCAATCATGTAGTGCCATTTGTTAATATTAATAAATACTCACATTAATTAGGGCCCACCTTGAATGGTTTAGGGACCAACTGATTGGAGAGATGTACTGAAATTCAGTACTACCGTACCACTGAACATCTACTCCAAGTTATAGGCTATTCTCCCGTCAGTTGGTCAAACCGCTTAGCTGTATTCAATGGTGATTGAATGTATATAATATCTCTTTTATATATATAACTAATCAAAGTTGGTCATTCTCCATTTACATCTATATTGAACTGCCCTTTCCATTCATACTATACAACAATATCCACATTTCCTTCATTCTTCATATTTCCACCCTTTATTGGAAAGTCACCAAATCAAAGTATATAAATTAATAAGTGGCAATAATAGCCTTTGACCATTCAAACCCCATTCTCTCTGTCGTACAGCGTCCACGTCGACGGAGATCTCTATAGCAACCATGAACGTGACTAGCCGGTAATACTAATATATATGATTAAAAAAAATCAAATTCTATATATATTTTAATTCAAAATTAACCAAAGAAGAAAAAAATATATGACCATTACAATTACAACTCCACTCATCTATTTTGGCTTGAAGGGATGATCACATGATTACACTTAATAATTAATTAGGCACACTAAGTATATATCTATATATGTACATTAATCTAACTATTGAATTATGGGTGTATACAGTATACTGTATAATATATGTATATGTACCACTCTAGATATATATTATGCATGTGGTGAGTTTGACCCACTTTTTCTTCCACCACTCCGTGACGACTGCAAACTCGTCGTCGTGGACTTAGGTGACGCCTTGGGCGATCTCAGAGGATGTTGCCTATGGTGGTGCCGTCGGTGGTGATGGTGGTGGTGGTGGTGGTGATGGTGGTGACCATCCTTGGACTCCCTCTGGTCGTGATCCGGTGGAACCGTGTAGACGAAGGGTGCAATGGGGATATCATCGAAGTCCTGAAGTGGCTCGAGTGTGTTGACCACGGTGGTCATGGTGGGTCTACTCCTTGGCCTGTGGCTCAAGCACTGGTAAGCCAATGCGGCTGCTTTAGTGGCACCCATCTCAGAGTACTGACCCTCGAGCCTTGGGTCCATGATCCTCCCAAGCTTCCTTGGGTCGTTCAACATGGGCCTGGCCCATTCCACTAAGTTCTGCTCTCTCTGTGGCCTCCCTTTGTCCACTGACCTCCTTCCTGTTAGTATCTCCAGTAGTACCACCCCGAAACTGTACACGTCACTCTTCGCCGTTAAGTGTCCTATAAGATTCAAATTATAATTAATATTAGACACCTATGTGATTTATGTACATTTTTATTTCAATAATTATATTAGTGACGTAGTAATTGAATTAATTAATTTACCTGTCATGACGTATTCTGGGGCGGCGTAGCCTTGGGTACCCATAACTCGGGTTGAGACGTGGGTGTCGTCTCCTTCGGGTCCATCTTTGGCTAATCCGAAATCTGAGAGCTTCGCATTGTGATCTGAGCCTAGTAAGATGTTGGAAGCTTTGAAATCTCTATAGATCACAGGTTTCTCTGCTTCGTGGAGAAACGCTAGACCTTTTGCCGCTCCAACAGCTATTTTCATTCTGGTTGACCATGGCAATGAGACTGAGTATCCTGTACGTATTTCAAATTAAGACCAATTCAATTAATTTTCAAAAGCAATATATAATAAACATTTTTTTCAGATATATAATTATTATTAATATCTTAATTACTTCGAAATAGTTGATTCTCCAAGCTGCCTCTGGGCAAGTATTCATACACCAAAAGCCGGTGTTCTTCTTCGCAGCAATATCCTATGAGCTTCACAAGGTGTGAATGCCTTAGTTGCCCAAGAAAAACAACTTCCGTCTGCAATAATTAACAAAAACAAAAAGTACCGTCAGAAAAGCACTAGTTATTTATTTATTTATTTTATGAATTATTAAAAGCAAAAAGGTGAAAATGAAATAAGACATACCAACCACTCCTTGTGGCCCTGGGAGCCATCGGGGTTGAGAAGCTTAACAGCGACGGTCTGGGGCTTAAGCCCGGGCCTGAGCTTGTCATCAATGAAGCCCTTGTGGACGGGCCCAAACCCACCCTCGCCCAGGAAATTACTAGAAGAAAAGCCCTGCGTGATGAGCTTCATCTCAGCCAGCGTGAAGACGTGCAGATTAGATCCCACCAGCGACATCGACAAATCCTCCGACAACGAACCGCTCCCAGGATTAATGCTCAAATCCGACACAGATATCCTCTGAAACGAACTCTGCTTCGTAGCCACCACTTTTTTCGGATCAGTGTACCCTCTGTAACAACTCGGGAACATCGATTTCCAGCTAAACTTCATGACTACTCTTAATTAATCTTCAGATATAATTTCTACAATATATAAGCCAGTGTGCGTGTGTGTGTGTATATAAAAGAGATGAGAGGTAGATGGGGGGTTTGTGTGTGGAAATGTGAATTTGGAATTTGAGGACTTTAAAAAGAGAGAGGGAGGTTGAGGGGGCTAACTGCTCTGAAGGCTAATATTCAAAGCAAGGTGTTGAAAATTTCCTAATAGTTTCTTCCATGGAATTCGTCTACTCGATGTGTGCGTATATTTATAGATAGGGAGAAATGGTGGTGGGGGTAGTTGTTGTTGTTTGGGAAAGAAGAAAAGACTCATTAAAGATTTATAATTTGATGCTACAAATATTTGTTTAACATTTTTCTCAATAGTTTTATGTGTTTGGAACCGAGTGGTATTCACTATTCCGATAGAGTCTAACAAAGTGGGTTAAAAGTGAAATGACATGGCTGCCCCTGGCGTCCCCCCTTCTTTGTCTGACCTTTTTTTGTTTGTGGTGATAAATTTGAAAAGGCAAAACTCGAGTTAGGAAAATAAATTTTATGTTGTCCAACATAAAAAAATAAAGAGAAAATGATATAATGTTTTGAAAGTTCTTGTAATGCAAAAGTGGCTTCATGAATGTTTCCTTTCCTTAAGCGAAGATATGAAAATTAAATTCCACCAAAATTATATCTTTATCGAAACTTTGGCATAAAGAAAATTCGATACAACGAAATTAATTAAAAGAAAGTGACCAGCGGGTTTCGATCATTCCGCAGTACTGAGGGAGGGCAATTTGGACAAAGTCATTATTTTCAATATTACTCTAGAAGATGGAACTAAAATTAATCATTTCCGTGTGTAACCCACAAACAAATTCTTCGTATATGAACATATGAAAATTGAAAAGTAACATTTGAACATATATATGAACTAATTAACACTTTAACAGGGAAGAACTACGGCCAAAATATTTATATATAATTTGGAAGGATTAAATATATAAAAAATTATAACACGGATAAATATACGTACTGTCCTTTAATTTATTTTGATGTAAATATTAATAATTTAAATGGTTTTTATATAATTATATATATAATATAAAATTATTAATTAAAATACAAATAAGAATAGTTGGAGTTAGTAGTTACTTTTTAATTAATTTTCAAATAGAACAATAGATTTTTTATTTATTTTTCAGGAATTATTTATTAAAAATTGCATACTACTTTAATGTCAGTAGTGTTGGCTGTTGAGATGATCAAACTAGCTACCTGTATAAGTATCTGCAAAAACTTATCCTTAAGTTTTGGATATGATGAGTACTATACTGAATAATTAATCTAAGTCTGAGAATGACAATTCTTTTAAGAATTACTTTTAGGTTTGGGATTTGAATGGTGATATACTTACCACCTTGGCTCCAAACCTGCAATATTTATATATAAAAGTGACTAATTGAAATATTTATATAATTAAAAATTGTACGTTATGTTATATATTTTTTTTATAGGATCTATTGTTTATATATTTTGAATATGACATACACTTGTGATAACTTTTTTTGTAAACTTTTATAAATAAAATTCATATAAAAAATATTGACTTCTGAATACTAATTATTTATTTTGTTAATACGGATAGGTTCAAAGGCTGGATTCTAGAATTTGAATATTAGATATAGAATCATATAAATAAGAATAAAAACACCAACAAATATAATTAAGAATAAACTTAAAGATTGAGAAAAATAATTTTCTTATAAAAATGAAAAATATATAAATAAAAATACTATAGTATTTTAGGGTTATCACTATTTGAATATTATATATATATATATATTTTTACTAGCTGAGGGATGTTCAGTAGTACAGTAGTACTGAACTTCATTACATCCCTCCAATCAGTTGGTCTCTAATCCATTCAAGGTGAGCCCTAATTAATGTGAGTTTTTATTAATATTAACAAATGATGCTACATGATTAGAGGGATGCATTAAAGTTCAGTGATACGATAGTACTAAACTTTCATCCCAACTATTATAGTCTAATTGTTGTTAATAAATGCTTTAATGATTTATTTATTTGAAAAATAAGGAAAGAGATTAAAGAAGGTGGTGTGGCATCTTCCTATTTAGTAGGACTCAAAAGTTGTGTGCGCCATAAGATTCATGGAAACTGAAACATCAAAACCGCCAGAGATTCGCCAAAAGACTGACACGAGGGCAGTTTCGTCAGTACATGGAGTTGGTAGCCTTGTTGGCCCACTTCTCTCCGGTCACTTCTTCCTCAAAGTCAAAGGGTATATCTGTCATTTCGTGCCGAATAACGACCCAGTAATCTCTCCAAGTCCCCCATGGATGGATCGTTTGAAGTTCAAGGAAATATCCATTCCTAATGCCGCAACTAAACCTGCAGCCATATATATTTAATTATTAATTAATTAACATCATTTTTCTACGAGAAACCAGCTTTTACATTAAGCAAAATAAAACAAAAGCAAATGTTAAATAATTAATTGTACAGAAATTAGTATTGGAGATCAATACAACTTCTTCAAAGTAAATGTAGTTGACTTATTTCATCACAGCTAACGTCAAATAAAAACACACACACACACATATATATATATATATATATATGCATGTGACGAGATGATTATTACGCCAGAATATAATTCAGTAGTAGTAGTAAATAACTAAATATTGTACGTATAATATATTATTATATCTAAAATTTTCAAGATCATATTTCTTTTACAATCACTAATTAATTAAAAACATAATAAATAAATAAAACTCATGAATTACAAACACGTACACGTGCTTTTTTTTTATTTGAAAGTATTGCAAGTGAAAGTAGAGTTGGTGTTTTTTTTTTGGCCTGAAAGTAGATTTGGTGTTGAACATAAAAGGTTTGTACATTATTACCAAATGAAAATCCCATAATTAGAGATGAAAACCAGTTGGAAATTTAAAACCATCTAGATAGGTAGGAAACAAAACATGTTTAATAATTTAATAGATAAATGAAATCATTTATTTACTAACACGTTTTTCAATCTTAAAAAACAAACAAACTAAAAAGGACGAAGGGAAAAGGCACAAAAGTGAGGAAGGCTGTGCTTTAATTTGTGTGTATATATATATATATATATATATATATATATATATATATATATATATATTATAACGTTATTATGGAAGCCACCTGTAGAAGGCCACTAGTCCACTAGTATTATGAAGAACATATAGCAATCAACGTTTTAAGGGACAGCTGGTGATAAGGAAACATCCCACTTGGCCTTTTTTCATCAAGAGATGCCAACCAAAAGTGGATAGGATAAGACTGTAATTTTTTTATTAAAAAAAACTGAGTAATTGAATTAATTACCGCGCTCAATTTTTGGATAAAAACTACAAGTATTTACAAATTAATTAGTCTTTGATTAATTTAATTTGAATTACTTAAGATCTTATATAGATAGAATTCTTATGGTGGTAGGACTTTTTTGTTGAAACAAAAATACTATTAATCATGTTGATTAATCTTTCCATTAGCTTGTAACTTAGCCGGAGGGCCTCCCATGTTGTGATCTTCACATGGCTCCTGGTTTCAATCTTAGTAAGAGTATCAGCACAGTAATTAATCTCTTTCAAGATGTGACGGATAGAGTAACCGTCATTAAGAAAGAGTATACTTTTAATATCTTTTACCAAAACTCTATATTGGTGAGTAGTCATATCAGCCTTCAAAATGATCTCCATTGTTTTTCTAGAGTCATTTTCAAGCTGTTCTTTGTCTAACCTCAATTTCATTGTCATAGCAAACCCCTAACGAATCGCAGCAAGCTCGACATGTATACAAATCCTTGTCCCTAAATAATCAGAGAAATTAAACCTCTCTAACATTATTTGATTAAAAGTTAAATGAGACATTTTCATTCAACTAAACCCCATTATTTCGCGGATGGGATGTTTTTTTCAAATACACAAAAATGTGAAGTCTATCATTTTGTTTAACATATATTATCACTTCAATTAAGTAATCAGGGTCAGTTTTAAATTGGCTATTAATATAATATGATTAGCAGTTTTATTCGCACACTGTTTTAGTGTTTCTTTCTGGGGTTTCGTCGTCCAATTCCAATTTCCAAGTAGTTTGGTATATATATTTGTTGTTGTTATTGAAGTAGGTATTACTATATGATCAATATATTGATTTTTTAATGGGGATCATTATATTAAATTAGATGTATCATTATTGGATTTGTGTACAAGGAATGAAGCAGACCACTTTTTCTTCTATCAAAAAATCAAAATAATATGGATAGAAGCACAAGGGAAAACGACAGAAAAACACAGATAATTAAAGCTACCCTTATATCTTCCAAATCACATGTTAGTATCAATAAATACTACCTTTGAGTCTTAATTTGTAATTTGACTGTAATAATCAAGGCTCCTAATATATATATATATAGATAAGATATATATATATATTTTTGAATAATTTGCATATATACATATAATTAACTTAAATAATTGCAATTTTTAGTTTTAAATTTCTTTGGTTATCATAAACTTCTTATATATGTATCTAACCATAAAACAATACATAATCGAAATTATATATGCCAACAAAATCATGTATATTAATTTTAATTTCTTTTCAAATCTAATTAGTTAGACGGTGCCCTTCTTTTGTATTAAAGTTTAAACAAGATTTTTAGTAACATGATTCAGTGATTGATTGGGAAATAATATATATATATATATATATATATATATATATATATATGAGTTGGTGTGTTTCTATTGTTGGTCAAGAAATTAGGATAAACAAATCTATCAAACTATACAACCACCATTCCTACACCCTTAGCTTGAGTCTCTCAGTGGAGTTTTACCAAACACAAGGCAAACCCATAAAAAATTTTTTGAATTTGTACATATCTTCCACATTGACTTAACCTTGTGAAATACAAGTTTTTCTTCTATAAATTCTAATAATACTGCATATATCCATCCATATAATTCTTGTTCAAATTAGAATTAATAACACAAGACAAAAAGAAATTCTTTAGGTATATTATACATACCTAATACATGTATATATAGATATAGTTGTCTTCATTCAAATATCTCATTCGTATACATGTACACACCGTACACATTAATATAATATAAATGACCTTTAGTAGTGGTGGAAGCTGGTAAAGTATATATTAATGTTGACCCTGCTTTTGTATCCGATCCTTTGTCAAACAAAATAAACCTATCCAATAATATCCATGTACAAATTAAATTAACCCTACCTTAATGTTTTTTTTTAAAAAAAAAAATAGAGCATATCCATTGTTGCACAGTATGTACATTAGTTAATTTGCCGGTTTGCAGACATTTCAAAGAACGAGAGAACTGACTCTATAATTTAAAGTTACTTTATACCCAAATTAAAATTCCAACCTCAATGATATTTAGTTAAAGGTAAGTAAGTTCATTATCAATATGTATATACATAGCGACCTGCCTACCTATTTACTTAACTATGTGGTTACGTACACGTATATATATATATACCCCATTGCAAATCCTCTGTACAAGTATGATTTATACATGTGTATTCAAACTACTTTTTTACTATTCTAATGATTGACTTTAGTATCAAAACTAATATATATAATAATATATACCGCGTCCATTAAGTTTAATAATTGTTTAATAAATTTTATTAAAAAAAGTTTAATAATTAATTACTTTATCAAAGGTTTTGGTATAATATATAAATAATTAATCCACGTGATAGGTAAATTTATGTGTGTATGTTCCAGTTCAACAATTTAGGACTCTCTAGAACGGCCAACGGTGAACGGTCCAAGCACGCACGTACGAGACAAAACTTTAATTAAGTAGTTAGATTTTGTTCTCATATTATATGCATGTGTCAGTGTGTGTGTGTATATATATATATAATTGATTTTGTAGTATGAGATTTCTTCAATTTAATTTTTTTTAAATTATTTTATAAATTGTGTAATTCGAGAAACTTTAGTTATTATATTATCTTATACCCTTTAGTGTACATTTAGTAATTAAATAAATTTAAAGGGGTGTAATTAAGTTTAAGTGACTCGTTTATTCTTAATTAATTGTCAGGAGTTTAATCATTAATTTAGGATCGAATATAGAGCAACTATAAATTTGTAGGCCAATTATTTCACTTTCCGAAATGCTCACAAGTTACTAAATAGATTAATCATCTCGATAGTGAATACTCTAATTTTTTTTAAAAAAAGTAATTAAATAATTGTACATTTTATAAAGTTAATCTAAGAATTGAATAATGACAAAAAAAATTAGTGATGCGCGTATATTATTTAGTATTACGGCCAATTCTATTAAAAAGTGCGCCAAAAAATAGTGAACTAATTTATATATACAAATAATGAATTTGAATCATCCATATGAAAAATAATATATAATAATGAATTAATGATGTTATTACATATAAATATACTACAGGGCACAGGCTAATATACTTATGTGAGTCAGTCACAAATCCCATATTTAAGTTAAATACAAAAATGTGTTATTTTGGTCTCTAAACGTTAGTACCTTTAGATTTCAAAAAAAAAAAACGTTAGTACCTTTCAATTTGATCACTAACATTTGTTTAGTTTCAAATTGATCTCTTTAATATCAATTAATTCCTAATGTTTGCTTTGTTTCAATTTGGTCATTTATATCTGTTATTAGTATCAATTTAGTTTCTCTATATTATTTAAGTATTAAAATTACTTAACAAAATTAGTAAGTAAAGAAGGAAATGTGAGATCAAATTAATACTAATAGCAAACGAGATGGACTAAATTGAAATTAAACCAATTTTAAAGATCAAATTGGTAATTATCATAAACATAAATTATTAAATTAAAACTTAATAAACATTAAAAACTAAATTAAAAACAAAGTAGCCAAATAAAAATTTTGTCCAAAGTTGAAACAAGGTGAAGAATGGCACGGTGCGAGGCGTGCGAGAGACTTGTTTGGCTAACAAGAAAAATAATAGTAGTAAAAACAAAATGAGAATAGAAGATTCTACCGTTTGGATAAGGAAAGGCAGTGTGGTGGGAAGTCAATGTAGGGAATGTTTGATTTGCAGTTTTGTGAATGTAATTGTAAATGTAATTTTTTTTATATTATTTTAATTAAATATATTTTATGTTTTTGTAATATAATAAAATTATATTTGTGTCTTTACTTTTTATTTATTTTATTTCATTCTCACCTTTAATATACAAAAGAATAATTTTTATATTTTTTTCATTCTCTTCTGCAATCTCATTACATCCTTCGTCCCACTAACCAAAACACCCAATTTTGTATTGTAGTAGTGCAATTTGTTAAGACAAAGCCAAACGACGCGTTCTGAATTAGTCAGCGAGAAGTGCCTTATATATATATTTTATTTAAGATATACGTATTAAATTTAATTTTTAAAATTTATTATTTATTTTAATTTAGTCCGTGAATAATTTTCATTCAATTATATTAATAAAAAATTTTAAAGATTAAAATTAAGATAAATTGAATCTTTAATTGATTAATATTTTCATATTTAAAAATTGAAATTTGAGAATTGCATCTATAAAAACTAAAAAAATATAAATTGCATCAATAACCAAAATGTTAATTTTTTTCTTTTTATTTGTAGGCCACCTAACCATACTTGACGGGGGAGTCTCAATTTTGGATGTACACGGGTAAAATTATACTGACTTATACTGAAAAAAATTGCATGTATTGTAAATTTATAATGTCCCGGGTCTTCGGTCTTCAGTACTAGTTTTGTTATTTAATTTTTTTTTTACAATAAACATTAAATCTCTATTTAAAAACCTATAATATGATAATACTGAAGAATAAATCTTAATAATTGTTAAACTAAATAAACAAAGTGTAAGCTAAGCTGGTCCTATTTCTTCAGGATGAAAAATCTCACCATCCTTGGTGTTGCCAACAGAGTTGTTACTCTTATATCTCTTGCATATTAGATCTAAAGTAATCTTCAAAGTTGAAATTTTCGTAGGTTCTTCCAACAACATGATGAATAAGTGAACATTTTTAACATAGATGATCCGTAGCTTTTAGATATAATTATAACAAACATGAATTTAGAATCACCTGATTATCAAGAAAATTCACAAAGAAAAACAAATACAAAAAAAAAAAAAACAAGCTACACTTACTACATTTGAATTGATCTGACAATGAGAGACTACACTCTCATAATTGAGGACTAAAAAACTCATAAGTAAATCTGAAAGAAAATCACCATCAAAATTGAGGGACTGAATATCTACCTTATTTATAAAACGTAACGACGATAACACAAGCAGAAAAAAAATAAGGAGGGATTACTAAGATCTTTGTAACTCCTCCTGCTAGATCTACAGGAAGAAGCCGATTACATAACGAACGCAATAGAAAGCGGCGACTAGGGTTAGTTCTGTTATTTAAATTTTAAAAACTAAATAAGCAATTTTTGTTCCAGACTTAAAATTTAACTTAATTATTTTTTATTAAAAAAATTAAACTATATAATATTGTATAAGCTACGGAAAATACTTTTGAGAAAGGAAAAAAATTAGGTAAAATTATATATATATATATTTGTCATAAGGTTATTTCAATCATAAATTTTATTTATACATACTTTCTCTTTTATAATTAGTCATATAAAATATGATCTTTTATATTATCTCTTTGATAATTCAAAAATTGTCGCTACGTATTTTATTTATATTGAAAAATATTATAACAAAAATATAAAGAACATTATCTAAATTTAGTTGTTTCAGAAACTCTCATTATTCATGTTTCAAATATTTAAACATGTATATTTTTTTAAAAATGTAGCATCAAGTATCCCTTGTTATTAGTGTCCACGTCAATATTCCTAACATGTCACCTCATGTTAAAACATGTGTTAAGCATTAATTAATTAAGTGATTAGTGACATTAATCAAAACACTATATAAACTTTTAACAATTTTGAGTAATGGTGTATTAATCTAATTACATACGTATCTATGGCTATTTTTTATATATATTCATGCAAATTTTACGTATTTGTTTATATGAAAAGAATACATATACTTTTATAACAAATCAGCATCAGAAAACAAAGAGGAAGTCTAGGAAATAAAATTAAAAAATTAAAGAAAATGAGAGAAAGCGAGTGATCAAAGTGGAAAAGTAATTAAAACCATAATTTATACAGGTTGACAATAATTGACAGAAATAAAAAAACTAAAGTGCTTCTAGAAAACAACAATAATTTATTTTTCCTAAAATGTTTTCAAAGTTGAAACACGCATGAAAAAAATAATTTATTATTGTAACTGTTATTTTTGTTCAGAAAATTCACAATTGAAAATAGAATCGCAAAGGATCGTAACATTAGAAAATTTGTCCTTAGGTGACGACCTATGTGATTACGTACTCTTGTTAGAGATTAAAGTCCATGTAGCACGAAGAAGGGAACGTGGCAGGAAGGTTACCTGTGGTCGCCGTATGCAACTATGACGTGTAGGTTGTTCCGGGCGGGCGAGCCGCCTCTTGAAGGTATAAGATTTGAGTGAAGGTCAAGAGAATGAGGGTCTATGAATAATAACAGAGTAATGGAGTAAATGAGTTATAAGTATCTTTGATTACACTTTTTTTGTAGTCCCTAAATGAAGGGTATTTATACTTAATGAAGGGAGGAACGTGGGATGACCACGTTCCTGTGCGTCATGCTCGCCCATATCTCTCGTACGAGAGAGTTAAGAAAAATCGTTGGTATGGGCCGAGACACGTTCAAGGCCATCTAATAGAGCTACGTGTCAATGAACCAATGTCTGGTGATATTTCTAAAAGACTCATGTAACATTTTATTATGATTTATTCTTTATAATTTTTTTAACGTCCTACTAGCATACTTTTCTTATTAAGTTGAACCCAGACAAGAGCTCCGTTACGAATTTGTAAATATAAAACCCAATCTTTTAAGTAAAGCCATTTCCTTTTTTATTTTTTAAATGCTCATCTTTTTCATCTTATTATTATTATTTTAGAAACACCATATATATAATTGATATTGGGCTGGGCTCACCAACTAGAGGAATGAGATTGAGACTTACTCCCAAAAAAAAAACCAAGAATAGTTAGGAGTTAAGCTGTGAAGATAATTCTAACTTCTAAGCTTTAAATTGAGATAGGCTCCAATAATTGAAATTGTACACTATAAGGTTAAAACTTTAAATTAGTCCTTTATGTTTGCACGAAGTTTCATATTGGTCCTTTATGTTTCAAAAAGTCCAAATTGATCCTTCATGTTTGCAAGAAGTTTCAAATTGGTCCTTCCGTCCACTTCCGTCAATTTTTTAAGTTAAGTGCTGACGTGGCGTGCTGACATGTCCATCCAAGCTGACGTGTCATGCCACGTCAGCACCACGTCACTGCCACGTCAGCGCCACATCACCACATATGATATTGGATGATGACGTGGCAATGACGTGGCATGACACGTCAGCTTCAACTGACACGTAGGAGAGATGGTGTGTCCATGTCAGCATGCCACGTCAGCACTTAACTTAGAAAATAAACGGATTTGGACGGAAGGACCAATTTGAAACTTCTTGCAAACATAAAGGACCAATTTGGACTTTTTGAAACATAAAGGACTAATATGAAACTTCGTGCAAACATAAAGGACCAATTTAAGGTTTTAACCTATATATAATATATGTGAAAATACTATATAAAAAATCTATTATGATATCTTTTCGAAAAAATACAAAAAAGTCTAGTCGTCCTTAAACTTTTTATCCCATGCAAATAGTTGTTTGAACTTTCAAAGCAGACAATTAAACCGAAATTTAGCAAATTGGTAATTATGCCTAATTTTATTCGAATGTTGATTCATTTGCAGCTGCTTTAGTCGTCGTCCACATATCAGCTAAGAGACCTTGGAATAAAAACTATAATTTAGATATATCAATTATAATATGTAAAAGTAAAAGACTAGTTGTCTATTTTTAATTGTATTCTATATATAGACTATATTTATAAGTCATGTCAAGTTTAAGAGGTGTTTTTTGCAATTTTCTCCTACGTTTACCCAATACACACAGGCGCGCTCATCATGAGTCATAACTTACTATTAAAAAAATAAATTAATTATGTCTATCTTTCACAAATATATATAGGGCCTTGAGCACTTGAACACACAATATTGGATTATTGGTGTTACTAACTTACTACTAATAAATTCACAATATATATATGTCCATTCCCTAAATACAATTGGGCCAAAGTAATGTCAATTGTAAGAGAAAAATTTTGGGGGGAAATTACATGGCGATTTGCATGCATTAAAAAATTGAATGAATCAGCAGTCTTGAATCACGTTTAAAAATGGAATTGTTAATTTAAAAATTTAAATAAATTACACGACAAAAATATTAAATTTTTTTAGAACTGACAAAAATATTAATTAATTTAACAAAAAAAACAGTTTAATTTACTAATGAAGCCCAACTCCATCTCCTATAGCTTGGGCCCTCTCTTGAATTTTTAGATAGATTGGAGAAGTGGCTAGCAGATTGGCCCATAATTTATTGGGCCCAAATGTAGGTGCAACTTCACCGTTGGACTATTATCAACTCATCATCATCATTGGTTTTTTTTTTGTATAAATTTGGAACCAAAGTATTAAAACATAAAAATTGCCATATTAAGGCATTAAGGCTAAGGCACCATAAATATGGAGTTGGGCTTTTCTAATTTCTAAAAGTTTTTTTTTGACTTAAGACTTAAGAGTGAACTTTGTTTTCAATATTTACCAAAATTCATAATGTCTTAATATATTATAAGAATTAAATTAAATATTAAGCCAATTCAATAATGTGATTGACAAGACAAATTTAGTTGTTATTAATTTAAATAACGTTAATAACTGAAAATGAAACTTTTGTGATTTGATAAAAGAAAAAATCTACACCAAAACAAAATTGAAAACGGCACGAAAAGGCCAGGTGAAACGAAATACTGACCATTTGGATATGAAGAAGCCGTTATAACGGCTAAATAGGCCGATGGGGTAAGGAGGGGCAAACCGAATTCCACGTCATCGAGCACGCCATTCATACATACGTGATGTTAGAATCTGGTTCAGCCAAACAAAACGTGATCGTTGATTCGTTTCAGAAGCACCATACCTTAATCTACGGAGGATAATCTGGTCATTCGACGTTTTTCTCATGACCAATCATTCCCTTTATATATCCACTCTCACAACAGAAAGAATCTCATCAAATCCCAAGAAAAAGAAATACAGTAGACAGACAGACAGATAGATATGGCCCGCTTCTCGTTCTCAATCTCACTCCTCTGCTTCTTCACCTTCCTTTTCCTCTGTGCCTATGCATTCTCCGCCGTTGGATCCACCTTCCACGACTCCAACCCCATCCGATTGGTTTCTTCCGACGCCGATGCCCTTCCCCTGCCTCACTTCCAATCTCAGCTTCTTCAGGTCATCGGCCGAACTCGCCATGCCTTGTCCTTCGCTAGCTTCGCTCAAAGGTAATTCCTCGTCTTCAATCACTCTATTCGTACTTCTGAAGCAGAGTTTGATTTAATTTACTTTCTCAACTCTAAATCATGAGTGTAGTGTAGTGAAGTGAAGCGATATTGTAGTTGTAATTGTAAGATATGTAACGATATGGATTGCTTTGTTTGGATTGGATATGATCAGGTATGGGAAGCAGTACGACACTGTGGAAGAGATGAAGCTCCGGTTCCAGATCTTCTCGCAGAATCTGGAACTCATCAGATCCACCAACAGGAAGGGCTTGCCTTACACTCTTGGTGTTAATCGTATGTGCTGCATAATTTCTACATGAACTTTAATTCTTCCAAGGCTTATACAATCTCGCGCTACATGTTTTAGTTCATTTGCTTCACTGATATTTTTTATTTTTGATGGTTTTGGCGGTAAGCTAGCTTTCTGATTTTCGGAGTAATTAATAAGTTCAGGATTTTGACATGTGTCGTAATGGAATAGTAATATACTAAATAGATATATGATGGATTAATATAATGCTTTATATTAATCTGTTGAAGCTTTAGTTTTGTTCAGAGAGAGAGAGGAGATTTCATTTATTATTTAAGAGAAATCCAAGTGACTCATGTTGTCTATATATGTTTATCAACTAGATTTTGCTGACTGGACTTGGGAGGAGTTCAAAAGAAAGAGACTAGGCGCTGCTCAGAACTGCTCTGCCACTCTTAAAGGCAACCATAAACTTACTGATGCAATTCTTCCTGTCACAGTACGTATTACATATTGAAAAGCTTGATTACTTAGGATAAGGCAGAGGAGAGTTGGTGAACTTTGACTCATCAATTTTTAATTGTTTGATCTGTCTTGAGATATCTATCATCTTAATCGTTACTCTATAAAGTATAAAGCATAACTTGATTTATACATTTGGTGGCTTTACTTGCAGAAAGACTGGAGAAAAGAAGGTATAGTGAGCCCTGTTAAAGATCAAGGGAACTGCGGTTCTTGCTGGACATTCAGGTTAATTTTGAACCTTCTAGTATTTCTGTTATCGTATGCTTAAATACGAACTTAATTATATATATATATATATATATATATATATATCTGCCATATGTATGCAGCACCACTGGAGCTCTGGAGGCTGCCCACGCACAGGCATTTGGAAAGAATATATCTCTTTCAGAGCAGCAACTAGTAGATTGTGCTGCAGCTTTCAATAACTTTGGCTGTAACGGTGGTTTGCCATCCCAAGCCTTCGAATATGTTAAATACAATGGTGGACTTGAGACAGAGCAATCATATCCTTACACTGCAGAAGATGGCGCCTGCAAGTTCTCGCCTTCAAACGTTGCCATCCAAGTCCATGACTCTATCAACATCACCTTGGTATATATAATTGAAAGCAAAGAGTATAATAGTCCTATGATTTTCAGTGCTTGGTGTGTGAATATATAATTGTGAAATTTTGCTTGCTACGTACAGGGTGCTGAGGATGAGCTAAAGCATGCGGTCGCTTTAGTTAGGCCAGTTAGTGTGGCATTTGAGGCGGTGAATAGTTTTTCATTCTACAAGAGTGGAGTTTACACTAGCAACACTTGCGGTACCAAACCCACGGTACTAATTAAATTCTTCCTTGTGTACGAACGTCTTTGATATTAACTTTTGAGCTACAAAGGATGGGACTATCTAGTTAGCCACGGTCATATTTATAACCGTGACTAACCGATCAAAAAATTATGGCAAAATTTTTAACTAAAATTATTGATCATTTAGACCACGGTTATAAATCGGACTCAGTTTTGAGCTATAAGAGACTCAATCTGAATTTAATTGGCAGGATGTGAACCATGCTGTTCTTGCGGTTGGGTATGGAGTTGAAAATGGTATTCCATATTGGCTGATCAAAAACTCCTGGGGAGATAGCTGGGGTGACCATGGCTACTTCAAGATGGAAATGGGGAAGAACATGTGTGGTGAGTGTTCATAAGATTGAAAAAAATGAAAGAAAAGTAAAAAAAAAAATGTACAATAACATTAATGTGTCTGCTTATTTGGCTAAATTTCAGGTATTGCAACTTGTGCATCATATCCCATCGTAGCTTAAGATTGGGAAATTAAAGTAGAGATGTGCCGTCATCTGGGAGCTTGCTCTGGCGACTACAATGAGCAATATAAGTTTATAACGTCCTGATTGATTTTAAGGAAAGAAAAAATATATATTACATTTTGGGGTCGTTTTGCCCTTCTTTGTCTGTGTATAAAATACATCAATATAGATCGTGCATCACATAGACATCATATACCAATTTGTTGTACTCCCCAGGACTATGCTTCTTATTAGTATTCAAAACATTAGTAAAATTGATAATGAAAATGTAATATTAATTGAATTCATATTTGTCTCCTTCTTGATTTTTTTTCCAACTTTCCCTTGTTAAGTTTAACCATTAAAGATAACATAAAATTATATGCAGTAGAATTAATCATCGTACTGTCATTGTCATCCCACCTTTTTTATTGTTTGAACAATAGTACAATACACCCACACCCAAAAAAAATAGAGGCCCAAGATCAAAATTGTGAAAACAGTTAGAAAACACACACAAAATGATGGAATGCTCTGGATACCCAATCATGGCCCAGGCTCTATACATTTATAGCAAAGAATCTGTTACAGATTTGTTACATGAGAGAGAAAGCTTTCTATATCTATCATACACGTATACATAACAAATCCTGACCCTACAGCACACTATAACAGAATACATAAACGATGAACAGTAACAAAAAAAAATAAGGTGAAATTACTTTTTTTTGTCTTTAATGTTTGCACGAAGTTTAATATTAGTCCTCAACGTTTCAAAAAGTTATTTTAGGTACTCAACGTTTTTTTTAGGTCAAAATTGGTCCTCCAGCGTAACTCCGTCTGTTTTTTTTGTTAAATGCTGACGTGGAAGGCTTATGTGGCACACACTCTCTCCTACGTGTCATATTTAGATAATTTGACACCTTTTCTCACTCCAACTCAATAAAACGACATCGTTTTACTGAGTAAACGACGTCGTAATGAGAGAGAAGTGATGCAATGTGTTTGAGGTTTAATTATGTGGTGCAGAAAGGTGGCTACATATATATCACTTGTCTTAGTATTTCCTCTTGCATGGAATAAAATACTAATTTATCTAATAATTAACATTTCAATAAAACCGAACAATCTAGGAATTTAAATTTATTCGATAATTAAGTTGCGAAGAAAACATCTATGTAACTTTGTAGGAGTAGAAAATTGACTGACTAAGAAACACAAACCATAAGACCATAACAGCAAAGACAAACAACACAATAGATTTGTCCAGAATAGTGGGACCCATAAAATAAACCCAAATATGAATTATGATTTATGAATGAGAATGTTGAGGGTATGCTTGAAATTTTATTTTTTAGTTTTTTATAAGTGATTTTTTATTAACAATAATTTTGTTTAAATTAATTAAATTCTCGTAATTGAATCCAAATACTTAAAAAAAAGTAAAATACTTATCAATTCAATTAATAACGTGTTTGAAAGTTGAAACAATGAAAGTCGCAGTCATAGACATAGGGTTTGGTGTAACGTAAGGTTATTGAAAGTTGAAGCCCCGAATGCCTGGATTGACGGCTTCCCTTAATTTGTTGGAAGAAGATTCAATATACTGCAAAATGTATAAAATGTATGAAGTGCATCATTCAGACCGTTAAATAAAAATTAAAATTCGTGTTCGTAATAATTTCATCCAACGGTTCATATTGTGTACTTTATGTACTTTATCGAATCTGCATTTTAGTAGATCCGGATAGCATATGCCTACTCTGCTACGCACCTCGATTTTCATATTTTAATGTCTTATGATATAGCAGATAAGGAAACATTTTCATTACCTTGTGTCACTCTATCAATAATAAAATATTGTAGCTGCACATGCTATAGCTATCCTATCTTCTTTATATATTAATTATAAATATCTTATATTATGGAGAATGACTATATGAAGGGAGATAAAAATAGGGGTAAAACTCACAAATAGAGTTTATCTCGTATCTTTATCTAGAATTCATGTTCACTAGTACAATAAGCTTAGCCAAATAGATCTCAGTCTAACAACTTGTAAGCATATAGAATTGGTTGTTATATGAGGCATGTTTGGTACATGAAATTTATAAGTGAATCACCTATATTTGGTATATCAAATTTATGGAAAAAAGTAGTGTAAGATTACTATTTTGTCCCTGCTTTTTTTATTTTATTTTAATAATTTTTAAAATAAATAAAATAATCATTTTAATCCTCTTTATTTTTTTTTATTCTGATTACCAAACGAGTTCTTATAGTGTTCTCACAACTATTGATCTAAGAATATTGCTTATTGAGCTCGAATATTACTCTTTGTAAGCAATGAACTTCATTGATAAGGAGAATTTTTCTACTTCTTCAAAGTCACTTGAGTCCTCTCTAGTTGCAGGATTTATTTGAGAAAATGAGAATAAGAGAGAGAATGAGAGTTAGATAAAATGATATTTATATCCTCTATTAAAAAATTATTAATATTTAAAAAATATGACAAAATTATCTATTGACATTTCTATTTCTATCCCCAATTCCTCATCATCTTTCCCTCATTTTATATTCTCGGTGTTTGTTGTATTTTCGTTTAAAAAAAGTAGATATGATTATTTAATGTAACATAACAATGTTTTAATTAATGGCGCATAGTTTTATGATTTTTCAATGACCAAGATATGAATCATCTCAGATAAATAGTTTATTGAATAATAATGACTACTACCCAAATAGAATATATGTGCGTGGAGTAATAAAAAATTGGACAATGATATATAGAGTTCTTGAGAATTAGAACTCACTGTTTAACAATCGTTTGAATTTGTCTTAATATCTATATTAAAATATAATTTTTTAAAATTTAAGATAATACAGATTTCGAGACAAATTCAATGACTATTAAACAATAAATTTAAATTCTGAAGAACTTCATATTATTACTCTAACAAATTTACTTCATAGTTATGTTAAAATTAATTTTTGAAAAATTCTACATAGTCAAATTCTTTAATGTTGTATAGATTACATGGATATTTGATGGGGTTTGAAATTGTACTTCGGGCACGTTTGGTTGTTTATTATAATTGACGTAATTCATATTATAATTTAACATTTTTTATATTCTTCTTACTTAATATATTTTACTTTTTTATAATGTGATGAAATTATATATTATTTTTAGTTTTTTTACATACTTTTATTCAATTTCCACTTTTAATATAAGTAAAATATTCATTTTATTCACTTTTATTTCATTCACATCACATTACATTACATCATTTTTACATGACTATTCTTATTCCCTCCAACATTCTCATTCTTATTTCTATTCATATTCTCATTACATTTAACATTCACGTCATGAATGCTTTTCTATTTCAAAGAATTATACTACTCAATATTCTCGAAGTTTGATATAATATTATAAAAAATAATCTATTTATCTTTTGGAGTCAATATTTTACATAATATTTATTCATTTTAAAATTAAAATTATTTTATTGTATTTCTTGTTATATTAATAATTTAATGTTTAACTGTAATAGAACTTTAACTGTATTTATTGTCGTATTAAATATCACAAATTTCCATGCACCAAAAACTAGTTTTATGGATAAGAAATTAATAAATATACTTGTTCAAACTAAATGAATGATAAGTATAATTTAATTAAACATTCAAAAATATAAGTATGATTTACTTTATTATATATCAAAACATTATATGGTTGCCATTTGCCAATTAGGTAGCGTACGATTTTGGTTTCTATAATCTATTATATTACAGTAAAAAAAAACTAAAATATTTATTTTTAGAGTTATACTTATATATTAGGGTAATGTCATAGAGCTATTAAGAGGTCAAACTCACTATCCGTCAATCATTGGATCTATCTGGAGATTTGTACCAAAATATATATATATTTTTAAATATAAGATGGCACAAATACAACGACTTGCAACTAATGAATTTAAGCTCTTGATAGTTTTAAATACTCACTCTGATCTATATATTATTGGATAGTGTGTTTAAAATTTGATGCAAACAATTAAACAAATACTCCATTTGGTTCACAATTTCTGCTTGAGCGGGGAGATTTTTTATGTTTTAAAATATCTGTAATTTTATAAAATTAAGAAAACATTAATTATTTTTGTACAATTTTATCTCTATTTAATACCTATTTCTAAGATAAAATTAATAGAAAAGGAGTAATAATGCTTAATTAATTAATAAAAATAATTTATTTTTTGTCATCATGTGGTCCAGAGGGACACAATGTACACACACACACATATATATATATGTTACTGAGAGGCTTATATAGAAGCTTGGAGAAAAAGAGGAAGAGGAATTTTAAAAAATAAACAAAATAATCTTTTTCTGTGTTACATGTAACTTTATTTCTCGTACTTTAGAGCAATATGACATTTAATATTTGTTTTTAGTAAAGATTCTAAAAGTTAAATTATCGTCATCCACATAAAATTACGTTTATTACTATGACAAATCACTTGTAAACACAGTTATTTCTTTTATTAAATAGTTAAAACTACAAAAACGCTAACGTTTGATTTTATCTTATATTAATTTTTGCACCAATAAAATAAAATACAAAAGCCTTAAAAAGCTTTGCACCAATCTGATTCTTTGACTGATCAATGGAGAATATATTCGCATGTTATCTCCACGACTCCACTAATATCTTTGCTTTAATGTAAAATAAAGATAAATAATACTAAAAATGTAATTTGCTTGCATTGTGTGAGGTTATAAGAAGATTTGAAGAAAATATAGTCTTGAAAGCTTGTACAAAAATAAGATTAATACTAATATTATACAGGGATATAAATATGTTTATACTTTCACCAAACAAAAATAAATAAATATGTTTATACTTATATTTAAGTTAGATAAATTTATTTACGTTTTTTTTTGGCCTGAAAGATAAATTTGTTTACTTATTTATATGTAAGGATGCATTTTTTTGAAATTATTTATAAATTGTATGTTTAATGTAATTAGAATTTAAATAATAAAATGGTTTGCATGATATATATTTTTTGGTTTTCATGTTATGAAAATAAATTTCACGTATAAGAATATTAAACAAACTCGTTTTTTTCTTAATTAAAACTTCTTAGATAAATAGCTTGAAAAACCTTCTTAGATAAATAGGACTATAGATTCGAGAATTTAAGAATTAAATTTGGATGAAAACAAATTTTGATTTTGTTATGGTTTCAAAAAATATATATTGATTTTGTTATTGTCTCGTCGACTGATAAGTTTACGAATAAAAAATTATATGTTTTTGGGTAAGTCTAGGATATACGAATTGAAGGATCTAGAATGTTTGCCGCAAGATGTAGAGCAGATGAATTTTAGTACATTCTTCCAATCAGTTGGTCCATAAATCATTCAAGGTGAGCCCTAATTAATGTGAGTTTTTATTAATATTAACAAATGACACTATATGATTGAAGGGATGTACTGAAGTTCAGTAATACGGTACCATTGAACTTTTGTGAATAGTGATTTCACATAAATTGGAAAATAACATCTGACAAATGCAATTAAAGTAATTTATATAAAAGGTTCAATTAAAGCATTATTAATTTAAACTTTAAGTCAATGTAAAGTAAAAAAAAAAAACAATATGTGTAACACGAAGTAATAAGAATATTTTTAAATAAAGTTAGACAAATTACACCTTTCTCTTTGATAATATGTGTAAAATATATTGTTCCTTTTTATTGTTTATAAAATTAAACAAACTAGATTTTCATTGATTTTAAGTAAAATATTAGTATATTAATTTTCATATGCTATAACTATTAAATAAAGAAGTAAAAAATATAAAATAATGGTTTGTTTACAATTTACAATAAATAAAATTTATAATTATAGAATAAATAATATACAAATAAAAAATAAAAAAGTTATAATCTGATAAGTTGTATTTTAATAAAATAAATTATTATTATTATTTGGAGTATTTAAATTATTGAAAAAAATATTATTTTAGTCCTTTACGGTTATCTTTTATCTCAATTTGGTCCCTAACGTTTGGTCAATCTCAATTTGGTCCTTTACATTTGTAATTAGAGTCAATTTAGTCTTTCTGTTATCTTAATGTTAAATAGTTAATAAATTACTGACGTGGACAATTAAATATATAATAATTTGCATACTTAAACATGTTGAGTTGGCATTTTTTTCACCTCCATATTTATTAAATTAGTTTTTAAATAAAATTAATTAAAACCTAAACATTCTAAAAAGTTATAATGGTAGTAACTCTTCACCTTCTTCATGATCTGCAAAATTATAATAACTTTCAAATTAAATCCTAAAAAGTTTGCAATGCGCTTTACCTTCACATTCAATTTCATCTTCTTCTTCTTTCTTCTTTTTTCTTAATTAATGATTTTTTTTTTGTAAACAAATTAAAAAACAAAAGAAAAAGCTACCATCAGTTTCAACAAAGAATCCAACTACATCCATCCAAGACAGATTGCTTATACGAAGTCTATCAGAAAAAATTGATCCAGAACCTTTCCACATCAACGGCAGAAGAACCATCGACGCCGCCAGTGTCACCAAGACGAGCTGATCCCAAAGTGAAACACCTTACCGTACTTTTCTTCTTCTTTCCCTCTTCCTCCTCACGAACATGATCCTCTTCGACGCCGCCTCCGGCAATGGTGGTTGCGACAGATTCCGACGATGACAAAGAAGAAACCGAAATCGAACGAATCGAGAAAACGTGATTTGAAGTTTTATTTTCTTTTTCCTTTCTTTATTCTCGTCAGGAGGTATTTGGTATGCCCATAGATATTTTTACGATAAATGTTTTTAGGCGAAAGTAACTTTCCTAACCCCAACGTTTGGGGGTCCTGTCAGTTTCGACCCTAACGTTTTTTTGCTGTCAATTGTACCCCTAACGTTTTACGTTTCTGCCAATGTCACCCTTTTCACTAACACCGTCAAATATTTAACAGTTTTTGCTGACGTGGCATCCTACGTGGCAAAACGTTTCTTTTTTCTGTCAATTGTAACCCTAACGTTTTACATTTCTGCCAATGTCACCCTTTTCACTAACACCATCAAATATTTAATAATTTTTGCTTACGTGGCATCCTATGTGGCAAAAATATCTGACTTGGTATATTTTTTTTCCACATCAAATTTCCTACTCATCTTTTCCCCATCAAAGTTGTGTCGTTTTGACCTCGGCCTATTCCTTCTAAAATATAACTCAAACGCACGCGCTATTTTGCTCATAAAAACATCAGAGACGTTATCCATTCTCTATTTTAGGGTAACGTCTCCGGCAAAGTAGAGAATGGGTAACGTCTCCGACAAAGTAAAGAATGGATAACGTCTCCAATGTTTTTGTCTGCAAAATGGCATGTACGTTTGAGTTATATTTTAGAAGGAATAGGCCGAGGTCAAAACGACACGGTTTTGATGGGAAAAAGATGAGTAAGAAATCTTATGTGGAAAAAAATATACCAAGTCAGATATTTTTATCACATAAGATGCCACGTAAGCAAAAACTATTAAATATTTGATGGTGCTAGTGAAAAGGGTGACATTGGCAGAAATGTAAAACGTTAGGGTTACAATTGACAGAAAAAAGAAACGTTTTGCCACATAGGATGCCACGTTAGCAAAAACTGTTAAATATTTGACGGTGTTAGTGAAAAGGGTGACATTGGCAGAAACGTAAAACGTTAGGGGTACAATTGACAGCGAAAAAACGTTAGGGTCGAAACTGACAGGACCCCCAAACATTGGGGTTAGGAAAAATACTTTTGCCATGTTTTTAAAAAATTGTCAAATAATTTGAAAAAAAACTAAACTTATTTTCAACATGACAATTGTTTTTTTTATTTACAAAATTTTCACCTAATTTTCCAAACTAAATTGGAATAGTTTAAATTATCTAAGAAAAACACTCGATCGAGCCGTCCACGTGGTGGTTACTTTTTCTGGTACGTACAAGAAACATCGAATCTCCTTCCCATCAATTTCGAAAGGATTTAGTTATTTATTTATTTATTTATTTATTAGGTATATAATTCTGAAACTATATATATTCATTTCATTATATTATTTCAAAATATAAATGGCTAAAATTCTTCTTAAATTAATATATATTTAATATCTTACATAAAAAATAAATTTTATTTGATTTTAATATTATTTTTGTTGTATTAAAAACTATAAATTCAACTTATTTTAAATGCAAAATGTTGATTATTTTATATTAATATACATAAATGATAAATATAAAAATAGTATTCATATTAAATAAAATAAAAATTATAATTCCCTCAAAAGAGACGTTTTTTAATTTCACCTAATTTACCTTTACTTATTTTTAAAGCGATCATCTTCCTTACATTCACATTTCCGAGTAGATGTTCAGTGGTACGGTAGTACTGAACTTCAGTACATCCTCCAATCAGTTGGTTCCTAAACCATTCAAGGTGGGCCCTAATTAATGTGAGTTATTATTAATATTAACAAATGGCACTACATGATTAGAGAGATGCACTGAAGTTCAATGATATGGTAACATTGAACTTTTATCCCACATTTCCCATATTTAAAGCATTATTCAATCAGGATAAGGTGTCTAATTAATTGTTCCATTTAATTCAACTACTTTTGATTTTAATTAATACTATTATACAGAACAAAATATGGATATTTAATTTTATCCTCTCTTCTGTTCATCAATTAGTGGTGAAAATATCTCTTACCCATGTGCTTCCGCCTGCAATATATATACCCCAACCCATTCTTTTCTTCTTTTCATTTCTGTCTCATCTCTTTTGGTTCAACACAATCTCTCTCACACACACACACTATTGATTCTGTGCTTTCAGTTTGTTTCGACGATGCCGATTGCTCTGCAACGCAATGGAAGCGTCACGATCCCAGGATCTGAGTTCGTCCACGCTACTTCGATTCGCGATCGGAGTTTCTCGCCGGAGCCGGACGACGATGATTCCGATTCCAGTAGCTCGTCTTCGATCGGAAGGAACAGTGACTCGTCGGAAGACTCTTCGGACCGGGAGGATTCTGGCGAGGTTGAGGTTCAGAGCTCGTTTAAGGGGCCTTTGGATACCGTCAATGATATAGGGGAGGTTTTGCCCGGAAAGTGAGTTCTTCGGTGTCTTTTGCTTTTGCCTCTTTTGAAGTTTTCTAACAGTATCATCTGATTAGGGGATAGGATGTTGAGTTTTGGTTATTGCTTTTTTCTTTTTAATTAGCTGGATCGGCCATCGGTGATTTCCTATTAAAGAGTTTTAGCACTATTGTTTGCTGTGCCGGTTTTGTGATGTGTAGATTATTGATGTTCCTCTGGGGCAGCTTAAAGGAGAAACCGAGAAAGTAGCTTTCTCAATAGTTTTTGAGGTTTTAGAATGAAAAATGGACAAAGTTATTTGGAAACAATCTGTGTTTGCTTATCTTTTAGGTTTTAATTTTTTTTTTAATTTTCACTTTTATTTAATACTCGGTTATCCAATTGATTTGTATGCCTTGTCTTTGGTTACTGCCTTGCTGGGGAGCGAATAGAAAAGACCGATGATGCAAACGATTAATGCTTAGTTAATAGTTTCCATCACGCATTAATGTTTATTTGTCAACTTGTAGTCTATGCGTTATAGATAAGAGCTGATGCGTGATAGTTTCTTATAGCTCGAGGCGAAAATATTTGCCATATATGACTTTGTATTCCCACAGATGATACAGAGCTCACTGTCCATTTTGTGAGAGGTTGCAAGGGGAGGGTGCTTACAACGTGTTTGCAGATGATCTATTGTTAATAGGAAGCAAGTTTCATGAAAGTCACTTCGTGTTACTTGAAATACTTGTACGTTAACGCAAATAGGTTCGACATATTCATCATGGGGAATTCCCCTTTTCTGTCACAAAATATGAAACTCAAACCCTTATTGAGATCTTCATTTTAGGCTTCATACACATCGTTTACAGATTGTGTTTGATGAATACTTTTCACTGAGTTCGATTTGAGGAATGGAAAATGGGTAGAAAGCAAACTCCCTTAATATGACTTGCTTTACTTGTTTATGAAGAGTTGGGTTTGCAAGACATGAGGGTCTGAAGGGGCATTCAGCACTACTGTAAGTTGTAATCATTAGGCGTACATATTGATGCAGGGGTCAAATGGCTTTGATTGAATTTAATTAATTGCAGAGTAGACAAAAACTTGTTATGAAGACTTAGATAGTTAGATGCATGGGTTTTTCCTGCCCATTTTAGAAAAACCTTATTTAGATAGAAGGATTGCTCCTTCTGCACTGAGAAGAATGTCATGCTCCAGTTGTGGGTGCTTGTACACTGGAATTTTAGTCAATGTGTTTGTGTGTTCGTCCACCAACTGTTCACCCTAGGGAAGAAATCAATACCAGATTTAACACATTAAAAGAAATATTTTCTCCAGCTGCAGTAGACTGCTCTATGAGTTAAGTTTTTTTTTTTTAATTGTTTCACAATCCAATTCTTAATGTCTGTTATTTTTTTCCGGGTGTAATTCAGAAAAGGCATCTCCAAGTTTTACAGTGGCAAATCGAAGTCCTTCACAAGCTTAGCAGATGCCTCATCTACAGCTACTATCCAAGAAATAGTAAAGCCAGAGGATCCCTATGCCAAGAAGCGCAAGAATTTATTAGCTCATAACATTTTTGCTGACAGGAACCGCAATCGTTCGCTTAATGGGGGTGGAATATCAAAGCGATCGCAATCTTTTATTGCTTTGAGTAGCTCCAGCAGCAGTAGTATTAGTGAGGAGGGTAACTCCTCCTCAGTTTCACCACCTTCCTGTCTTCCACCTCTGCATCCACGCCCCAAAAGATTACCAGCAAATGCAGCATCAGCACCTTGTCCTCCACGAACTTCGCCTTGGCGATCATACTCCTGGTCTGATCTGCAGTCTGCTCAAGATTTATCTGGCTTGGCAATTTGTAGTGGAGACAAAGGCAACAAATTACACTGAATTTTTGACACATAAGTCTAACTTTTTCAGTTAATAGCATGCGGTTTTTTTGGTTCAGTCATCTTTCTGTTTGTACTTTGTATTAGCAGAGTCACTATCCTTCAGTCTCTACCACTTTGCAGTGGATTCCACTTGTATGTATGCTACTTACTACAATTATATAAATTGTATCTGAACTTTTTTGTTCTGACTCATTAGAACCTTGTCATCTAGTTACCGAATCCATTGGGAAATTCTCATACAAGGGTGCATAATGGAGAATTGGAAATATTTACCTAATTGAACCAGAGCAACTACATTAAGTGATTATTCAGTTCAAAATTTGATTCATTTTAAACTGATATTTAGTTCTTATAGGCAGAGATTTTTATGAATAAGTCCATTGAAGTAAACATCATCCCGATTGTAGATATGGTACGTGTGTTTGATTGCAATTGAAGGTCAATTGAAAAAGCTCAAACTACTGCGTTGATCCTTGTATTATGTCTACAGTTTTTGTTTTTAATTTTTATTTTATGATATGATTTCTATAATTTTAAAAATGTTTAACTTGTGAGCCCAGCAAAGAACCCTAAACCTCCTCCCAGCATAGGATCCGATGAGAAGGTCATAACTTGAACAAGTGGACCAAAATGGACCTATAGGAGTGAACTTCCCTAAGTTTTGTGCTTGACTTTACCCTCACAGTTTTTCCATTCCAAATTGATTCAACTAATTCCCATAGGAATATCCATTTATTTCTTCAATGCCACAAACATATCCATTTCTATTCATCACAATCTTGTATTCTTCTTGCTCATATCCCCAAAACATAGGATTCAACGTCCCCTCCTTCATATAAAAACCCCAAACCCTCACCCACTACCAAACAACCACAATAATGGCTTTAGCGGTGCTAGACGCTTTCGTCTCGCACCCAATGGTACCACATCACGGCATGGACCGTAATTTTCTTTCAAGAAAAGAAAGTACTTAGGGCATGTTCGGTTGGGAGGAAATAAGTAGGGAGAAGAGGATGAAAAAAAAAACATGTGAGTCCCACATGTTACTTATTTTTTTATTTCTATCTTGAAAAATGTGTATAATTAAAAAAAGAAAAAAGAAAATACAAAATATCTATTATACCCTTTGATTTGACACAATTATAACCATCTTTTCTTTTTATTATTTTAATATAAGGGGTAAAGTAGTCATTTTAATACATTCTCATTCCATTTTCATTCCAAATTTTTACTACCAAACACATCAAACACATTCCCATTCCCTTTCCCTTTCCCTCTCCCTCTCCCTTTCCCTTTACCTTTCCCTTTCTAGCTACTAAACGTGCCCTTAGTAATTTTATTATTTGATTAATTTGTGCTGATCATATAGATTTTGCTCTATTACCTATTTCTATATCTTATATTGGCATAAAAGAGTATTAATACTTAATTGTATCAAATTAACCAATTTAATTCTATTTATGTTTTTTTAACTTTTAGATAATTTGAAGAAAAATTATATCTCAAATTCTCAATAGCAAATGAGTAGACGGACTTAATAATTTAAAATAAAAAATAAGAAATTTTATTTGATGAACAATAAAAAATAAGAATTAATTAGAAACTTTATTATTTTTTATTTATCCAATATTTTTCGGCAAAAGAAAAAATTGAACAACCATATGAGACTCAGAGTGACCGGTCGAGCAAATTGTTTGTCCGTTTCCCTTTCTGCCGTCTCTCCGCGGAACTGTAAAACCCAAAATATTATTCGCAAATATCGTGAAAAGATAAACACTTCATCACTTCTGCTAATTAGTTCAAAGCCGGAAGAGATTCATATCTTTTTGGTAGGAAAGAGTGAAACTATTTCGTTTGTATTTTTTCGTCTCTGGGTTTGTGGGAATTTGGCTGATTACACTGAGCTGATTTTGCAGCTCTAGTTGCTTTAAATGGATTCGGGCTCGAGCGGGGAAGAACCCGCTTCATGGGATGAGCTATATAATATCAATTTGATGCCGTCGGAGTTCTTCCTCAAGTTTCGGAAGGAAATACAAGGTTTTCGAGTTGGTATTAATATGGAGGTAATTTTCTATCATTTATTAGTCTTCAATTTACTTTGTAGAACTTGAATTGTTAGTAATTCAGTGTTCCCTTTGACATTAGACAATACATTGAAGTTAAAATGATGCTCAATTATGCAGTCAATAAGTTACCCTTCCAAGGTATCACCCAATTTTGCTTGGAAAAACCTAGGAAATCCCCTTTCTGGTTCAATGGAGAAAGGTGTCTGGGTTCAAATGAGTTTGTTACGACTTTTTCATGAAGAGAGGAAAAGTGGATTTTTTTTTTCTGTGGCAAAAAAACTGCACATTTTAATTTAACCTTCAGAATTGTAGCTTAGTTATCCCTTCTAATCCACCTTACTTTTCTTTGGGTATTTTTTATATTTTTAATTAGGGATTTCATTTCATATTGTTGTTTACTTTTTTTTTTTTTTTTGCAATTTGTGATGTATATGGATTGAGAAATTTAAAATCGTGGTAAGTTTACATGTTGGACATTAAGCAGAGATAAATTTTGATCATGGAAGCTATAGAAATATGGGGAAAGTAGGGGTTGAAAATTGGAAATTAAAAAGAAAAGGAATTTGTTGTCATTAAGTTGTGTTCATGGTCAGAACATAGCAGAACTGAGGTGGAGAAAGATTGTCAGACTCTATAGATATATTTCAAGTGATTTATTTTGTTTGACGCCATGGTTACATAGATAAAAACTATGATTTAGGGAATTTCCCTTGTTTGGATACACTGGAATGTAGTTCTTAACCTTTTCTTATCATGAGGTTTGAATTCAAGGAAGCACAGATGGTAGTATGTATACTGAACGTGGTGAGTGGTGACACAACAATATGTGAAGTGTCCATGTGTAATATATAGTGTCCTGTAGTGAAGCCTTATCTAATACAATTGTCCTACATGTGTTGGACCCAAACACAAGTCCATTATCTAAATATCTGTGCTTCTTAGGTTGAATTAATTTGAACCTTTTAGCATTTGTTTGAAGACAGTCATTCTGTGTTGTTACATATGGCTAATGTTAGTTGATCTTATATACTCAATCAGTTAGTCTTTAGAAGTAGCAATTACTTGATCATGATATCTGGTAGGAGATTCAAAATTGTAGATTGTTCCTCTCTGTCTCCAACGGGAATGATAGAAGTTAACATGTTATATTGAACTCGTGATTTGTGGCGCCGGGGAACTATAAAGACACCCACACATTTGTTCCTGCACTGTTATAAAATGAACATGGTATTACAATGAAATTGTTGTTTTCCTCTTGACTCCAAACCACTTACTTTGCTAATTGTGAGTATTTCTGTAAGAAGCTCATTTGTTATTATTATTTTCTACGGGCCGACTGGTTTACTGTATATGATATGACTATTAGATAAGTCTGAAATTAGTAGGGGTGATAGTCTAAGTATTATGTTTGATCTCTTCATTCTTCAACTTACAATTTTGGGCATCTGGTGATTAGCCAATTTTTTGATACATACTGGTTTCTACTTTGTTGAGATCATTATTTTGGTGCAGTTCTATAATGCTCCATGCAATGAATACCAAGCAAAGCTTGTATTGAAGCCTTTAACACCTGAATGGAAGTGGAAATTTATTTATGAGCCTATTCATCATGATTTCCGCCTTCTCTCAAAGAAGATCCCAATAACCAAATTTCTAAATCTCCAGGTTTGATGTCAAATTTGTTCCTTTTCTTGATTTGATTGTTGCATATATCTTGACTGGAGAAACAAATGCTTGAGCTTAGTTGTAAATATCATATTTGGTTATGCAAGTATCGAAGCATGTATAACTATTGACTTCAACTATATAATATGAGCTCTCATTGTCTTCATAATTTCATTGCACCCATTTAAACTGATATGAACATTGCAGGTAGGTGTGGGACACAATTTTCAGATGCATGCTACTGGGTGGAAATGGAAGCTCACCACATGTTTGGGTGGAGATGGTGTATCTCGAATTCGAAATAAGACATCTGTTGGGTTGTTTCCTGGCTTTGATTTGCGGTTTGGATGGAGGGCAGATTATGTTCTTCCAGAAGTTACCGGGCAAGTTTTGTAACCTTTTGCCCTCTTTCAAGCAAAAGTTAGGGATTGTATTATTGAAATCTGAAAAACATTCACCCATCATTTGCAAGTATGACTGGTATGAGATAAATTTTTTAACAGGGCTCTTGGAACTGGTGAGCCAATGTTCAACATGAACTCGGGACGATTACAAGCATCACTTGATAGAGTTGAGGCCATCATAACCCACAGTGATAGTGATTGATTCAGGGAATAGGGAAGATAGTAAAAGAGAAAGCAAACCAGGTATAAATTGTGGTAACATCCTCTAACAGGACATGGAATGTAAATCAGTAAATGTATACTAAAAGATGAATCTTTCAATCCTTCTCGCAAATTGTGTCCTTTTAATTTTCAGGATACATGTATTCGTTAAAAGAAAGAAAATTTCTATAATCGTGATCCATATCTGTTTTGACTTTTGATGATAAATTAAAAAATATAGTCATTGACTATTCCATAATTAAGTATCCATTTTTGTTTCCAAGTTTTAGCAGGTTCTGGAACTCTTTTCCCCTGGTGGCTCCAAGGTGATGGCAAGTAGGATGGCTTGATGATTGGGAACACAATTGCCTTTGTGGTTGTCAAACCGTTTTTTGCTTAGTGAATGCATTTTTTTCAAGTTTCAACGTACTCCCACTTGTACATCTGCCTGTATTTCTTCTCTGTTTAAGACTTTGAATTTGAGATACTGCAAGTTTTGGTTACTCCAGAGTTCTTTTTTCTTTTAAAAAGAAAATCATAGTAGTCTCCTAGTTATCCAGTATATTCGTTATTTATAAGCACGAAACTCGAGGTTGTGATCAGGTGATAAAAAATGGAATACAGATTTGCAAAATTATAATCATATCCCTAAAACATTCATTATTAATTCATGCACCGTTAGCTATAAACTAACCTGTGGCATGTTAATGTTATGCAGAGATATGACATTTCTTCCTACGGTTACATTAGCAAAATGTAACAATTATGACAATAAAAAACAATATTTACGCCATCACTATTCACAAATCACAACATCATCATCATCATCATCATCAAGTGGTAGTGACAGTTTGAAAGCGTGAAGAGGGAATACTAATTACGTCACACAAACCAAAACCAAAACCAAAAGTAAAAAGAAGTGGCCCTCCTTCTATTTTAGCCGTTACACTCTGCCCCAACGGCAACAATTTTGACCTCCTTTATAAATTCAAATTCCAATTCTCCCTCACCTCGCAGCTTCAAATCAAACTCATCTCCTCCTAAACGTCTCAACTCTCAACCTCACCATCACATCCACAATGGCTTCTCCTTCTTCTTCTTCTTCTTCTTCTTCTTCTTCAAAGCTTAGGAGAAGTACCTGCTCTTTCACAAGCCTCCTCCTTTCATGTCTCAACTTCACCCTCTTCATTCTATCAGCATCCTCCTTGGCTCCCACCGTCCTCCTCAGAATGCCTCCAACTTCCTTCGGCATGGCCTTCCTCATGGTCTCTGGAATCTCCCTTCTCTCCTCTTTCATTGGCTTCTACTCCCAACTCACATACTTCTGCTTCATCACTCACATTTCCCTCCTCCTTGCCTCCATGATTGGACAAGTGCTCTGCATCCTAGCCCTCTTCACTAAGGAGAAAGCAAGCCTCTCGCTGCTCAAGTCGCCTCGCGACCCCAAAGAGGCCAAACTTCTGGTGAGAGTGGAATGTGGGGCTTTGATGGCCATTCTGATGTTGCAGGTAGTGGTTGTGGTGTTGAGCTGTGTAGTGCATAGCTGCTGGGTGAAGGAGTATGAAGAAATGGAAGCAGAGAGAGAGGCTTCGGCGCGAAAGAGAAGGAGAAGGATGGCCAAAGTGCAAGAGGAATCCATGGCCAATGCCACCAAATTGGCGGAGATCAAAGAGAAAGAGTTGGATGAGAAAATTAGAAGCAAGTATGGGCATCAGTGGGTGAAGACTGATTTTGAACCTTGAGGCTCCTCACTTGAATACTATTAAGTGTTATTTTGATGTTCATATGAGTGGTGAATATTTGCTTGATGTTCATTATTTTTTTTGTGTGTGTTTTGTTCCAACTGGATCACTACGGGTGTGGCCATTTAATTCAATGTGTGAGGATGCAGTATTGTGTGATGATTATGACGAGAAAGCATGTACAATCTGATATTGAATTATCATTTTCAAATATGGGCTTTTTTTGCCTTTCTAAAATTAAGGATTGGCCCAACTCAGCACAGATAATATATTTTGATTTCAATAAAATCATATGACAGTTTGGCCGAGTGGTCTAAGGCGCCAGATTTAGGCTCTGGTCCGAAAGGGCGTGGGTTCAAATCCCACAGCTGTCAATGTTTTGAACTTTTCAATTCTTTTAGTGAACAAAAGAGAAATTTTTTTGCAATTGTCTCACATTTCCGTTTCACCTTGTCCCTCGCAATACTGTTATGATGATAATCTGTGAATATGTCACGCGGTACCTTCAATTATTGGTGAATCATTATTAATTAAGATGCTTGTCACCAAAAATTATGATTCATGTCACCAACTAACATTCACATTACATGTTTTTCTAACACTTTACATTAAAGGGCAGGATACATATTATCCTGATTTTTATATTGGTCTATTTATCAAGTCCAAAGTTTTTTTTTTCTTTGAAAAAAATTAAGTTGGTAAAAAGTTATTATATTAAGTAATGCAATTTGATTTTAAGTTATGATTAAAAAATATAATATTTTATTTTATTTAAAAAAAAACCAACAATTATATCTAAAAGTGTTCCTCTCCTTACGAAAAGAAATATTTTAACAAGGGACGGCTGGCTGACTAAGAAACCACAAGTGTCGATGGTTTTGTTTCAAAAACCATGTCCCACTACTATTGTGTGTCAATTGTCATCATTATGTTTTAATAGAAACAGAAGAAGAAAAAAAACTCTTAACAATAAAAAAGTTTCACGTCAAATCTCAAAATATTATCCAAAACTAATACACATGTAATATGTAATTTCGTCTTTATCAGATAACATGTGTAATTCTATTTTCTAAGAGAATCTTTCTCTTTTTTGTGGAACTTGTAAAATAGATAGTTCATTTCTACCTGTATTAAAAATTGGATATTCTTTTTATTTATTATTTAATAATACTAATAAAAATATAATTTTTAATCCATCCATAATAAATTTTTAATAATATAAACTTTTTATTAATATTAATTAAATAAAAAAAAATTTATAGTCACATAAGCCATACAATATTTATATACCAAAGATTTTTAAAATAAACAAATAATACCATCACCAATTCATAATTAAATACTTTCTTTTTATAAAAAAAATTAGTAAGGAAGGCACTTTCAAGTAATACCGGCGCTAACAGAAGCCCAACTTAGAAGGATAACTACATAGGTCTAAACCGCAAACAATTTTATATGATCGCAATTACTCAACTAACTATTGAGTACTAGAAGATCTCATGAATACCCACCAAATCAGGATCCAATAAAAAACTGCAGCTTGGGTTCCAACTGCCAAAGTTGCAGCATCATGAAAATGAGGCATATCCATTATGGCCTTCCTTATCTTATTCTTACCTTTCTGTCATAACTCATACTCTCTCATTCATTATTCCTTCTCTTCACACTTCACTTCGTCGCTAGGAAATAAGCAACTAAATAATATTAGTTACTTTCGTTGATTCACGCCGCATTCTTTTCTGGATTCAGTTTTCCCAATTCTTCACTTAGCCCTTGACTTCAATTCTGGCTGGATCTTCATTCATTCATTCATTTCTTCTCCTTCTCAATTAAGCTTCCCAAGGAATTCAGATTTCGAATTACCTTTCTCCTTCCTCAAATCAGGAAGCATGCCTCCTATGTCCACCATTTCAATTCACAGATCCAAATTAATCCACAGTTTCTTCTTCAATGGTCATCAATCTCCAACAATTGCCGCTTCTTGCGCTACGTGAGTTTCTTCAATTCTCCATTTCCTTCTTGTAATTTCATTGCTTTCTTTCCTCGAACCTGATTCTATTCTTTGTTGGTTTCTGTTCTCTCCGTATTAATTAACGTCACCAGGACTATGGCGGATTCTAAATTCTTCCCTAAAATGAAGAATAGCAAGGAAGAACTTTCAATTTCAATGCCACCGGCCTTCGATAAAGTGGAAACTCGAAGGTCAGACGATCTCCGTTTCGATCGATTGCAGCCGTCTGATCGTGAATTGGTTGGAGATAGTATATTTGAGTTTGGCCAATTTGTTGCTCGACAAGCCATGGTTGATGAAGAATATTGGGTATGTGATAAATTGAAAGATAATAAAATGCCATGATTTCATAAGTTTGTTGATTGATTTAATTATTTTACTGTATTTTTTTCTTGGAATCTTGTTCTAGGCAGCAGCATGGCTAAGGGCAGAAAATTACTGGGAGAATCCAACATGTGAATTAGGGCATGAAATTCGGTATATCAGAATAGTGAAGTTTTACTTCAATTTTTTTTTTAAAAAAATTATAATTAATGGGATCATCAACATCTCATGTAGTTTGTGTTACTTTTCTAGAAGTTGGTAACCTACTAAAACCAAGATGGCTAATAATTAAATAAAGTTGCACTTTACTTTGATTCACAGTTTTCAAGTTAGCTAATAAATAAAATCGAACTAAGAAAAAAATAAAAAAACATAGAACCATATTCTTAAAAGATAAGTTAGATGCCACTAACCTTTGTTATGGTGTTTACAGATTCATTCATAATTACAAAATGAACTTTGCAGACAAGGTAGGAGTTTGTGCTAATTAATTTGCTCATTGTGTTGTGCATACTGTATACAGTGGAATGTCTTTCGTGAAATTCTAAAGAAGGCTTCTTGTTGCTTAGGAATTTCATGCACTGAAGAAGCGATGCGGAGGCCAAAACGACTCGACATGCATTATCGCGGTAAAACGCCTTGTATTTGTATTTGTGATGATTTAATGGGAAAAAAGAAAAAAAATGTTCAGCGTTTAGCCTTTTATGAGTGCGTTTAACCTTATGTTGTATGGAGTCAAGTTTATCAGGTGAAGAAGGAGCAGAAGAATGTAAAACGCCCAATATTGAGAAGTGTTGTTGGAACTCTTGATTTGAATATCCTATATTTGCTGCAAGGAGAGTCTTTTCCTGGGGTATTACACTTTTTCTTGTTTTCAAACTCAATTTTTTTAAGCCTAGAGAATAGAGTCCAAGCTCATTGACAGTACAAATGCAAATGCAAATGCATCTGTTTTGTGTTTTCCATCTAAACTGATTATTTTTTTATGTTCTTTCAATTTATGTACTTGTTTCTGCAGGAACGAGAAAATGCTCCTCGATTTTGCAGCCTCAACAGAACAGAATTAGGAAGGTATGCCTATATTGCAAACTTAATCGTTGCTAAATCAGCTCGTCGTCAGGGTATTGCAAGCAACATGTTGCGCTTTGCCGTTGAATCTGCGAAATCTAAAGGTAGTTTGAAAGTTGAAGGGAGAGTCTGATATATATGTCAGTGAATTAAGACAGAAAGCTTACAATGTATTTCCTTGATTCATTGAGCAGGTGTGAAACAAGTATACATGCATGTGGAGAGAAATAACAAAACAGCACAGATGTTGTACCAAAAGATAGGCTTTGAGGTACCTAAAACACAACACAACCTTTTTCTACTTTCTGCATTCTATTATTATCGGAGTATTCCTTCTTTAGTGATGCAGCTTCCTCCGCTTTTTCAGATGGTTGAAATGGCCAACTCTCAATTGTTACAGCAGAAAATGTTCTTGCTTCGTTTACTGATGCTTTGATTTATTCCATAAAATTTATTTTTCTCAACATTTGTAAAGTCCAAACGTCCGCAGCTTTGAGGTATTGGGGGGTTCCTTTTTTTTCCTCTCTCCCTTTTAAAGGAATGCGGTCTGTTTTATGTCTTATCTTGCTGAACAAGTTTTAAGAAAAGACCAAATATGTTCGCCTTCAGAGGCTAATGAAAGCTAACAATGACACATTTACTTTGAAGAATCGTATTTTGGAATGAGCAATCTTGCACTTTTTTTCCCTTTCTCGCAACTCATACAAACAATGTAAGTTGGAAAAAAAACAAAATAGATGTAACGTTATATATAATACAAATTGAGCAGTGAGAGTGAGAATTTTAACATGCATCGAACTCTCCAACACCGAATAGACGAATATAATGAATCACTCTGGTAGACTATAAAAGCGAAAACTTGGAATGCTTGTAAAAATCGAATTTCACTATTCTCTTGCAAATAGAGTAACAGTCAGTTCATAATGACATATTCAGATATTCACTGAAACAAAGGGTCAAAGATGACAAGAACTATTCAGTTTGAGCCAAGTTGACAAAATTTTTACTGTACTGGTTCTACTAACTAGAAGCATATTATTCTATAGGCATGCCAGCCAAAGCCCAAATGCCACAATTTAACTTTTAACTATAAATTTTCATTTACAATTTTAATTCATATCATAAGAAGGGACTGCAGAATAACGCAGAGCACCTTGTCCAGGATCAGGCACTTCGATATGTTGCAATAGGGGAGACATCATGCAACCAATGATCTGGATCTCCCGATTTGAGTGACCATGAACAAAAACTTCTGTTATCTACCAAACAAAATGGGACTAAGCAATCAATACTTGAAAATTTTCCAAACAAAATTATCTATTATTCAAAAACCAACTCAGTTAAAATAATTAATAGATGGATAGATACCTGGGTACATCCAAAAAGTTTAAGCAACCTTAGAGAAAAGCAGCTATCGACAATCAAACCCACTTCGTTGTCTGTCAAATTTCGGCACCAAGACAGATCTAGTGAATGCAATTTCTTAGCACGGCTTGCAAGTGATAAGGCAGTGTGATGACCAACCTGGATAAAATCATATGTTGCACTCAGCATGTGAAACTATATAACTAAAATTAGTATGCTGGCATTTCAAAAACTGAAAGTAGACAAAACAAGCAAACTAACTTATCAATCCACGTCCTCCTACAAGTAATATTTGAAGGGGGAAAAAAGAGAGAATGGAAAAAGAAAAAGATGTTGGCACTTCCTTATTTACTGAGGCTAAGTTGGTATCAGAACAAAATGGAATAGACCATAAATAGCAAACTCTGACTCAAACTATATATATATTTGAGAAAATCCATTTAGGACCAAAAAGCAGCCTTTAAACACATCAGGATATTAAAGTACTCATGGGAGTTTAAAGTGAGAGTGTGCGTGCACATGTGCCCATTCACCAGGAAAACATGGTACCTTCTTCACATTATTGAGTGAAAGTTCTGCTAAGCACCCTCCAGTAGTCTCCAAAAAAGCGGCAATTGCTTCATCACTGTGATACAGAAAGTTAATTTACTCAAATTTTAGGAGATGTTGAGATTATATAATGATAAAGCAACCAAAAAAAAAAATTAATAAGTAATGAAACACAGGATACAGAGGACAGAAAAACAAACACCTGAATGGACTGCGGCAGAGTTTCAGTGTATGAAGTGCCCGGCACCCATTTGTTAGGTATCCAATGGATGAATCCGTTAATTTGCAGAGGTTCTTAAGATCAAGTGAACATAATCCAGGACAGAATTCAGCAATAAACTTAACCGATGAATCAGTCAATTTTCTGCAAATTAAGAAAAAATGAATTGACAAGTTACAGCACAAGAAATTTCCTGACAATATCACATCTTAAGGAGATTCCAGATGTTGGATGGACCACTCCAACGGTACTTACCCACAATTCTTTAAAACAAGTTCCTTCAAATTGTGACCACGTGCAACGACAAAATTCTTGACAAAATCATCACAAACCGTTTGAATACCTGCCACTGACAAGACCTCTAAATGTTCAAGTTTCTGCAATGCTGGCACTATTAGTGCAGCATCAATGCTTAGGCAATCATCAAGATACAACTCTTTTAGAAGTGATCCCAATGAATCAGCCAAGACATATAGACTAGCAGGAGTCAGAAGGGAGCATTGGCTAAGATTTATCGATCTAAGTGCAGGAGCAGAAGAAACTAGAATACTCAGCCCTCTGTCTGTAAGACGGCATGCACCACTGATGGACAAACTAGTTAACCTAGGTAACTGCTTTGGTGATTGCGCCAAAGTAGCAAGTATTACATAATCTGTCATGCAGCGCCCACACAGATCAAGTTGCAACACCTATTCCACAAGTGAACAAATAAATAGAATTCAACACATTTAGGATTGGTGACTTAGAAGCTGACTGAAATATGGTAATCCAAACTTCAAAACAACAGCAAACAAAGCCTTTTTCCACAAATCAAAACTTCAAAAGCAAAAAAGAAAATTAAAAGCTACCATATTTTTTAAATTGAACAATGGAACAAGGATAAACCTTCACAGACAATAACTTTCAACTCATAATAAGCCCTGAATAATTGTAATATAAAAGCAGCAATGTAAACCAAAACTGAGGTTGGCCAAGACTAGAAAAGAAAAAGTATATCAGCTGTCATTCCTTTCTTTAGGAACATACTGATAGATCTAATTCAAAGTTGATTATGATTCAAGTCAAATATAAAGATGATTCTCACATTGATGTCTGAGGAGTTGAGAGTTGAGACAAACATGCCAACTAATATTCAAGGGGAAATCACGTTAAGACTATTTTACTGTTCTAAGTAGAGCATCTCTCAATAAAACAACAACAATCAAAGCCTTTTCCCACTAGGTAGGGTTGGCTAAAGAGAGCATCTCTCAATGCCAAGCAAAAATAAACATTGTAAACTAGCTCTAATAAAGCCATTTGGTGCTCACCACAACACATAATGCAAGATAAAAACACCAACATCTTCCCGGCACAGATCTAGACTGGTAGCTCTCAGTTTTTCTGTGTTCTAAATTAAAATCATACTTAACAACTTACTGCACTAGACTCAGGAGATAGGAAACAGTGTTCAGAATTCAGATGTAATGGAATCACACACAAAAATTTACTCAAAGTTTGACTATCTAGTAATTTAAAGAACTAACCACCAAATTAGCAGTGTCACACAATTGAAAAGATTTTGTAAACTGTTCTTCAGTCATCCATGAGCAATCTCTTACTCGAATCTCTGTGGGAGATCCACTAACAAGAAGTTCAAAAAAGTGAACGTTCATTTTTCTAGAATCACAGATCAACTGACTAAGTTTGTGCCTCAGAGCATCTGGGACATTGTCAAGGGAAACAACTGCATCTGCATTCTTTGCAAGTAGATAAAGGGATAGTTCCTGCAGCGAGGGGACGGAAACTCTAGCACCTGTTTTCCCTTGATCCCTTCTTGGAACCCATGTAACAATGGATGTAGGTAAACTTTCAGAAGAGGTGCAGCCTCTTCTACTTTTCTTGTCTCGATCTCTAATAAGTTTCATGGTCGTAGAGAAAGGACCAGAACAATCTTCAATTTTGTTTTCAACTTCAGCCTCAAGAGAGGCCCGATTATCTTCTTCATCTGGTGTAAAATGAGCAAAACGAGAAGCATTTTCCTTAGCTATTTCTCGAAAACGTTCCATGTTTTCATTCCTCTTAAATTCCCGATGTCTTTTGTTAATATAATTCCATCGTTCTTGATATTGTGAGGCTGGATTATTAACCAAATGGCTGACAGCTGAAGTTATGTCATCACTCAAATTCATCCTTTCAGATTCTAATCCTAAATCAGTTTCATGAAAAACATTAGCCAACAAATGATCATTTACAAGTACTCCCTTCCCTTTTTCTTCTCCAGTGAATCTCCTTTCTCCAATATTACCATTATCATCCCAGCTTAATCTTTCATCCACATTTGCAGTAACAATGCCATTTCCACTGTTACCAACACCATCTAAAATTCTTATACCACTTTTATCACCTCCAGAATCCGTCTGTCCCGCATCAACCAACTTAAAACCATCTGTTCGAACTGTATGGTCAGTAATATTTTGCGTTTCAAATCCATAGTCCAATTTTATCGCATCTGTGCAAGTTGAGAATGAGATTGAATCCTTCCCATATTCTTCATTTCCTCTAAATTCTTTTCTAATTTTTGTACTGCGCTTAGCACTACCATTCTCATCAACGGCCATATAGTCCCCCAAACCATCATCCATCCCGTCTCCGCATTCACTGTCTTCCAAAATCTTATCATCGCGATTCGTAAAATCCATTCCTCTCTTCAATATCTTCTTTCCTAGTCGCAAATTCAAAATACCTTCGGGTCCTTCATCTCCGCTGCGTTCCAAACCATCTAATAACACTACCTTCCCCTTCAACCCAGAACTCCGCGAACCCAAAATTGATCCGTCTTGACCCGAAAATGACCCGTTCCCACTCATTTCCGTGCTTGTGTTGGGGTGCTTCCACAAGTCCTCTCCCACTTCCTCAACTTCCAAAACCTTAAACCCACTTCCACTCGAATCCAAACTCATCCCTTCATCGTCCAATCCGCCCATACTCAGAGCACCAACTTCTCCAGAAATATCTCCCTCCACCGAGAAGCAAGTCTCATTCACGCCAGAGGGCGATCCTTCGGTTAATAATCCATCAAAATCGAAATTCAATTAGAAAAGAAGACGAGAATCAGAAGAGAACCCAGGAATTGCAGAGGCCGTATGTATGTATGTATTTGGATGGGGATTGGGATAATCGGAAGGAATACGGAGGTAGCGATGAAGAGACAAAGCGAGTCCTGCGTTGTGTACGAGCTCGATCCTTAAGCATGTGGATTTTGATTTGATTTGATGTGATTTGATTCGGAAAAGGCTTTGAGGGTCGATGGAATGCAAAATTTGGCTTTGGGTGGGACCATTTCAAGAGTACGTGAGATATGAGAATGAAATGAATGAGGAGGAAGAACCGCTCACTCAAGCGTTATAAGGACTAGAACTAGAAGGAGGGAAAAAAATATTATTTAATAGCATTTAATAGTGACATATTTATTAGAGCCATAATGGTATTTAATAATATATGGCACTTCTCTTTATTAGAAACAAATTTATGTGACATTTTATTTAGGAAAAATATACTTTTTAATTTTTATATACCTAAATTTTAAATCAATTTTTGAATTTATTTTTTATGGTTAATGTTATTTAAAAAGTTTTGAATTACAATCGATCTCGTTCTTATATTTACATTCGTACAAATTATTAACGACAAATAATGATATAACATTACGTATGTAATATCTACTTTAACTTATCGCTTAAGATGACGTCATTTCTTTATATTATTGTTAACTCATCACTTAAAACAACATTGTTTCTTTATATATATATATATATTAATATATATTACAACCATTGCTTCTTTATATTAAGAAAAGAATATGAAGAATGACATTGTCATTGATGAGTTAACATTAATATTTTTTTTATAAAGTGAAAGGAGTTAGCTAAAGCTAGCAGAAGACCCTACGTTAGAGGCCATAGCCTTTGGCATTAATATTACATATGTGATATCATATCATCCTATGTCGTAAATAATTTGGGTAAACTTAAGGGCACGCTTGGTATGAATGCACAGACGTAAAGTGAAAAAATGTAAAGTAATGTAGAGTAAAGTATTGTAGAGAAAAGTGAGAAGAGAGATAGAGAGAAATATTAGAAAAAAAAATGATAAAAATGTGTTTGTTATGTATAAAATATAATATAATTTTTTTAAAAAAATCATGAAATTACATGTATTGCATTGTGTGCAAAGCTTACCAAACGTGCCCTAAGTATTTTGACAAAATCAATTTTTAATTTAATCATTTAGACACAAAATTAACTAAAAAAAATTAGAGACGAAATTGAAAATTAGTATAAAGTTTTAGAATATAAAAATTTGTTTTGCTTTATATTTTTTTATTTGAAAATTTAAATTTTTTTGGGCGAACATAGAATTGTCTTATTCAAATTTAAATTTAAATTTGAATAAGACAATTATATGTTCTACCCAACAAAATTTTGTAAAAGTGATTTACTTAAAAATCTCAATTATCAATAAGTTTTGGCCTTTCCTACCTTAATTTTAATATGGCACGTAACAGAAATGGGCTTTGTTAATAGAAATAAAAAAAGGTCAAACTTAACTGAAACGTATAATACTTTTGCTATTAAATTCTAATAAATATAAAAAAAAATTTAAATAAACTTCCAAATACATAAAAAGTTTCCTTTCTAACCCATCAATGTTTTGTCTACCCAAATATAGGGCAGTTGTAAATTATTGTTAAATTCAACAATATTATGTAATTTATAAGTATTCCATGTTAGAGTAATTTTCTCAAGGTTTTAATGAATATTGAATGTAATCACATTTAATTCTTCTCTTTTTTCTTTTCAAAATCTTACATATCTAAATATTTATTAGGTTTTGTTTAATCTATAGTGAAGTAGTGGAGATTTTAGAATGAGAATAGAGTTTGTTTAACAAATTTTTCTATACATAAGTTTTAAATTAAAACTTTACTTAACAAAAATAAAATATTTACCATTACCACTCCAACTACACACATGTTAGTTAATTCATCATATTTTGAAGAATCAATCATTTTGTTAAACAAATTACAAATCTCCATAGCTTGTTTTTTGGTGTACAAGAAAAAAACAGAAAAGACATACTTTTTAATATATAAATGCTCAAAAAAAATATTTTATAAGTTTAGCACATTAATAATGATTTCAATAAAAATAAAAAAATTTAAAACGCAACGTATTAATAAAAATGAAATTAATGAAATCAATCAATTAATTAAAAGGTGATATTTAATTTCAACCATTACATATATTACATTTAATCAAAATAATCAATATTATAAGCGTGTACAGATTTATATAAGGAAAAAAAAAAACTTATGTCCATTTCATCAAGTTCTCCGATATAAATATGACACGTGGCAAAAAGTGTTTAAATGATCAATCACAGTAGAGAAAGAATATAGAAAACTACATCTTATATGACCAATCATAGAAGAAAGAGAGTGTAAATATACATAATTGGTGAAACTTGATGAAATGAACATAAGAAAATGACCTAAGTTTTTTCCTTTATATAATAACTTAATTGTATTGCTTCAATATCAAATAAATATGTAAAGAAGCATTTTCAAATTTAAAATTTTAATTAAAAAGGTCAAGCTGCTTGATTTGTTTTGTTTTTATCGTATACTATGCAATTAGATAATTTCCCGAAAAAAAAAGGAGAGAATAATGTTGTACCTGAATTGTTAATATTAAATCTATATTCTTTCCTATTTTATAAACAAATTGTTGTGCAAAAGAATGCACGTCTGAAAAGGTGGAAAAAAAGTCTATCACATTTTCTTCACTTGAGTGTTTGACAACATTTGATAGATATAACTAAGTGACTTAGTATCGTTTAAGTTTTTAAGTTCATTATATTGTGAGAGGCTAATTCTCTCTATCAAACTCAATTTCTCTTAAAGATAAATGTAAAGTATATGAAACATAAAAGAAATATAAAACATAGGTCATAGTTATTCATAATCCTCATTAATTATTATTATTTGTTTCTCGAGTAGATGTTCAGTGATACGGTAGTACTGAATTTCAGTACATCCCTCCAATCAGTTGGTCCTTAAACCATTCAAGGTGTGCCTTAATTAATGTGAGTTTTTATTAATATTAACAAATGGCACTACATAATTGGAGGGATGCACTGAAATTCAGTGGTACGGTACCATTGAACTTTCATCCTTTGTTTCTCACAAAGTATTTATCTATTGATTATAGTTATTCACAATCATACTTAATACACCGTAGAACATTAAATATAGTTACTTCTCACAATTTTAAAGTTGTGAATGGTTAGTCTTTTTTATTAAATTTAATTCATTAGTAACATCTCAGGGTTAGTTGGAAATTTTGAAGAGAGTGTAGTGGGGCGGGAATTTGGATTCAGTAAAGTGCAAAGTGTATGGAGTGCAGATCCATACCATTAAATAAAAATTGAGATTCATGTTTGTACTATAAGAGTTTCATCCAACGGCTCATATTGCGCACTTCACGCACTTTACCAGATTCAGATCTGTAGGGGTGGAATGGTTTAAAACTGATTGGGGAGTATTAAAAAAAATGAAGAGGGTGGTGGACAATATTACCCTTATAATGAATAAACAAAGAAAGAAAAAAAGAGGGTTAATAATGGAATTAAACATTATAAACAATGCAAACCATCCTAAACCCCATAATTTGAAAGGGTTTGGAAATTTTTAGATGTTGGATCCTAAATCATCTCACTCTATTACTCACTTAGGGTACGCTTGGTATAAATGCACAGATGTAAAGTACTGTAGAGTAAAATACGGTAGAATAAAAGAAAGCACTGTAGAGAAAAGTGAGGAGAGAGATAGAGAGAAAAATTAGGAGAGAGAACAAGTATGATAAAAAGTGTGTTTGGTATGTATAAAATATGATGTAAAGTTTTTTTGGAAATCGTGAAACACCAAGATTGTACTGTTTGGATTTTACACCAAACATACCCTTAAACTACCAAATTAAGAGTTTATAAACCCAAACCATTCTACACCACCCCACACCACTTTCAAACCATTTTTTCAACCAAGCCCTTAAAACACGTTTGATAGCATGGAATTGTGGTAGTGGGAATATTTGTTCCCTGTTCTTGCTTGTTTGGTGGGAGAAAATTTTGTAAGGAGGGAACATAATTTACCTCATAAAAGGGAAGATTAGTTGCTTGAGGAAGAGGATGGAAGTTATGTATTGGGTAGGAAAATTGATGTATAAAGCCAATTTCGTCCTTGACAAAAAAAAAAGACCATTTGTCCTTGTGGGACTGATTTTCAAATGTGTGACTTATCAAGTGTAACTTTTCTCAAGGACAAATTTGTTATTTCTACTTTTACCTTTTGTATAATCTAATTCTATTTTTTTACATGCTAAACATACTTTTTTTTTAAATCATATTCCATTTCTTTATTTTTAATTCTACTTTTATTTCTCTTTCCTACTAAAATAATTTTTCAAGAACCAAATGTGCTCTTATTATTATTTGAAAAAGTCAATTATCATTTTAAAACTCATCATATAATTTGTTACTTAAAATGGATGTTTTAAAAGTTAAAACATACCAATTATCGAATTCATAGGAAGAGCAATTAATTAAAACAGATCATTGATTTCGCCGTAATTCAAATCCAGGTTGTACACGTAATATAGACATAGTGGACTCTTTTAGCCTCTTTCTTTTCTTTTCTTTATTTTCATGAAAGATGGAAAATTGCGTGGCTGAAAAAGTCACTTCCCACACATCCCACTTCTCATTGCTCTCCTTCAATTTTCAACGAAGGAGCACTTTAGACTTTACACACCCACCTATTTTTGTTCATCACACCCGAACACTTTTTTTTTTTTAAATATCTATAAAATTAAGTCCAGAAAAATACCCACCAACTAGTCTATCTTAAAGAAAGAAAAATCAGCAACCAGTCAGACTTGACATCTCAAAATTATCCAATAGAGCACAAATGATTAGAATTCCAATCTACAAAATTATTACTCAAACTTACTCTATAAATAATCTTATCCAATTATGAGTATTAAACCCGCTAAGAATAGCAATCACAATTCCAAAAAAAAGAAGAAGCACTCTCCAGTTTATAAATGCGCACAGACTAAAAAAATTATTAATTTATCTTAAATTTAGAAAAATATGAGATAAAAAAACTAAATTACTCATACTAATTAACTACTCCTGCTTACTCTTTCTCCATTAATCTTATCTTTCTGACAAAAAAAATAATAATCTTATCTTGGTAATAAGTATTGGTAGGGATAAAATTGTAAAAAAATAATTAATGCTTTCTTGATTTTGTAAAATAACAGATATTTTAAAACATAAAAAATCTTCTAACGAAACAGATATTATGAACTGGAGAGAGTATCAAGCTAGTTGGGGTGACAAGATCTTTGGTACAAAGTACTAAAAATTTGGTATTCTTTTTATTAGTTATTTATTTATTATCTATTAATATTAATAAAATAATTGGTCTTTAATCTATTAAGGATGAATCTTTATTAGTGTTAATTTTTAGGCCAAATTACTCTTTTGGTTCTCAACGTTTGCACGAAGTTTAATATTGGTCCTCAACGTTTCAAAAGGTTATTTTAGGTCCTCAATGTTTTTTTTTTGGGATCAAAATTGGTCCTCTAGCGTAACATCCGTCTGGTTTTACCATTAAATGCTGACGTTGAAGGCTTATGTGGTACACTCTCTCTCCTACGTGTTATATTTAAATGACATGGCACCTTCTCTCACTCCAATTCAGCAAAATGATGCCGTTTTGATTCATTTAAATGTTCTGTTACGGCGTCGTTTTGCTGAATTGGAGTGAGAGAGGGTGTCATGTCATTTAAATATGACACGTAGGAGAGAGGGTGTATCACATAAGCATTCCACATCAGCATTTAATGGTAAAACCAGACGGATGTTACGCTAGAGGACCAATTTTGACAAAAAAAAAATGTTGAGGACCTAAAATAACCTTTTGAAACGTTGAGGACCAATATTAAACTTCGTGCAAACATTGAGAACCAAAAGAGTAATTTAACCTAATTTTTATTAATATTAATAAATAATATTGAATGAATTGAGATATGTACTCAAAATTTAGGAAATTAGACTTTTATCCAAAGTTGGGCCACTTTAGTTTCATTTATTTTGAGAGTTACACCGAAAAATAGAAAATGTCAAATTTATCCGTCATGTTTTTTTAGTTGTCCGCTCAATTTTTAAGGCATTTTATCAATTAATTCGGTCTCGACCTATGTTGCGCACTTGACAAATTCATTTGTTATATTTTTTTAATTGTTCGTTCGATTTTCGAGGCATTGTTCTAACTAATTAAGTATCGATCTTTGTCTCCCACTTGACTAAGATGAGAGGGAGAGTCTCCCAACGAGCCGGGATTACTGCTTTCACAAGGTCTCAAACTCGAGATCTTGCTTAAGCAATGCGAAATCGCTTACCACTTTGAGCAACCCTATATCTATCATATTTTAATCGTTTCTCTTTGTTGTTTTTTCTTATTTCAGCACTTTACTTATTTACTGAGTTTTATCAATTAAATACATTTTTATCCAAAAAAAGATTTCTCAAGTAAATAAAATATCGATACATTTTAAAAAGAAATGACATAAATATATATATACACATATTATGCGTCACTTGACATGCATGTGAAGCACATATATTTTGACCTTAATAGTGAGATCCTAACTGTTTACAGTCTTTTTCAGCGGAATTTGAATAATCTAAAACCAACATCTCCAAAAAAAATATTTAAAAAACTAACGAAAACAAATTTCTAAGAATGTGACAAATCCCAATCTTTTACATGTTAAAGTTGGTATAATATATATTAAATATATTAGTCCAATATTGTTTGAGTGTGAGAGTAATAATATATTTAACAGCAATACTCAAGTTTCTATCAATAGATCATCATAATTCTATCTTAGTTGCCAAATGCTAATATATTGATCTGATACAGACAAATCCTCCTTTAGAAAAGTCTTGATATAGAGCTTTTCTTATTTGTCCCATTTCAAAACAGTCATGTTCACCGTCTGCCTGGATTGAGATGTTTGGAATAATAGTCAACATTCTTAAATAAAATACAATAAACACCCATTACTAAACTAGTTTAATTTTAACTAAACATACCAAATTTGTTAAATTAGATATAAGATACAACATCCACAATCAAAATCTTTTTTCATTGTATGAGATCGGTTATATGGATCAAACAACACTAACATGTTATATATTTACTTATTTTTATGGTTAAGTTATTAATAGTTAAATCCATCATAATAATATTTTTCTGATTGTTTTCTTTAATTTGGTCTTCTCCTATCACTGTTTATTGAATTATCTTCTATTTGATCAACTTTACGTCTAAAAGTTTCTGACGACATTCTTTATATATAATCAAACTTTCCTACAAATTGTTAAACATATTTCAACAAAATTGATGAGATATATTTGTTTATGATATTCTAAAAAATTGAATGCTACTGTACGTTTATTAATAAAAAGGCCTCTTACTCTTATAAGAAAAGTTTAATGTTAAATTAATGGCTAATTCATGAAAAATCCATTCACATTTGCAATTGGTGTTTTGAAGGCATTGTATCAATCGTTATGAAATTCAGAAGTTGAAACAAATGGAATTCACATCTTCATACAAAACAAATGCTTAATTTACTCCGCCGATTATATATAGATGAAATTTGCTTGTAATTTTAAATATTTGTTACTTAATATTTTTAATTTTTTATAATTTAACATCTTGATGATAATTGATAAATATTTACAAAATTTATTCACGTATATATATATGCCGGTGGCGACAAATATGAATAGGAGGAAGAAATAGGGCTGCGGGACATCATGATGATCAATGATAGGTATACACCTGTATTTTATACCAAAAAAATATATATATATTTATTTTTTGCAAATTAATAAATCACGAAACCGTGTTTGGTAACTTGCTTAGTCCATATTGGTACTTGGTAGGTATGGAATCTTTTAAATAATAAAAAAGTAAATTATATGTGAATAAAAAAACAATAAAAAAGTAATTATAGTATTATGTATGTGAGAAAAATTGCAGAAGTAAAGAAAAAAGAAAACTGTAAACAGTTTGCGACGCATTGCTAAATTCTCGGATTTCAGACGCGCAAAGGCAAAAGAATAGAAAGAGAGAGAGAAAGATGATGGATGGCCTTGGCCTACAACCTCTGCTTCTTTAATGGCGGTCTTCTCTGAATCTAATCACTCCCAATAATCCCACGCGCGCCCACGCACGCACACGCACAGGATATGGGTCACAATCACCATCACAACACCAGCGATGGCGTTTCCCAGCGAGTCAATAGCCCACGCTTTTCGGGTCCAATGACTCGTCGAGCTCACTCGTTCAAGCGCAACAACAACAGCAACAATAATGGCGGCTCTCACGCCTCCATCTCCAATAACTCCATTCCCTGTACCACTCTTACTCCTCACTGTGAGATTGAGCTGCAAGCCAACTCTCCCAGATCGGAAATTGGGACTAGCTTCGCTTCAGCGGAAGTGTTGGAGCCTGTTCTGGAAAGGAAACACGCTCATCATGTCACCCAGAGACTTCATAGTAGAGCTGTGAAGAGCTTCCTCAAGAGACCGATTGAATCGTTCGTCGTGGATTTGGGCTTGAGGGAGAAGAAAAAGATTGGGCATTGGATGTTTATTGTGTTCTGTGGGGTGTGCTTTTTTCTGGGTGTTCTGAAGATGTGTGCAACTGGATGGTTCGGATCTGCTATAGAAAGAGCTGAGTCGAGTCAGGTTAGTATGATTCACACGCTTCAGTTTCTGTTTTCCTTGTGTATACATCTGTCATCTGTTTTACTACCTTGTTCTGCGGGCATGATTTACTGTACTACTTAGTGCCAAGTATTATTCTTTCTGGATATGTTGCCTAATGACGTCTATTAAAAATGCAAAGGTCAAAATTAATTATGTATATGGGTTTGTTAAACGGAGAATATTTCTGCACAGAGTGGATCTAATGTGCGTTACTCGATTTCCTCTGATCAAGGCATCTAGTTTCGGTTTTCATGTTTATTGCTGTTCTTGATGGCGTTACTTCCTCTTTGCTCCTCGTTCTCTCTCTCTTTCCCTCTCCTGTGGCAAAGGGGAGGCAATTTGTTGTATGTTATAATAGCTTGGGAATGCTGCTTGTCAGTCATTTTAAGTTAATTTACAGTTACACGGAAGGCCTTGTTTGCTTCTTGCAAAATAATAAAGTTTTTATTCAATTTTTAGCTTGTGAATATCATGGTAATATTTTGTGCTCTAAAAGTGAGCATTTGTGCCCAAGTTTTAAATTTATATATGTGGTACTGCTGTTTTTTTTCGGTTATGACATAAGAGTCGATATCCTTTACTTTGAATTGAGCCCTTGGGTTGTGCGGGACTACTTAGAAATAGGTTTGTTTTCTAAAGTTTTGTCTATTATTGTATAATTGGCTGTGCATAACGGGTGGCAATTTTATGAATATGATTGAGAGTTTTTTCCCCCATTTTGATCTAGTGCTTTTGATTGATAATAGATATTTTGCACTAAATTTGTAAAATCCCTAATGTTCGGTGGTGGAATAGATTAAGAACTAGATATAGGTCGGCATGATTGATGACTATAGTCTATATTGCTTGTCTGTTTGTGTTACTAACACTTTTTTTTTAATTTGATGAAGGGGAGGGAGTTGTTGGCATCTTTTATTCTTTTTATCTTACTAAATTTGGAAATTATTTCTCCCTTCTATCAGGAACTATCCGATTCCCTTGCTAGTCTAAATTTGAGGGAACAAAGGATCCATGGTCAAGGTGATGGATATAGGGAGGGAGCAAGTGATGTTGAACGGAGTCTAAAGATGCTAGAAACACCAGTAATTGGAAGCCAAACTTCCATGGCTGAAGTAAGTCTTAACTCTTGAATCAATATCTCAATCTGTCAGGTGTCTTATTGATTCACTTAATTTATTATTGTTTGCTTCCCAAATAAAACAAGTTGTATGGAACGAAAAAGAAAATTATGATTGAAGGCCTACTGAGAGATTTATTTATTTTTTCATTTTTAAAATTTTGCTTTTTATTCAGGAATCAGGTATCTGGTCTAAACTCAACTATGAAAACTACACCCAATGCATCAGCCTGCCAAGAAACCATAAAAGTATGAACGTTTATTATCATGTATACTCCTCTTACCTACTCATCCAGCCTGTTACTGTTGTATTAAGTTTTCTCTTCTCTAACTTGCTACCTCTTTTAGCAGAGCTAGATGTGAAGACAAATGGCTACATTCTTATAAATGCTAATGGTGGCCTGAATCAGATGAGATTTGGGGTATGGCTAGCTTGGTTGCTTATGTTTTGTCGGATATAGTTATTTAGCAAGAATAATCTAATGTCTCTAAATGATTGGAATGCAGATATGCGATATGGTTGCTGTTGCTAAGATTATGAAGGCAACACTAGTCCTTCCTTCCCTAGATCATACGTCCTACTGGGCTGATGAGAGGTTGGTTTATTTCTACCTACTACTGGATTAGAAAATTAGGGCCCATTGCTTATGCATAATCCCCTTGTTTCTTGCAAGCCCAAACTCAATTCAGATTTCAATGGATGCCGATCGCCAATCTGGTTTTATTAGAAATTAGGATAGTGTTAAATTTTTAGTCCAAATCAACGAATTGCACAGAACTAGATATCATTCAATCAGTGCAATATGTAGTGTTAACAGCTTTTCCCTGTGGGGGGTGTATGCTGCAATTTTACAAGTATCTCATCGCTAATCCTACTATTGACATCTTTAATCAGACAATTTTTTCTAACTTTCCCTTAATGGAAAAAAGTGCATATTTGAGAGAGATCTTACTAGTTTATCTAATATCTGTCTCATACCTAATTATTTTTCCCATTTATTTTATTGTAGCTGATACTAATTGATGGGTTTCCAGATTGATAATCATCTTGCATAATGTCTCAGTTGCTAATATGCCCAACATGTTTAATTATAATACTTTTAGTGGTCCCTGAACTAATTTGTTTCACTTTATTTGCAGTGGCTTCAAGGATTTGTTTGACTGGCGATATTTTATTGAGATACTGAAGGATGATATTCACATAGTAGAGACATTACCAGCTGAATATGTTGGAACTGAGCCTTTCGTAAAAACTCCAATATCTTGGTCTAAGGTAAGATAACTTGTCTATCTACAAGTGATTTTTTTTTTTTTGTCTATCAACCAGTCTGGTGACGTAGCCAGTAGAAGTCTTTAGAAAAAAGAGAGCATGATATGATGGAATGATGTGGATCATTCATTTTTTTATGTCTATCGACATTCATTTTGTTTCACTCTATTTTAAGATGTTAACAATTTATTATTATTGCTTTCCTTTTCCAAGATGTTAAAAAAAACAATTAATAAATTTGCTTGCTTATTGGCAGGTCAGTTATTACAGGACTGAGGTCCTTCCCCTCCTAAAGCAGCACAAAGTGGTCTACTTTACTCATACTGATTCCAGGTTGGCTAACAATGGTATTCCAAACTCCATTCAAAAGTTGAGATGCCGGGCAAATTACAGAGCATTGAAATATTCAGCTCCAATTGAAGAACATGGTAACACTTTGGTATCTAGAATGCGACAGAATGGAAATCCTTATCTTGCACTTCATTTGAGGTAAGTAGAGATTCTAATATTCTTACACAAATGTTGGGACGGAATCTTTTTTTTTATTGTCCTCTTATTTTTCTTTTTTTCCTCATTGATTTTCTTTTCACCTCTGAGTTTTTCGTTGTCAACCTGAAAGAAAAATTGTGTTAGGTGGGGGTTATTCAATTCTATAGAATTCTAGATTTTGACTTCTGATCATATGTGGTGTGGTCTTCTCTACACATGGTTTGAATATCTGGCCTACTTGTGTATTTAATTCTTTTCATTGAAAGGAAAAGGTTGTTGAACTGCTCCCATAATGCTGTTTTTTGGCTGTCAATAAAGTTGCTGATCTCTTACGTACTTGTCAGTCTCTCTTTGTATCTATTTCTCTGTACTTTTCTGTTAGAACCCCTGTTGTGAGGGAATTCCTTTGTAACTTGTAAGGATGGAATGGAAGTGCTTGCACGGAAAGATGTTAAAGATTGAAGCAGAATTAGCATGAGTCGTGGTTGCATAACCACATGGGCCACGTGGCAGAGTTAGAGCAAGAGTCAAGAAGAAATTGATGTGAATAGATAATATAGTGGATCAATAGAGTGGGGTGATTGGGTCAAAGTGTTTTCTGGGAGGTTCCCTAGCTCCTTGAATCTCTGGGGCTGTTTGTTTTTCATTTTATTTTGCTTTTCGTGTTCTAATTCTCTCTGCACTACATTTTCTGAGTAGAATCTAAAAGAGCAAAAGAGAGTATTTTCTAGATTTTCTTCAGTTCCTCACATTTTAAAATGCAGGTATTTTGTATACGAATCATCAATCATCAACCACTTATAATTTAATTTACAGGTTGAAATTTATTCCATAAAAACTCATTGACAGTATGAAGTGTGCAAAGTATTACATAGGTGTCCAGAAACAAATATTTATGTTCCTGCCAAGAACTTGATTTTTTCTATTTTTCAAATAACCTTTTCTGTAACTTCTTTTTGTTACAGATATGAGAAAGATATGCTTGCATTCACAGGTTGCAGTCACAATTTGACTGCAGAAGAGGATGAAGAACTGAGACAGATGCGAAATGAAGTCAGTCACTGGAAGGAGAAAGAGATTAATGGGACTGAAAGGAGATTGCTGGGAGGATGTCCATTAACTCCTAGGGAAACTTCCTTATTGCTTAAAGCACTGGGTTTTCCATCCAGCACCAGAATTTACTTGGTAGCTGGGAAAGCATATGGGAAAGGAAGTATGAAATATCTTGAAGATGACTTCCCCAACATTTTCTCTCATTCCTCTTTGTCTACTGAGGAAGAGTTGAATCCCTTCAAGAATCACCAAAACATGTTGGCTGGAATAGATTATGTTGTTGCACTTCAGAGTGATGTATTTCTTTATACATACGATGGAAATATGGCAAAGGCAGTTCAAGGTCATAGGCGCTTTGAAAACTTCAAGAAAACCATTAATCCAGACAAGTAATGTACCCTGACCCCAATTACCTCTCATAACTTATTTGTGATATTCTTGTGAAACTGTAACTCCCTTATATTTTAGTTGTAGCTGATTTTTACTGTTAATGCAGGATGAATTTTGTTAAACTTGTTGATCAGTTGGATGAAGGTAAAATTTCTTTGAAGAAGTTCAACTCCAAGGTGAAAAAGCTTCACCAAGACCGGATTGGTGCCCCATATTTAAGAGAGGCTGGTGAATTTCCAAAGCTGGAGGAAAGCTTTCATGCAAATCCTCTTCCAGGGTGTATTTGTGAAACAAGATAGGGGTAGAAAGATTAGAGTCAAGATCATAGTCATCAAACCCGACCAGACCAAGACCACACGATTCAACCGGTAATCCGGTGAGCAATGGCAATGTGAATGTTCAAAAGCTGAGAGTTATCTAATTAAGTGCCATGAATTGTCCTTGCTGTTGAAGATACTATTGCAAGGGACCAAAGGGCTTAAAGCTAGTGGCTGGTGACAGGCCAAGAATACCACTATTCTCAACACACGGACTTCGAATCAAAATTTTCTTTTTTTTTTCCTGACCACACTTGAATCAAATGCTATATTCTTCCCTTTTAGATTATATTTTTCATATATTATTTTATACGATACCTATTGATGTTAAGACGTGGCTACGATATCAAATAATTTGTGATGTTACAGTATGAAATATCAATAAGAAAAAATGTTACTTTTATTGTTTTGAATTCTCCATTTATTTTATGAAAAATAATATGCTTGAAGTTTCTTGGGGTACTTATATTTTGGGTCTTCATTAGCAAAAAAATTATTGAACCATGTTCAACATGGGAAGTTCTGCATCCATTAAAGAAAATTAATTAAAAAATTACTAATTGTTCATGATTGATGTCACTCGTTAACAATCATAGATGGTGAATCCTCGTCATCCTACGACGATGACCCACCGCCATCATAATCCTGTTTTTAGGAAATTGGATCCAGTGCAATTCTCTTCGGTGCAATTTCGGTGCAATTCCTATAAAATACACATTTTTACTTTATTTTAGAAGTACTAATACGGACTCACACTAATAATAATCTACTATGAATAGATTAGAGACCAAATTAATATCAATATTGACAAATATCATCACCTTAAATGAATTAGGGATCAAATTGTTATTAATATTAAAAAATAGTCTCACGAGGCTATTTAGTGATGATATTTATCAAAATTGATAATAATTTCATTCCTAATCCATTCATAGTGGGTTATTGTTAGAGTAAATCCGTATTAGTACTTCAAAAATGATGTAAAAATGTGTATTTTATAAGAATTGCACCGGAATTACACGGAAAGGAATTGCACTGGATCCAATCTCTGTTTTTAGTTACTATTGTAATCAAAATGTTTAAAATGAAGCTTACACGTGGCTTTTAAGTTAACAACCATTTGATTGTTAATTTTAAACTAGTACTCGATTCTTGTTCTTTTTTAATACATCTACATAAAAATATACATTTTGTTATAAATTAATAAAATTAATTTATTAAATTAATTAATATAATAATATGTTGACTGGTTCAAAGCTTAGAGTTAATGGTAGCATTAAAACACAATTAAACACATTTAATCTATAATTAAATGGCATCCTAAATTCTCACCTATATATATGTGGGTTGGGAGAAGACAAAAAGAAACACAATGGAGAAACTTGAAAAGGGAGCTTCATGTTTCACAAAGAATCAAATATATATATCATGTGTATTATTTGGGTAGAGAAAGGTGTGGGAGACAGAGTCCTGTCTACCTCCTACGTGCAGAGGTTGTAGACATACAGGCGAGTATTGGGCTGTTGTATCCTGGAGGTAACACATCTGAGTACCCCTGCACCGGGTGATATAGCAAAATCAACCCGTGGAAGGCGTGAATTACCTTAAAGATAACGAGATACCCGTGCCTCAGTCCGGTACCACGCGTTTTATGATTTCTCTAACAATTTTATATTTCCTTGAATTTTGGTGTTTATTCTTATTTTCAGGTTGCTGCCCCAACATCTTGTGCATAAATTAAGTATAGGTGATTTCTGATTTAAAGCAGCGCAACATAGTCGTTGCAATGTGAAGTGAAAGCATACTAAAAGAATAATTGAAATGGCTGATAAAGAGAAATTACTTTTGACAAGTACATGTGAAAAGTTCATCTGTTTCTGTTGTGGTATAGAGCATATACAAATATCAATTGCAAAAATTTCAAACAAACTTCACCCTTATTTTTCTTCTCTGTGTAGGTCCTGGCAGAAGAAACTCTCAAGAGAATCGATAATAGTATATTAGAATAGATGTGTACAAAGATCAGCACACCCCACTCCCTTCAAAACTTTCAAAATCCTAAATGTACAAAGAAAACTTAAGATAATTTTGTTGCTTAGTAGTTGAGTATAAAAAAATGTTACAACTCAACAGTAAATAATGGTATTTTTTAAGTTCAACCATATATAATATTTTAGTTAGAAACTAAAAAAAAAACGCCTTGTGAACTATGAGGAGGAAACTGAGCTGCTATATTACTTGATGCACAATGAGGATTCACAGAAATATGGTGTAGTCAGCACTAGACAAATGGAAGAAGGGACTAAAAGCTTTTCATTTGGCATGCATTTTACATGGGCAAGATAAAAACACAAAATTATGTACCCTACATTCCAATGTTTAACCTCCTCAGAATGGAGAAAGGAAGCAAAACAAAACAGACAGCTATAATTGTACAATAGATTCAACCAGGTCCTGGAGAGGGGCCAGCTCTGCTTTATCAATCAGACGGAATTCCTGCACCACAACATTGCATCTCAGGCATTCCATTCATCTCAGACTCACTAACAATATAACAAGATTGAGCCGAAAAAGAGGTCCTATAGCTATATGAGAGTCAGAGAAGTAGAGGGAGTAGGATCTACTAAAAGAGAAATAATTGAGCTGTTGGACCTTTCACTTACCCATGTAAACAAAACAAAATGCTTGAAGCAAGTATTCAGATGAGCTTCTTCCTTCAAACTCACTATCTTCTGAAAATGTGAGTGATATATGTGAGCATATACACGGAACAATCGCTTGAAAATTGTCTTAACAACTTCTCCAAAATTGTGTGGAAAGGGAGCCCCTGCAACAATGCAGCAGCATGCAAGTTAATAGTAGAAAATAAGGACAGCCTAGTGCATGAGGCTCCCGCAAAGTGGAGTCGTAGAGGGTCAGATGTCACAGCCTTATCCCTGCAAGCAAAGAGACTGTTTCTAGGATTTGAACCTGTGACTTCCAAGTCACATGGCAGCAACCTGACTGTTGCTCCAAGGCCCAGCCTCCATGTAAGTTGATAGTACAGTTAAGAAAATTCAGCCAAGTCATTCCAGCTTCTTTGATGTACACGTACCTAATTTTTGAGGAAAAATTGTTTCATCATCTAGCTGAGATTCAATCCAGTCCATCAAATACTCAACATACTTTGGAGCAGATACCTCTATTGGTTTCTTGATAGTGACACCATCAGCCCATCTGTACTCATATCTGTTGAGAGTTTGAATTAGAATAAAATTTTGCCTCATAGTCATGCATAGGTTTAATGTTGTATTGTTGTTCATTACAATTCAGCTTGTTCATCTAAGGCAAAAAACCTCAGGCCAAAATGACTGAACAAAAAGTATAAACTAAATGAGAGTGATATATTCATTCACAATGATATATGTAAAATGATTCTCCCATTTTTACATTGGGAAAATTTCCTCCTTCTGTCACCCCCCTACTCTTATCTGAAACTTTTAAATTAGGAGTCCTATTTGATGCACACAACTACTTACAATCTCCTGCATAATTCTGACTCATGCTGATAAGAATTCAATTTCTGACAGAGCCCACTCCTCCAGCACTCGCAAAAGATAAAGGTATGTTTTGAATCTTACATAGAAACTTCCAATTGGACATGATAAACTCTCTAGCAAACTAGCACTAAGAAATGCTACAATTAATTGACATATGACCCCCAACTCTAATATGGCAATCTCCACTAGATTTCAAGCCCTTGTCAAAATCGTTGAAACTACTAGAAGGAACTAATCTATGTTTAGGTTAGCTGCGTTGATCACAGCATATATCAGTATTATACCTATTACATAAGTTACAAATTCCTAGAGGGATTGCTGTTATCTTGCTGACATGCTAAAAGGAGTAGACAGAAGGGAAGGGGAGAAACCAATAAAACAGCTATTTAGGCCTAGTTGATACAACATATATAATAAAAAAGAAGAGTTTGGTAGAAGGATCAAATACTTTGGTCCTGCAGTCATTGTAGGACAGTTGTTTGCTGTGCAGAACTCTGTAAGAGTGCCATAAAGGATATTAACTTGATTAAAGAAGTCCACAGCTGCATAGAGAAGGGAAACAAGTGAAAAGGTTTATAAGTAATTTATGAATGAAAAATAAATTATACAGAGGATTAAGGGTAAATATGGATTTTCAAGAACCTTTATTTACAGTCTTTATTTAACAATAAATAAATGCAGGAACACAATTTATGATTTGAAACTTCCAGCACAACTTTCCAAAAACTCAATTGACTGAAGGTTCTTACTATTTACAGCTAGCCACTCATTAATATCTTCACCAGGAGGGAGCTTCACAGCTTCCCTCAAGTTCCCACTACCCAATGTGGCATCAATATGTTTTTGAAGTTGAGCACCCTGTGGAAATAAAATGCATGACACAAAAGCATAAATGAATAGAACACAAAATACTAGAGGAAGAATCCAGTAATCACAACAAAAAAGAAGAGGAAGAAAAACCAACCTTACTTCCAGATGGAGCACTCTTTTTTGGACGAAAAGTTTTCTGGTTTCTGCATAGGTTGAAGCAAGATCATACTTTACCATCATTAACAGAGTGAAAATAAAAACTGGACCGTGATTATGACCTAAGCTTGTAAACCAACAAATATTACCAGCAAGTCATAACTAATTAGTAATTACAGTAAGAATCACTATAGTTTAATCATTTGTTGCTTCTAAACTCTCAATAGTCAATACAAGTGTTCGACCCTTTACATTAGTGTTTCCATATAAATAAAGACATGTGTGTCCCATGAAAGATCACAAAAAGAGGTACTTCTTGACATACACAAGTCCAACATTGATATTAGGTTCCCTGTTTCATGTTCATTCTGATTTTATTTTTTCAAAAACTGCATAATTCAAGTGATAAAACATTTTTAAAAGCTAAAAATGAAAACAATACAAATAATTTGTATGAAAATCATAATTCCATGATGTAGTTGAATAAATGCAACAATGAGAAATACCAAACCAAATAAACCCGTCTCTTACATAATCATAATGTGTGCGGAAATCATAATTTACCAGGTTATGTGAGTTTTGAAAACCATTTAACATATGTCAAATTTCTAGATCAATCGACTGTTCTAAGTTCTAATGAAATCCAATTAGCAGTCTCCGAACCCAAGGGGCAAATTCACATTGCTTCCAAACAAAAGAATCATCAGATTGAAGCAAGAAATTAGACAGCCAATATCAACACGGAAATTCATTATGCCAGCCAATAACATGAGCACCGATTCTATTTCAGAGAGACTGTAAGATGATAAAATGATTAAAAATATCAAGAAATCAATAACAGTTCCGCAATCAAAACCCCATATCATCTTAGAACAGCTGGAAAAACAGAAGACATGCCCAAGAAAGATAAGAAATTGATAGTTCCCAATTCCATTTCTCAATCAAAAGGAAACCAAAAAAAAACCCAGAATTATAATTAAAAAAAGAAGAGGAATTTAATGTGTACCTGCTTCCAAGACCGAAGAGACTCATGGCGCCCAAATCCCAAGTCTCTCTCTCTTTGGAAGGCCCCCAACAAAAGCCAAAATTCAAAGGAGGGGAGAAATGAGGAAATTTATTTATAGAGCTTAGACATAGAATGGCCTCTTTGCTTCACCTCCCAATATTGCCAGTCTGTCATCTCCTCCGACTCTCTCTCTCTTCTGCGAGAGAGAGAGAGAGACGAAAGAAAGGAAAGCCATTTGCCAACCTGCTCACTGCTTACCTGGATGATTCTCCGCATTTGTTCCGTTCTGTTTCTATTCTGTTTCTTACAAAATAAATTACATTTATTTTCCTTACAGTTTTTTTTTTTTGCCAGAATTTTACTTAAAGTTTTTAAAAAAATATATTTAATGCTTTTTAATTTTATAAATTAGAGTCAAACTACTATTTAGTCCTTGAATTGTTGGTCAAACTACTATTTAGTCCCCGAATTGTTCAAAAACACTATTTAGTCCCCGAATTGTTCACTCTGTCAACTATTTAGTCCCCGAATTTGACAAAAATACTATTTAGTCCTCGAATTTGTAACTACGTCAACTATTTAATCCCCAAACTTGACAAAAATACTATTTAATTACCGAATTTACAACTCTGTCAACTATAACGGGTAACAGTCAGTAAACTAAATAGTTGACAGAGTTACAAATTCGATGATTAAATAGTATTTTTGTCAAGTTTGGGGACTAAATAGTTGACATAGTTACAAATTCGGGGACTAAATAGTTCACAGAGTGAACAATTCGGGGACTAAATAGTGTTTTTGAACAATTCAGGGACTAAATAGTAGTTTGACCAACAATTCAGGGACTAAATAGTATTTTGCCTCTAAATTATATTCAATATCTCTAAAATTTAAAGGCAAAAGTACATTTCTTACGTCAACGTTTGGGTATCCGGTTAGTTTCGCCTCTAACGTTTTTTCGCTGTCAATTATACCCCTAACGCTTTACGTTTCTGCCAATGTCACCCTTTTCACTAACACCTCAAATATTTAATAGTTTTTGCTGACGTGACATCCTATGTGGCAAAACGTTTTTTTCTTCTGTCAATTGTACCCCTAACGTTTTACATTTCTACCAATGTCACCCTTTTCACTAGCACTATCAAATATTTAATAGTTTTTGCTTATGTGGCATCCTATGTGGCAAAAATATCTGACTTGGCATATTTTTTTACACACCAGATTTTTTACTCATCTTTTTCCCATCAAAACCTTGTCGTTTTAGCCTCACCATATTCTTTTTAAAATATAACCCAAAAGCACATGCTATTTTTCTCATAAAAACATCGGAGACGTTACCCATTCTCTACTTTGTCGGAGACGTTACCCTAAAATTGAGAATGGATAATGTCTCCGATGTTTTTATGAGCAAACTAGCGCATGCGTTTGAGTTATATTTTAGAAGGAAATGGCCGAGGTCAAAACGACACAACTTTGATGGGGAAAAGATGAGTAGGAAATCTGATATGGGAAAAAAATATACCAAGTCAGATATTTTTGCCACATAGGATACCGCGTAAGCAAAAACTATTAAATATTTGATGATGCTAGTGAAAAGGGTGACACTGGTAGAAATGTAAAACATTAGGGGTACAATTGATATAAAAAAAAGTTTTCACGTCAGCAAAAACTGTTAAATATTTGACAGTGTTAGTGAAAATGGTGACATTGGCAAAAACGTAAAACGTTAGGGGTACAATTGACAGCGAATAAACGTTAGGGACGAAACTGACAAGACCCCCAAACATTGGGGTAGAAAATGTACTTTTGCCAAATTTAAATATATTGTTATTACACAGAGTTCTCTTTTAATTTATTTTCTGTTAATACTGTTACTCCATCAAAAAAATATATAATTACTATTAGATTAAAAATAAAATCATAATTTTTTTTGTATACAAATTTTTTTAGAACGAAACTTATATGCTGTTGTTTACATACTTTTTCTAAGGTTAACCATGTGTCAATTTTTTTTATGTCATCTTCTCAAAATGGACACATATCTTTTTTTAATTGACTAACCTTAAAAAAAACATATAAGCAGCAATACATAAATTTTGTATATTTTTTTATTGGCAATAAAATATGTGTGTGTTTTTTAAAACTAAAACTAAAAGTATGACACCCTTGATTTAGGGCCGTTTACAATCAATATTTATTTTAATATTTATTTTATTAAATATATTTTATTTTTTGTAATGTGATAAAATTATTTTTATCTTAATTTTTTTAATTTTAATTTTATTTTTAATATAAAAATAAAATTATCATTTTACTCACTTTTATTCTATTAACCTTTAATATTTGACATTTTTTTTTATTCCTATAGTCTCGTGCATTTCACTCACTCAACATACCATTTTATTGTTCGCTCACACGTAGGAAACAAGTTGCTATGAAAAAGCAATTTTTTTGTTCACATCAATCAAATATGGCAGTAGTAATGTTAGGACCTACATCCTCATTCTCACTCCCTAATTCTATGAATCAAATGAGTGAATGACCCCATTAAAGAGAAATTGATTTATTTATTTTAAAAAGTCTAAAATTAAATCAACACTGTCGAATGTTTTCCATTAAAGAAAAAAAAGAAAAAAAACACTGTTGAATGTTGATAATGATAAATTAAGATTATGGTTTTCAAAGTAATAAAAAGTGTTCCATAAAAAAAAAAATTAATCAAAAGTAGATAATTTACTTTTATGAAATGAAATAAAAATATTTTCATAATAATTTTTGTTGCAAGAATGTCATATTTTTCCGATATTTTCTATCAGCATTTCAAATATAAACATAAAACATTTTAATTTTTACGTTATTGAATACTCTTTTTTTTTTTATAAAGAATAACAAATACGCTAAGTAATTTTGTAAATATAGCAAAGTAGAGATTTAAGTTTGAGTATCCCCTATAAAATATACCATTAATAAGAAAACCCATAAATATTTTATATTTAGATGTTAAAATATGACCTTAATATAAATCAATGTTCTAGATCACATTTTCCTATCGTATGAAATGACCATTGACCGCTGTTGTTTTGGTGGGGAGAGAAATTTTTGTTATTAAACAAAACTTGGAGCACAATGTTAAAAGATAATTGAAGGTTTTTTTGGCCTATGATAATTGGAATATTCTAATTCAGAAAAATTGGAATAATTTGAATTTGAGACTTGAGAGCATATATACAGCATTATATAATTTTGAAATATTACTAAGATTCTATGCCATCCAAATTATTTATTGGCACAATGATGCCAACTATCAAGAATTTGGGATAAGAATAACTTTAATTAATAAATAAACAATACATTTTAAATTCTGATAACATAATAATGGTAAACAAAAAATCTTTATTATTTAATCACAATCTCAATCTTCAACTTTTAAAAAAAAAATAATAGTCTTGGCCGAAATAATAATAATAAAAAATAGTTGGACTTATCAGCATAGCAATCATAAACATCTTTATTTTGTGCATTTCACTTGGCACTTGCGCACAATAAAATTTTCTTCCAGCAATGTCCATTGTCCGACGCTCCTCGAGCTATTTCAATTTTCTTTTTTTTTTGGGTCGAAAGCTTATAAAAATATGTGGCCCATTGGCCCAATATAGGCCCACAATTGAGTGGAAAAGTCCAATAGGTGAGGATTTTTTTGCCAACCCAAATCAATTATGGGGGATCTCGTTAACTTTTTTTTTTATGGAAGGATTTCGTTAAATCTTAACGCGATGTCAACTCATAAACTAATTTATACATTATATTAAATATTTTATTACATGTCAAATATTGGATAGATTTATGAGATGACACTCTCATATGATATTTTTTTTCTTGTATAAACAAACTTATTTAATGTTTAATTAAGTACTTAATGGTACTAAATCATCTAAATTGTATTTGGGTCAAACTAAATTGTTCACATAGACAATTAGGGCTGTACTTTTTTTTTTGTATTACATATATAATTTATCAAATTTTTAATATTTTTGTATGGTTAATATTTACTATCACCAATTAAATACAAATTGATCTATGGGGAGGTTGAAACAAACAATAAACTATAATTTTCTTTTTAAGATATATTTATTATCTTTAGAATAGTCATAGCCAAAGTTTTTTCTAATTATATTATAATAATTTAGATTCATTATTAAGTTATTTAATTCTTTATTGGTCATTCCGTCCAATTTCGTCCATTTCTTCCGTTAACTATTGATGTGGTGTTATGAGGTGGATACATTATCTCTCATACGTGTCCATTTTAAACTGACGTGTCACTCCACGTCATCTTCTATTTCATTGTCTGCGATGACGTGTTGCCGATGTGATAATGACGTGGCATGACACGTCAACTTAAATAGACACGTAGAAGAGACAATGTGCCCACCTCAGCATGCCACGTCGGCAGTCAACTTAAGAAATGGACAGAATGACCAATTTAAAACTTTTGAGAATGATAAATGATCAATTTATAACTTATAAAAAATAAAAGACAAATTAAATATAAAACTTAAATAAAAAATAAAAGATCAAAATAGAGACCTATTTAAAACTATACTCGTTTAATATGTGGTCTACCATAATCATAGATCATCATCCCGTATGAGTTGTACCGGCCTACTTTAACAAACTCTATCCTCGGGCAAGATAAAAAAGAAGGTTGGAGTGAATCGTATTTTAGGCGAAGCAAATTTTAATGCTAACTCAATAATTCAACAAAGCCACCTCATGTTGTAGTGTGGTCCTCCTTATTAGGTGCAAGAGCAACACTATAAATGGACTTCATTTATTATGAGGTAAGGCAACGTTGACTAGAGGAACTTAACTAAAAATTTTCAAATTATGAAGATTTAGCTATACATTTATTCTAGACTATAAAGGTGTATTAAAAATTAAATGAAAAAGTAGAAAGTAATACTGTACTCATTTATCTATTAAAATATCTAATCTAATCAACAATATAGTTAACAACAAGTAAGCTATCTTCTCATTTATGAAATGCATTACTCATTTGACCCAAAAAAAAAATAAAGAATTTTAGGTTTCGGCTTTTGTATAGTCGTTGAGGTCACGCGGGATTATTACTTTATTAGTGTTGTTTATTTATGATCCTATAAACAAGCAAGCAAGCACGTGTTATAAAAAAGTTGGTCTTTTTGAGGTGAAGAAGATGTTCTCCCACATGTTCTATTTTGCCGTTAGTTAATTGGAATCTGAACTTGTTAACAGTGTAATTTCCTCTTTTTTTTTAAGGTGGGATATATCCCATTAGGGTTAAAACATTTTTTAAATCTTTTTGAACATTTATATGAGTATTTACATATCACTCACCAATAAAGCTCTCACATTGGTCATAACGTTCGAACCCTAACCCTTATAGGATAAAAATTAACTGTGCCAATTCTCATTGACATTAATAGTATAACTTCGTGATTTTCTTAAAACACACTATTTTACATTTTACCAATCGGTTGAATTAATTTATGGAATCTTCTAAAGACATAAAAGTTCAATACATTCAACCTAATAAAAACCTATATTGAATGAATTATGGATTAAGTGATTAAAGGAATGTACTGAAATTGTCTACCCGTACTACTGAATATCATTTCTTTTTACGAAGAGCTCAATCTCTCATGAGGTTGAATTTTTATGTTTACCTATTATCTCTTGCTTTTACTTTAATGAAAATTTTGAACAAAAGAAAAAACAAATAAGAGAGTAATGGAGAGAACATACCTAATCTCTCAAGAAGGTGAACTTTTTATAGTTTTACATTTAATTTATAAATATTGCACTTTTAAGAGAATTCCTTTCCTAGGTCATATGGTGAGATGCTCAATACTATAATAGTACTGAATTTTAATACATCACGTAAATTATTTAGTTCTTAATCTATTTAAGATGAGCTTTTTATCTGTGAATCTCTATTAATATTAAAAAATGATATTAGATCTCCACAAAAAAAAAAGACATTAAATAATTGAAGACATATACTAAAATTCAATTCTCCCGTAATACTTTCAAGTTTCAATTAACAAATGACATATTAATTATGACAACAAATGTAATTTAAAACTAATTATGTATATATATACACTTTGAATTTAGATAAAAACTTAATATTATCAGATTACTATTTGTCAATATTAATAACAATCTATTCTAAATAAATCATAAATTAAATTTGTATTAATATTAATAAATAATAAGTAACAAATAAAATAAGTAGTGAATAATGCTATTTCTTGTTCATCTCTTTGGATTTACGTTGTTAGACAATTTTTGGTTAATAAAAAAATAAATCACTGAAATTGAGAAAATTTGTCGCAAGTTCAGTTAAACATAATTTTATTTTTAAAAAATAATATGTCTTTATTGAATTATTATTCAATGTATTATTTTTTGTTCAAAATTGAAGGATTGGCATTTGGCAACATGCTAAATGGCTAATGTGCAGTCCTATTCGTCCCGGGAGCATGGATAACAACGTGGGCATATAAGTGATTTCATTCAGCAAAGAGCATAGTAAATATGGACCGTTAGATGATTTGCCCTGGAGCGCAGGCGGTTGAGATTCATTCACGCTTTTTCTTACAAACTCTCGCAACGATTCGTTTCGTTTCTGATAAGGTGAAGCTTTTCCGAAGATCCATCCAATCCATGCACTCCACGTGGAATATTTCAGATGACTGTCAAAACTAACAATACTCTCTTTCTCTTTCTTTCCCTCCTTCTCCTATCCCCAACCGCCCAACCTCACGCTTTCTCAGAGCACTCTTTTTTAGTTTTTACACCCACACTCACTCACTCACGCAGAGAACTAGAGACCTAACGACGTCGTCCTCTCGTTTCATGAAACTCTACCCTTATAAGTTGTAGCGTTGCCTTCAATGCCATGCTTAGGAGTTAGGAGCAAGCACTCATAAGTCATAACTACTGACTTCAACCCAAAGGGATTTTTCATTTTCTGGAATAATAATCATAATGGAGTGCGTTACTGCTCGAAACTTCGCCGCAATGACGGTTTCTTTTGGCTCATCTTTGAGGTTAAGGAGGAAGAAGTTCGTGAGAAAACGAGCCTCGTTCTCTGGTTATGGCTATTGGTACCGTTCGGGTAATCTGCGCGTGGAAGCCCGTGCGGGGAGTGAGAGTTGTGTGGCTGTGGATGAGAACTTCGCTGATGAGGAAGATTACATCAAGGCTGGTGGATCCGAACTTGTTTTCGTCCAAATGCAGCAGAACAAGTCCATGGAAAAACAGTCCAAGCTTGCGGATAAGGTTTGACTGACCCTCGAAACTCGAAACCTCTGCTTCATGGATTTTGTTTGATCGTTGTGTGTTATCTAGTGCGTAGCATCAGGTTTGGACGGGAATTTTATATTAATGTAAAGCTTTTTGTTGAAATTTGAAAGGATATGGTTACAGACTTATAGTAGATGGTGAATTGCTGATCATGCAGTCCTTGATTGAGGATTCTGCTCTTTGTTGTTTGAACTGACGTTTAGAGAAGCTCCTTCTAAATTCTATATGGATTTCTTTCTTTTTTTTTGTTGAGATTATTAATTTCAGGTTTTCAACTAGATTCCTGCATCCTGATTTTTGTATTTCTGTTCAGTTGTATTAGTAATTCCACTGTTTTTGTTCAGTTCCTGAAGGGATTACTGTTCTCTTATAGGATTTCTTGATATATTTCTGTTTGGTTGTATAAATGTGTGGAGGCTCCATACCATAAATAAAAATTCCAAAATGATGCGAGGCTTCTTTTTGGGATTATTTTAATTTTTAAATGTTACCAAGCACGAATTATCGTTTTGCTAAAAAATAGCGTGATTTTAAATGTTCCTACACCAGTTTCTAGGGTTCTGGCACTACTTGCAAGCATAATTATTTTTTAGGACTTTTCTTATTATTTCTAAAATTTCGTGTTTAATTACTTTGCAGTTAAAACCAATCTCTATAGGAGATGATATACTGGATCTAGTAGTGATTGGTTGTGGTCCAGCTGGTCTTTCTTTAGCTGCAGAGTCGGCCAAGTTAGGACTAAAAGTTGGACTCATTGGTCCGGATCTTCCTTTTACAAATAATTATGGTGTGTGGGAGGACGAATTTAAAGGTACTATTCTTACTCCGTCATTCTTCTGAAATTGTTTTCTGATGAACCAGTGAACTCTATGTTATCTTGATAATTTTCAATTTGGACATTTATATCTGAGAAATATACTATATTTATCTTTTTGACAAGAGCCAAGTTTTGCTTTCACTTACATGTTAACAAACATGCTTCATCATGATTTCAGGTCTTGGACTTGAAGGTTGTATAGAGCATGTTTGGCAGGATACTATAGTATATCTTGATGATAAGGATCCAATTTTGATTGGACGTGCTTATGGACGTGTCAGTCGACATTTGCTTCACGAGGAATTGTTGAGAAGGTAAGACTGACTGTAACATATTAATAGTATTACTATCTTCTTAACAAATAATAATTTAACTTCCTATTAGCAATTATTTTATTTACTTTTTGTATATTTATGATTCATATTAATTTTCCCTAGGTGTGTCGAGTCAGGTGTGTCATATCTTAGCTCCAGAGTAGAAAGGATTGTTGAAGCTAGCAACGGCAGTAATGTTGCCTGTGAAGATGATATTACCGTGCCCTGCAGGTGCAATATAACTTTCTAGCTTCTAATTTTTTTATTTTATCCATTTTGTGATTAAATTTGTCCATGACTTATTATATATTGAAACTTCTGACATGTTATTATAGGCTTGCTACTGTTGCATCAGGAGCAGCTTCAGGGAAATTGTTGGAATATGAGGTTGGGGGTCCTAAAGTTTCCGTCCAAACAGCTTATGGCGTGGAGGTTGAGGTAGGAAACTAGTTTGATGATAAATGCTATTATCATTAAAGATTTCTCACGTCCTATTAGAGATATAAAGTCCCACATCTGATAAGATGAGATATTCAATAGAGTAACTTGGTTCTTCCCCTTAACAGTTAGCTTTTGAGGGAGGTTCCCCAAGTCACTTGAGTTTCAACATGTCGTATCATTGATCCTAGTGTGGCCTTCCTTCAATTTCATATAGCTCTATATACCTCCTGTACTACATCTAGAGCTGTCGAGGTGGGCTAGCCCACCATGGGTCACGGGTTAAAAGGATCGGGTTAAACAGGTTTAAATTTAAACGGTTGTAAAACAGCCAGCTCGACCCACCTTATAAGTTAGACGGGCTGGCCGTTTAATCCTCCAAACAAATTTTTCAAAAAGAAGACAAATTTTTTTGTTTTGTTTTATAACTACAAATAATTAGTAAAATGGACAATAATATTAACCAACACATCAAATAAATAAATAATAACATAAACTTACAAACACACATTATAAATACCACAAAAAATTTCAATTAAGTACCTTTTTATTAAAATTTTGAATTTCTTTTAATAAAAGAACAAGTAGGTGGATTAAACGGGTTGGCTTGTCAAAGTGGTGGGCTAGGTGGGCCAGGCCAAAAATAATACCGGGGTTATACAGGCTGAAAAATGCAAACCTAACCCATCTAATTGGTGGGTTAAACCGGCTGGCCCGGTGGGTTAAGCCCATTTTGACAGCTCTAATTACATTTTTGTATATGTATGATTGGGGAAATTCTCTTGGTTTGTCTGGTTTATATGATTGAGTCATTGCACTTATAACAGCGGCAGGCTAATGAATTGCATTATCATTGTTGCAATACATTTTTAATTAAAAAAATTTCTAATTGTAAGTCTTAAAACCAAACCAATTATTGGTGCTTTTATGAAGTTGGCAATAAAATAGGGTATAACATTATAATGCTTTTGGTGAATAATTGAGATTGTTTTTCTAGTGTCTTGTTTTAAAACAATTAAGTTTATAATGTGATAACTAGTAGCATTGACCCTTTCTGGTTATGTTTTTAGGTGGAAAACATTCCTTATGATCCAAACCTGATGGTTTTCATGGATTACAGAGATTACTTGGAGCAAAATGTTCCAAGTCTAGAAGCACATTATCCAACATTTCTTTATGTGATGCCTATGTCTCCTACAAGAGTGTTCTTTGAGGTTTGGTTGATGTTCTTGAGTGTGGTGTTTTACATTGCTTCACCTTTACGATTCTATGCAAATTTAACCAAAGATGTCAATCGCAGGAAACCTGTTTGGCCTCAAAAGATGCCATGCCTTTTGATTTATTAAAGAAAAATCTCTTTTCGAGATTAAAGACCTTGGGGATCAAAATCACAAAAATATATGAAGAGGTAAATGAATTGATAGTTGATGAGTGACATTTGATTTTGTGTACTTATTGTCGAAGAACGGCTTTAAGCCTTAACCCATATAATATAATAAGTTACTGATGTGCACATTTATATAGTTATTTTACTATTCAAATTACAACTCTTGCATTCTTTACTCCTATCACACTTGATTGATGCTATTTATGGCACCTACAGGTTATCTAATCTATGTTCCTAGTCCTTAGTCAAATCACTTGTTCTTTTTTCTACTATAAGCCTTTGCCATAATGGATAACAATAGTTGAACTGAAGACTTCCCACCTTGTTAACGGTGTTGTTTTACATCCTCAATTTCCAGTCGTCAATAGATCTGTTATATTCGAGTTTTTGAAACATTATTTGATATGAAGAAGTTCTTTTGATGTATTTGGCGTATTATTTTTTGTTTCTTTAGTTGAACTTCAAGCTTATGATATTTAAAAGTGTACTTGCACCAAAATCTGAATCATTAATACCAAAAAAATTACTGTTATCTATAAATTTCTATGCAGGAATGGTCTTATATACCAGTTGGTGGATCATTGCCAAATACAGGGCAAAAAAACCTTGCATTTGGTGCAGCTGCCAGCATGGTTCATCCAGCCACAGGTATGTCACGGTCATACTTATATCATATATTCATTTCACGATTTTGTTTTGTTGACCTTAAATACGTCATTTTATTCAACAGGATACTCAGTTGTGAGATCTTTGTCAGAAGCTCCAAAATATGCTTCAGTAATTGCTTCTATTTTGAAAGGGGGTCATTCATGGGATATTCTTACTCGTGAAAGAAGTAATAAGAATCTGTCTACAAAAGGTAATCAATGCAGTATTTTCTTGTAATTTGACTTTAAAATCTATCATAACGAAATTTTTTTCCTTCATTTGGTCGATTCCCTTATAGCCGACCATATAGCCATTTCCCTTAATTTTAGCTGACAACTTTTGGTAACTTAAATGACAGTTAAGAGTCTCAAATTTTAATGGCACACTCTTTGCAGAGTTTTTTTCTATTTGTTTTCAGCCTTTTAATGTATTTGCAACATTGGAATCTCATAAATATTCATTTCTACATATATTGATCTGGGGACCATTTATCAGGACTTCCTAGATGTCATTTCCGCAGACCTCAGCAATAAACTTAGTACTGATAATTCTGCTTCCTGGTTGATGTAATTCACAATTATGGTTTTTTTAATCGCCTTTTCAACATTTTCTTTTGAGACTATTGCCTATATACATTTTTACCATCTATTTTTCTAGCAAAACTTCAACTCAATAGAGCAGGATGTTCACCCACCCCTGACCCCACTTCACTAGTGAACAGTTACCTTTCTCCAAAACTCCCTTTCTATACCTTAGTCTCAAGCACTTGATCTCTCTAGCCCTTGGATGGGACCCTCAGTATTTGCATATCACATCCAAGGGCTGTGCACACACTTGAATTTTCATCCAAAGCACTTGCCCTTTCCATAGAAGCGCCCAAAACTTATTATACTGTGGAACAGAGCTGGACCCTTTTTTATACATATTGGTCATTCAGATAGACTAATATAGAGAAATGGTGTTTTTGATTTCCATCAGTTGCCAAACATCTGTTGAGATTCATCTTGGACGCAAGTTGTTTTGTTTATTTCAAATTGCACTTTCAAAACTAAAGAAAAGGTTAATGTAATTTACTCTAATAAGTTACTGTGAAATATTTGAAACTGTATATAATTGTGAAGATAGTGTATATTCCGATATGGATTTATGCTTTCTTTTACTTTTTTTAGCTTGGGATACACTTTGGCCACAAGAAAGGAAACGGCAGAGGGCATTCTTCCTCTTCGGATTAGCACTAATTCTCGAGCTGGACATTGAGGGAATTAGAACATTCTTTCGGACTTTCTTCCGCTTACCTGATTGGTATGAAATATTTCCTCTCTCACTTGATTGGTATGAATTGATACAACATGGTTTAGGTTGCTGACTAGCTGCCAATATGATTTGACCTAAATTGGAGAATGCATATAATAAAAAAACTGCCAATACCTTTGGAAGTACAAACACTTTTCTCAAAGAGCTGTGTGGAAGTCCATCAAGAAGTGTCCGACCCTCATATTGCCATAAAACTTGTCTGTCTTAGTCCAGCTTTTTAGATCAGAACTATCATACAAGACCATGGCTAGATTTCATATCCTGTTTCAATGACCATTGACCAGCTAGTGATTAGTGTGCGTGACAAGAGATTGTACAAAAACAACGTCACAACTCACAAACAATTAAGTCTGGTCTTTTGGCAGAAACATTAATGACATACAATTGAGTGATTAAATATGAAATATTATAGATAAAACAGGAGGCTATTTCGTGATATAAACTTGACTGCCTTGCCTTTGTATGGAACAATTGCCGAATGTGATGTTTATTCTTTACAGGATGTGGCAAGGATTTCTTGGCTCCACTCTGTCTTCTACAGATCTTATATTATTTGCATTCTACATGTTCATTATAGCACCAAATAATTTGAGAATGTGTCTTGTCAGACACCTACTTTCAGATCCCACTGGGGCAACTATGATAAGGACCTATTTAAGCATATAGTATCTATATTTTCCGTCCTTTATTAGGTCCCTATATCTGGGAACAGGTTAGATTACTTCAGAAGCCGTATTAAGAGTGTAGTAGGAACTTCTATGTATATATTTATATACATCTATCTTCAAGATGAGATGATCTTGCATTTTCAATACACCTTGTGCTCTACTATCTTTCGACTGTACAGCTTCTTGACGCCTATGTTCTTAATGGAAAATAGTGGAAGGAAGAGTAGTGCTTTGGCTGATTGGGACTAGTGTCCTCCAGAAGTTCACAATCTTCTCATTAATTTGGCTTAAATTAATTGAGGTTTAGAGTTTGCAAAATAGAAGTTTGGCGAGTGTGTTCTATATGCAAGATTTTGAACCTAAAATAATGAGAATGAACTACTAGAATTTCTTTTTTGAACTGTAACTACTAGAATTTCTTTAATCATGCAAGTTTTTGCTAAAATCAGCAACAAACATTGATCGATTTGATGAACAAATTGTAGTTGATTGAAAAAATAGTTCTATGGATGTAATTTTTTTTTTAAAAAATATTTATCTTATCATCCAAATTTTACTCATAATTTTTAAAAACACATTTCATCAATTTATTCATTAAAAACTACGGATGCATCAATTATGTAATATTGTAATTTAGTAACTATTTAATACAACACATATTTTAAGGATTTTCAAGTAACAACTCCAAAAAACAAAGAATGGAAAAAGTAAAAAATAAAAAATATATATATATATATACCAAAAAATTTTAATAATCACGATGATACCATCAAATTCATCAAAATCTAGATTTTAGGTAAACTAATGGAGGGTACGATACGAGTTTACCTATAATAAAATCGTACGAATTTACCTATATATATAACTATTATACCAAATCACATCATAAATTTTCATACTTAATTACATAAAAAGAAACATCATCTAATATCTATAGTTTAATAATTCATACACACACAATTAAACTAAAGAAATTAAACTACACTTTTAACAAAGTTCATCAATTTCTACCACCACAATTATTATCACCATCATCACCATTCACCACTTGATATTTCATTCTTAATATTATGTAAACTAAAACACACACCATTTGAAATACTACAAACTCAAAACTCAAACATAATCAAGATTAAAGTCTAGAAAGAATGAGAAGGGAACGAGGGATGGGAGTTTGGGTCTCAACACATTGGATTTTTAGAAACTGAGTGGGATTTATTTTGAGTTAGGACGGATTATGAATATCTATACAAATAAGTCTTTTTTGGCTAAAATATTATTTTGGTTCTCAATGTTTGCATGAAGTTTAATATTGGTCCTCAGTGTTTCAAAAGTTTAATGTTGGTCCTCAAAGTTTTTATTTTTGGTCGATTTTGGTCATCGAGCGTAACACCGTTAACTTTTTGCCGTTAAATGATGACGTAGCATGCTTATATGGCACACCCTCTCTCCTACATGTCATATTTTAATGACGTGGCATGACACATCACTGCCACGTCACCCCAGATGATGATGATAATGATGCTGATGAAGGAGAGAAGATGATGATGTGGCAATCTGGGGTGACGTGGCAGTGATGTGTCATGCCACGTCATTAAAATATGACATGTAGAAGAGAAGGTGTGCCATATAAGCATGCCACGTCATCATTTATCGACAAAAAGTTAACGGTATTACGCTCGAGGACCAAAATCGACCAAAAACAAAAACTTTGAGGACCAACATTAAACTTTTGAAACATTGAGGATCAACATTAAATTTCATGCAAACATTGAGGACCAAAATATACTTTTAGCCGTCTTTTTTCTACTTTGGTGAAATTGTTATTTTACGAAATTTTATCCGACTTTATTAATTTTACTACGATTTTAGGCTAACTTAATTTTTATGATTGATACCATAATACACTCATCTGTGTTCGATGATGGCGTAATCACAAGTAACAAATTGCCAGTAATACCGTATTTAAATCGGTCTACCAAAAATGTCCCTACTAAAATGCTCGCATGAACATCTCAAAAATGCAAGACATGGGCAGAACCGTAATATCGCGTAGGGGCATTCATTGCCGATCAAAACACCGGATTCCTCGACCTCCATGACTTCGTACGAACTAGGATTTGGAATTCCCAACTCAGGCAACTGCTATTATCCAATTCGAAGAAACCATCCAGCTCTTGCAATCACTAAGCAAAACCAATCAAACTCTTCCATCATTGTAAGATTGAAGGTATATTTAGTCAATTCAATTTTCAATTCGATTTTGATATCACGTTTAGGGTTTTCGGAATTCGCAATGCTTTTCTGGGTGATTAGGTAGTTTCTGATATCTATGTATGGTTTTATATTGATTCAACTATGGTTTTTTTTTTTTTTAAAAAAACTTATCTGCATCTTTTTTTTTTAGGTGATTGTACTTTAGAACAATCTTAGATGGAAGCAACCGAGGAGGAAGAGTGTCTGCATGCATGAAGTCTCTTAACTGTATGCAAAGGACTTTGTATTTGTGATAGGTACATGTCTCTTTTTCTTTTGGTTTTTATTAGGAGGTACTGACGACTACAGATATTTTTAAAAAAAAAGGAAAGTTCATGTTGCACACTGCACAGTGATTTTCAATTTTCAATTATACAGTCACTGTCCGCAATATGAACAGACAATGCATTGAGTCGAAGACCAAAATTAATGGGTTGCAACTTGCAAAGATGACCCCCTTTTTTCCATGGTTTTAATATGATAATTTCTTTGGTTTGATTCTTTATTTTCTGTTTTTTAACTTATCTTCCTGTCTGGTTAGTGTGCTTTGATCGATCAAGCACAGTGTAAATTTTCATAACATTGTCATACACTGTGCTTTGATCGATCAAGCACAGTGTAAAATAGTTATACTTGGTTTCATGCACTGTCTTAAACGTAAATTTTCATAACATTGTCATAATTACAGAGATTTTATTAGGAAGTACCATTAAGTATTTACTTTATTATATTACATTTCTAAATATGATTATGGTGTTCAGTAATATTCTGTCTAACATGCTTTTGCAAGATGAATTTGCCTTTGAATGCATCTAATCCATTGGGGGTGGAGAAGTGCAAGTTTGTTGCACATGATAGTAAAGATGTTGGTTTTTCATTTTCACATAGGTGTGCCTCAAAAAGCTGTCCCAATTTAGATGATAGCCATTAAAACTAATCAATGGTAAATATGCGATGCCTAAAAAGTTTTAGACTCAAAGGAGATATGAGAGATGACCAAGGAAATTAAAAAATTGAGGTAGCATCAACGATAACTATGATAGTCAAAATCATTCAGAAGAGGATCATGTACCTCAAAGATTTGTCATTAATGTCAAGTTTCATGTTCATTATAATGAGAACTTGTTTTAGAGATTAAGTTTGAAAATATTTATGGTCGAGCTGTTGTATGTACCACAGAGATATGATGGAAATATAATAGTAATATAAGAATGAGGATCTGATCCTATAAAGAGCATATGGAGAGATATGTATTTTGTAATTTATTCAGTGTTTTAGTTTTCCATTATTACTTTTACCCCTTTAAATTGGAATACAAAATTTGTGGCAATGCACAGTTTACGGGATTATATGGTTTGCATAGTTGGAGAGGAAGGCACACATCTTCTCCTTTAATTGCTTTATGGAATAGAATTTTGTACAAGGCTTCTCTTTGATGCTCAGGCTCGGCACAAGGTTTCTTCAAGGAGACCTCTTTATGATATATGTAAAGAGATTGGACAGCTTGTTTACAACACTAGGCTCTATAGGGACTTTGTTACCTTGTTCTTCCTGTTGTGAGGTTTCCTTGTATTTTCTGGTTTGAGGATCACTTTATCCTCTTTCTAGTTGTACATTCTTCTTTTTCTAATGAAATTTATTCTTTTACCACAAAAAAGGAGGATTATGTGCACTCTTTGATAGTTTTAATCTTTTTGTGGAAATAATCAAACTCTTTGACAAATCATGCCTTTTTACCTTGGAGCAGGGGGGTTGAGACAGTGAAAATGATATATACTTGAATAACTCAGATAAATCCTATTGTCGCAAATCTCTTAGCTTCTACTAACTTAATTTTCTTTTCTTTTTGGTTTCACTGTATGAGTTTGTAATCCTTTTGAGCGTGGGTAATAATATTTAGTCCCTAGCCATATCTTTGGTGGGACTCTTAGATTTTTCCATGTCTTACTCATTAGTGTTTGATTTTTCTTTCTGGTATTATTTTGATCCTTTCAGGGGCATTGTCCACTTGTTCTCTTGCATATTAGGTTTGCCCTTTATGTGCTGTAGTATTGCAACCTTGTCATGCGCCACCCTTTGTTTTGGATTTTTGAGTCAGGGGATGCATGGAAACTAGTGAAATGGCAACATCTAGCAAGTTTGAGCTGTCTTCGAGTAGCCCAGATAGACCATTGTACAATGCTCAGCGTGGATCCCACATAGCTGCACCATTAGATAGATCAAGTAGCTTTCGTGATAACATGGAAAATCCAATTCTGTCCTCTCTACCAAACATGTCAAGAAGCAATTCTTCAGTAACACAAGGGGAAGTTGTGAGCTTCTTCAAATATCTTCAATTTGATCCAAAGTTGGTAGCTGCAGAGCACAAGTCTAGTCGTCAAGTGGATTTTAAACGGCATGTCAATGCTGCTCTTGGAATTTCACCTGATGAATCTCCGTCTAGTTCTTCAAAAGGCAAGTTGCTGCCTTTCCCGGTACCAGAAGAAATCAAACGAGTCAAGGCTGGTTTACGCGAAAGCTCTGTGAAGGCTAGGTAGTTCTTTATTTGTCTTGTTGTTTTTGGCATTAAAATTGGAGATGATTAATAGTATTGCATTCTACAGGGAACGCATAAAAATTTTCAATGAAGCCTTATCTGTATTCTACAAAGTTTTCCCAAGTATACCTTCAAAGAAGAGATCTCGATCAGAAGGATTTTCTAATGATCGTTCTAGCATTATATTAAGTGATAGGTCAGTCTTAGGTCCAAGCATAGGTAAGGTTGGAGTTCAAGGTCATGGTGTCAATAGTGGGTTTGAACCTGAGCAGCAAAAATCAGAAGAAAGGACAAAAAATGTTCCAAACAAGCGCACCCGAACTTCTTTGGTTGATATGAGGGTATGTGTTAAGGGTTTTTGTGCATGCTTGCTTTCTGTTATTCTCACAAACAATTTCAGTCTTCTTTCAATGCTTCCTATGGCTGTTTTTTCAGCTTCTCGTTTTTCACTTTTTTGTATGCAAATACTGCATGGTTATAAGCAGTATATAGACACATCCGCATAGAATAGTTAAAAAAACATGTGCTTCAGTTAAGTTTACCTTTGAAAAAGATGCCCACATGAACTTTTTTGTTTGTTTGTTTGCTTGGCTACCATCTTTTATTTATTATATTTCTGTTATCAAAATGAATTTTGCATAGATTTCATTCACAACTTATACACATGTGTCATTTAGATTATAGACACTTAAGTTCGCATGTATGTCTTTTTTTTATAGAAAATCGCATGTATGTCTTTAATTAACCCAAGTTTGTGTTGTGCGTTGTGCACGGCTTTTATGAATTCAATGAATATAGAATTGTTGTTCAGTGTTTCAGGTATGATGGTCAATATGAATATGGCTTGTTGCTTTATAGTGCTCTTTGTACTTTCCTTTGTATCAATCATTAGGTTTGAGGAAGACTGACATGGGTTTTGATAATTTTAGATGGATGTGCGGACTAATTCTCTTGTCAGGTCATCAGCAACTGTAGAGAGAGATAAGGATATGCAGCAGCTTGCTAACGGTGGTGCAGTTCAGGGTGAGGATCGAACTTTACCTATTGGAGGTGATGGTTGGGAAAAGTCAAAAATGAAGAAGAAGCGTTCTGGCATCAAACTAGACAGTTCTCCCAAATCTGTTGATGCCTTCCAGGAATCTAAACAGGGACTGCAGCAAAGACCTGTAACTGATGCTCGGTCAAAATCGAGCAACGATCCCCATGCTTTCAGGTATGAGCTAACTATACTGGTAATTTTCTATAAAAAAAAACTATACTGGTAATTAATTACATATCTTCTTTTTATCATCATATATTATGATATTTATGTATTCTGTTGGAATTGCGCTACTTTTTTCTGTTCCTTTCATTTTCCATGTGCCCTTTTCTTTGTTTTAGCAATAACTTTGATTTAAAGGTGATATTGTGAACTGTGATTATGTCCTTTAGTCATATTTTAGACTAGTTGATATGCGCTGCCTTGCCACTATATAATAAAATATTAGTTAGTAGAATGGTAAATAAATTAGTCTATGAATCTGAAAAGGTGGAGGCCTTAATGGGACTCTAATAAACGGGAAATGTCTGTTTATTACTTTTCAATTTATTTGCTAATGTAATAATGTGATTTGGTATTATCCTTACATAGATTGTATTTATTTTGGAACTTATGGAAAACTCATTAGTGCTTGGGTTCAGGGTTAAAGTGTTCATGGCTAAATCTCAAACAAATTGGGCTAAACTGCTAAAGCAATCCTCAATTGTAATTTTCCCAAACAAACGTAAGCGGAGATTATAATTTTGTCTGCTATACATCCAATGCCTTTAGGTAGATCAAATAAAAACAGCTTGGTACGTGAAAAAGTTTGCATCAGGGATTCCTGTAAAATACTTTATGGTTTTACTTAATGTAATAGTGCATGATTGTGCCTTATCTGTGAATATTTTTTCTTATGTTTTTCCCTGTTCTCTACACAAAAACGTTTAGTGTCCTTGTTCTACCGGTGAAATAGGTTGAACTCTATGCTTCTTATGGTCAGATTTTTTTTTTTTTTTTAAAAAAAAGTACTATATGCAGCAGAATCAAAGAAATGGAGACAAATCTTTGGGGTTTCATATTACATTGTTTAAATTGTGAAAGGTTTCTCTTCAGACAGAGGAAAGAAAATGTTCTTGTTGAGAATTTTGCTAGGTTTTTAAGGATCATGATTCATGGCTTTAAACTCTTTGATGGAAGATATTATTTAATAGGAAGATTTTCTCTATTTCAATTTCTATCAAATCTAGGATATGAATATAATATTATAATATTTCCGTGTATCTTTGTATAGACCAGGAGTTTCTAATGGAACTGTTGGAGTTGGAAAATCAGATGGTATCTTGCAACAGACTGGGCTGGGTGCTTGTGCCTCTACCCCTCGAAATGACCAAGATAATAATTCTCCTGTCAGTGATAGGCGGGATCGTTCTGTTATCTCAGACAAGGAAAGGGCGAACTTAAGAGCTATTAACAAGTAATCATAAAACTTGAATCCTTATTATGATTTTATTTTATTTTTTAAAAAGAAAGCTCTTTTATTGTTGGAATTATTTTTTTTATGATGCTGTTCTTTCCTTATTGTCTTCTTGTTTTGGTATGCATGTTCCTTTATTCCATTTGCATATGCTTCGGAGCCTTGGGATTAGTGTTCGAGGGATATTTGTGATTGATTTATTCTCTACAATTTATACTTTAATTAGGGCCAGTGTTCGTGAAGAATTCAATTCAGCTAGCCCTCCCTCAAGTACAAAAGTGAATACTAATATTCGTGCTCCACGATCAGGATCTGGAGTTGGCCCCAAGTCATTGCCAGCTGTCCATAGAGCAGCCGTTCCTAATGATTGGGAGCTGTCTCACTGTGCAAATAAACCCCCTTCTGGTGTTAGCACTAACAATCGAAAACGCGTGGCATCAACCCGCTCCTCTTCTCCACCTGTTGCCCATTGGGCTGGACAGAGACCACAAAAGAGCTCTCGCACTGCCAGAAGAACAAATTTCATGCCCATTATTTCAAGTAGTGATGATTCTCTTGGTTTAGATGCTGTCTCTGATGTGGGTGGTAATGATCTTGGATTGGGATTTGCCAGACGTTTAGCTAGCAGTTCTCCTCAGCAAACTAAATTGAGAAGTGATCCTTTGTCTTCAGCAGTTTTATCTGGAAGTGAAGAGTCAGGGGTGGCTGACATCAAACTGAAAGATAAGGGCAGGAAACCTGAGGAGATAGATCAGAAAGCTGGGAAGAATGTTCAAAAGGTATCTAACTTGGTCCTGCCATCAAGAAAGAATAAGCCTGTTTCTGGGGAAGAGCATAGAGATGGTGTTCGGAGGCAAGGGAGGACAGGAAGGGGATTTACTTCCACAAGGTCTCTCATGCCAGTGACATCTGAGAAGCTTCGAAATGTAGGGACTGCAAAACAACTTAGAAGTGCAAGAATTGTATTTGAGAAAAATGAAAGGTTAAAAAGCTTTCTATTGAAATTTACAGTGAAGTTGTTGAATGAGTTGAAAAATATCTCATTGTGTGCTTTTCTATGGAATTGTTTGGGAAAATGGATTGAAGTTTTATGATTTTATTAAATCCATGCAGCAAGGTAGGCCGTCCACCGACCAGGAAACTTTCTGATCAAAAGGCGTATACTCGTCAAAAGCATACAGCTATTGCAGCAGCAGACTTTCTTGGTACTTATTCAAGCTTCTCTGAATAGATTACTGAACTAAGTTTTTCATATGCAATGAACTATTTCATCATTCACTTATGGTTTCATTGGTCTAATTGGGTCAGATGATGGACATGAAGAGCTATTGGCAGCTGTAAATGGTGTCATTAATTCTTGTAAGGAGCTTACTGAATTATATTTAATTTTTTTTAGTAAATTACTATTTACACTTTCTGGTATGATTAAGAACAAGTTTGTCTGCCCATGGTTTAAAGAGTGTCATTCATGATTCAATACCTGTGTGGTTTGTTCAATTATTACTTAACATTCTTGTGGTATTTTTTAAACCAAATAATAATGAAAATAATCATGTGAATGTTAAAATGATAAACAATTTCGTTGTAAATGTCTATTTCACTTATTATATCTTGAACATTTTGTCTATTCTCTGCGACTATTGCTAGGAATAAGTGAACAATTTCAATTTTGGAATGTCAATTTAATCTCAGTAATAGCTGTGTAAAAGACTATGAAACTGTTTAAAGTATCAGTGAAACATACTTCCACAAAATAAAATTGTCATTTTTTTAATACTCTAAAATTATCATTTTAACATTCATGTGATTTTTTCTGTTAAAATTAAGAATAAAAATACCGTAGAGTGGTCTAAGTGGTACTGATTTTGTACCAAAGCACAAGTGGTTAAGTTGTCATTCACCCTTTATTTTGTGTTGCCTAATTATTGTCGTTTGATGGGCTAGTTTTGAATTTTTATTATTGTTGCAGCTCGTGCCTTTTCCAGTCCATTCTGGAGGCAGATGGAGCCTTTCTTTGGTTTGATAACTGAGGAGGATATTACCTGCTGGAAGCAAAAGGTACTGACAACCTTTCCTTTCCATTTCCCAATGGATTTGAATGACATTTTTACAGCTGCTGGTATTCTGTATGTTTTTGTTGGATCAGTGGTCAGTGTTACTCTTGTCACCCTTAGGGTGTGTTTGGTTTTTGAAAATATTTTTAGTTTTATTTTCTATTTTTGTTTCATAAAATTAGTTTTCATTTTCAAGTTTTTAATATTTTTAAAACATGTTTGTTATGTAAAGATACAATTTTGTTCATACTCGTTCTAAGTCAAATAACTTAAGTAACTAACTACAAATTTTTTATTGATTTTTTAATTTGACTATAATTAAATGATAATGTTTATATGATAAAATGATCTACTTCCTTAAAAGATTACAAAAATAGCATTGATTATTATTTGAAAACGCTGAAAAAATCTTTTAGACATTTTTTTTTCAGCCAATTTTGAAAAATGCTTGCTAAAATTTTTTTTTTTGGTTATATTGAACCAAAGACATTTTCGGTCACATTTCCTGTTTTCAATGAAAATGAAAATAGGAAACGGTGAAAGCAAACACATCCTTAGCTAGTGATGGTACTTTCATATGTAAGAAAAGACTACAGTTTAACAATGCTTCAAAATTTTGTGAGGGTGTCCATGATATCACAACGTCAAGTGTTGTTACTTTCATTAAGTTTATTTCATTTTCTATCTTTCTAGATCTTTTTAGTTCTATCGAATACGTTGTTGCTGCCCAATTTGGTAAATATGCAATTTTGCTTTTTGGTTTAGAACCAAATTTGGTGTTAGAAATATGATCTAGCATTTGAAATGCAGTCCTTTTTAGTGACTATTGCTTTTAGTTCTAATGGCCTCCTGGCCTGGCCCTCCTCTATATATAATTTAAGATGATTGAATCACTGATTCTTGATTTATGATCTGCAAAGCTTAAATTTCTGAGACAAACTTGTCATGTGACAAATAATTTAATTTTCTTGATACTTATACTTCAGGATTTTGAATCGAGCATACCAATGTCAACTCTAGTTACTTCAGATGTAGATGGTTGTGATACAATTGATAATGGATTTGGGTTGATTGGTAATGAAAGAGATGTTGGACCCATTGCTGAAAAGAGCACTGGAGTTAATCCAGAGCTGTTGCTACCAACTAAGGGAGAACATAATGCAATTCCCCTCTTTCAAAGGATTATAGTTGCCTTAATCTCAGAGGAGGATTGTAGTGGTGGAACTGAAGATCTCAAGTTTGATGCATATGAAACTGAATCTGAGCAGGATGGGGAGTTGGAATTGAATAGTTTGGACCTCCACTCACGAGCTAATGTTCAGTTTGCTTGCCACTCTGCTTATAATGGTTATACCAAAAGTGATATAGTTGGTATTTCAACAGCTGGATTGGACTCAAGCTTCTGCAACTCGGTAAAAGATTTGCTTGAAGACAATAGATTGATGCCTAGCTTGACTTGTTCAGAATTGCAATATGATAGCTTGAATATGAACATCAAGCTTCTCTTGGAGCTTCAAAGCGTTGGAGTTTTCATAGAACCAGTGGTAAGCCAATTTGCTCAGTAATTCTGTCAGAAGCCTACTTCATAGATTCAATTTCTGCTGTTCTGACTTATAATTTTTTATATTAAATCTTTAATTATTTATTATGATACTCAGTACTCTTTCTTTTTCTTTTTTCTTCTTCCCAAGCCTGACATGTTGCAACCAGATGATGAAGGAATTTGTGAGGACATTAACAAGTTGGAGGAGAATTACCATAGACAGGTACTGAGTGATGCTTAAGCTAAAGTTATACTGTGCCAACTGTCCAAATCTTTCTTTTCCATTATTGTGACTCTTCCCCGCCTTTCAAAATGAATGTTTGTGTATTGTGTTCTTAGTTTATGTGAATACATGGATTGGGTGTAGAAATAGGGACAGTTAGAACATTTTATTTGATTAACGACATTAAATTAAGTTAATTTTGGCCTAATGCAATCCCCCCCCCCCCCCCCTTTTAACACCACAGTTTTCCAAGAAGAAAGGTTTGCTGGATGTACTATTGAAGTCTGCCTCAGAAACAAACGAACTCCAAGAAAAGTAATTGCATTGCTATTGATATCCTAATTATTTACTTAACCTTTTGTTTTCGTTTCCTCTGAATGGAAATATAATCTTTTGTTTAACAGGGATTTTGAACAACGTGCTTTAGACAAACTACTTGTGATGGCTTATGAGAAGTACACGGTAATCTTTTTAGCACTTACGATCACTTTTTGTTTATAATCTGGTTTCAGGTTTTAGACAATGTTATGTTCCCGTTAACAAAATCAAGTACCCCACAACCATGACTTGTATCACAAAAATGTTGAGGATCTATATATATATATTTTTAGATTAATGGATTGTGTGGATTCAGTGACGATATGGTCCATATGGTTATTCAGGTATGAATAAGGAAAGAATAAAAGTTGAAAAAGAGACACAGCAAGTGTACAGGGTTATATTTTTAGTAGTTTGTACTCTCGAATGCAGCTGTTGGAACTTGGAAGATCTTGTTTCACATATTATATGAAAACCTTTGATTTGTGATATTTTATCTGAAACCAAAAACTTCCCCTTGATCTTCCTTAAGATCTAATTTGATATAGATTAAATTGTATGGAAGAAGAGTTGAACCATTTATTGCATAATGGAAGCTTTCATAGTTGGAAATGCTGTGTCCTATAATTAGGTCATATGGCAGAATGAATTGACAATAAGTGATTGACAGGTTTGCTGGGGTCCTAGTCCTTCAGGTGGGAAGGGTTCAAGTCACAAAATGGCAAAGCAAGCTGCCTTGGCATTTGTTAAACGAACATTGGAACGATGCCATCAATTTGAAGATACAGGCAAGAGTTGCTTCAGTGAACCTTTATTCAAGGATATGTTTCTTGCTGCATCTTCCCCGCTCGGTATTGTTCAGCAAGCAGATAGCATTGAGCGTGAATCCTCAAAACTATATGCTGCTTCTCTTCCTTTAGAAGGAAGGACAGGTACTCATTCATTACCATTTGGATTAAGTGCTCTAAAAGTCTTCTTCTTTCTTAGAGGACTCCTTGTCCTCCTCTTTTGTACTTTCTTTCTTCCTTAATAATATTTAAAAAAAAAGTGCTCTAAAAGTCTAAACTACTTAGTGCCTGTGTCTGCTAAGTTCAATGTGACCATTTTAGGGGCAGCAGTGTCAGATGGCTTTACCTGTATCTGCCATCATTGTCCTTTCTGTTCTGTTAAATTTGCTTTTTTTCCTTTTGTCCTTTCGATACAGTACATATTTTGTTATTCTAGTTACCTTTTTTGGTTTCTTTCTGCAGCTTCCATGGGTTATCATCAGAGCCCCTCACAATTCTATCAGAATATGAATCACAGTGATCTATTTTCAACAGATGTGCTTCCTGCAATTAGTTTGTCTGAACAAAGTAGTGGGAAGGAAGAATTTTGGTCAAACAGGGTGAAGAAGAGGGAATTGTTACTTGATGATGTTGGTGGTAATATAGGTAATTCAACCCGGTCAGGCATTGGAAATTATCTATCAAGCAGTGCAAAAGGAAAGAGGAGTGAGAGGGACAGAGATGGAAAGGGGCACAGCAGAGAGGTACTATCCAGGAATGGAACTACTAAACTTGGTAGGCCAGCATTATCTAGTGCTAAGGGAGAAAGGAAATCTAAGTCTAAGCCTAAACAGAAAGTTAGTCCACATTCTGTTTCTGTAAATGGTCTCCTTGGGAAGCTATCAGAGCTGCCAAAATCAACATTGCCTTCTGTTTCAAAGTCTAATGAGGGGTCCACTAATATCAATGACAAGGAAAAGGGTGACTTTAGCTCTGGAGGATTGGATGACCCTGAGTCTATTGATTTGTCCCACCTGCAGCTACCTGAAATGGATTTACTTGGTGGCCAAAGTCAGGATCTTGATTCATGGTTGAATATTGATGACGATGGATTACAAGATAATGACTTAATGGGCCTTGAAATTCCTATGGATGACCTAGCAGACTTGAATATGATGGTTTGAAGCTGCTTTCTTTGTATAGTCCTGTTTATTATACCAATGTCAAAGGAAACAAAGTTCTTTTAAGAAATTACTAGTTACATTGGGTAGTCTTATGGCTATCCTGTCCACAATTAGGTTATATAGATTCTTTGTTAGATTTCCTCAGTCTATCCAAGATGTTTATGAGTGACATTTTCAAATATTTCGATTTTGACTTTGACTGTAAAGATCTTTTTGTTCAAGGTACAAGTTAGTACTCCTAGTGATTATATCTTAGCAAACACTGTATTCTGGTTGTAGGTCTTGAAACAAGTTAGAAACAAGACCTCTTGTACATACATTTAAAATTTTCAATAAAATCAACCTTTTCATTTGTCATCACCTCCCTCCTTCTCCCTTGTAGATGGTTTTCTCTTGGTATTATCAATTATGTTTTTTGTTCTTTCAACATAATGCAGTTCCAGCTGTTTACTGCGCTAGTTTCTTTCAGGTGATCATTCACACTCTTATTTGAGGCTGTCAGAGCACAAATAATAACTTAGTCTTTGAGATTTAATCCGATTGCCAGCATGTCTCTCTGCTTTGTCCCGTTATTCCTCCTTTTTTGTACTTTGGAGTTGGGATACTTAAAGGATTCTGGTTTTCAATAGTCTCTTGGGCTATCTGATATTTTGATTTATTATCAGCTGCCACTGTCAGCAATTCTGAAGTTTTTTTTTGTACTTTTAAGGGAAAAATAATTGTTTATCTGAATTACAAATTTGACTTGATCTTGTAATAAAGTATATGTGAAAGGTAATGTCTAATTGCAGGAATTATAACATCCTTGTAGTTGAAATTGACCTATGTGATTCCTTAAATGGGTAAATTACAATTTGTGATGATTACAGGGGCATCTTGTGGATCAGGAGCCACGTGTGAAGCATGCAGTTTTGATTGTACTCGTGTCAATAGCATTGCTGTTTTGAGAAACTAATGTGATTTGGGTTCTTCTTCCCTAATATAGTTTAGCTGCAGTTCCTTTTGTGGAGGGAGGTATGCTTTACATCCTTGCTAGCCTTCTATTGATAGTGATGATTATTCCTAGTCCTAGGGACATCTGAGGCTCAAATAATTTGGATATGGCTCCTATGATCAATTTTGTCCTTAAACCTTCCTTTCACTATGTAGTTGAATTGCTTCAGCCGAGAATATTGGAACTTGGATGTGAATTTTGATTTACCTTGTTGTTTTAGAAATTATCAATATATGCATGTGATTTTCATTGAAAATAAATTCTCAGCTTCCCTAGTACAGACGCGCCTGCACACAAACCCTTCTTGGTCTTTACCTCATTCTGGGGATGCCTCCTGAGTATGAGTTAGGTACTCTCTTTCCTTCTGCTGGTCTTCTTCTTTTTATTTTCTATTTCTGAGGACTGCTTGTCCTCGTGTTTGTAAACTTCTTTTTTTCTTTAATACAATTTCTTTTTTCTATAAAAAAAAAAAATGAGTTAGGTACTCTCTATCTTGATGTTTAGTCGAATGCCCGGAAAAGACAATGAATTTTGATAGACATTTGAAAGGAATATATACAAACATATTTGACTGACCCTTCCTCTTCATCTGGAATGCCCAGAACTCCCTCTGTTACTTTGTTCATACTCATTTGATTTGATTTGATTTTGTGCTTTTCTTCTCATCAAGAACATTGAATAGCACATAAGGTATTGAATGGATAGGATTTGGATATGACATCATTATTCATGGTATTTGGTATTTATATGACGGTCATGTGAAGAGAAAGATCTAATTCTTTCTCTCTACGTTTTTTGGGGCCAAATCTTTATATATATATATTGGCCTGAAAATCTTTCTATATTTACCAGTACACGAGAAGATATCTTTTTGGACAAATACAAAAACAACAAAAGCCTTTAAGTACAAACAAAAGAGCAACACACTCTGCAAAAAGACAAGGAAAAACCAAACGAAGAAAACTCTGATGTATTTTTTATATTTTATTATTATAATTATTATCATAATCATGCTTTTTACAATTTAATATTTTATGACTGGATTTTTTTCAAATGTTTTATTTTTATTGAAAAATCTCATAGTAAAATTGTAAAGATAAATTATGTACAATCAATATTACATTCATTAATATTTTGATACATTTAGTTATATGTTTGTGAATACTACATAATTTATTTTAAATTATGGTTAAATTAGTGTTCATTTTTTTGTCAAAATAATTTTAAAAAGTATATCAATTTATGAGCCTTAATATTTATGTGAATGGAAATACTCAATAATTTGGCAGGATATCTCTCTTTCAATATGCCTATATATATATATATATATATATATATATATATATATATATATATATATATATATAAATTTGAGTTACACTCCAATGGTACGTTTGATAAGCATGCTCTACAGTATAATCGTGGTGTTTTATGATTTTTAAAAAAACTTTACATCATATTTTATACATATCAAACATATTTTTTTATCATACTTTTTCTCTCTCTTAATTTTTCTCTCTATCTCTTTCCTCATTTTTCTCTATAGTATTTTTCTTTATTCTACAGTACTTTACATCCGTGCATTTATACCAAGCGTACCCCAAATTCGGGCCGAACAATTTAAGAACTTGTATATGGTCAAGGGTTCGGGCCAAAAAAAAAACCCCAAAGAAAACAACTTTAATAATTTTTGAAAGGGTTGGTATAAGAAGACAACTTTAATATTTTAAGTGAGACCAATCTCACACCTAAAGAAAATAAAGATATTTGTAAAAATGAAACAATGAAAAGATAGGACAGCTTACAAGGAATCTTTTATATAATAACTACATCAACTTCTATTTACTAATTAAAAAATAATTATCTATTTCAAAGATCGTTTTAGATTAAAAAATCATTACAAGATTAAATTAACTTTTCTTTTGATGATTCAAATTATAAAAATTAAATCATTAATTTAGTCATTATATTAAAATAAAATCAAGTTAAATCACATAATAATAATAATAATGAACTTTCATATTTTACGTTTATGATAAGTGTTATTACTTATAAGTTATAAACATGCATAATTTTGATTCGTACAATCTCATTTATATAACTAACAAAAAATAAAAAAAGACAACTCCCTAATGTATGGAATGAACCTATAATCATAGTACAAATTGCTGAGATTACAAGATGCTTTGAGTTTGAGACAGAAGTATGATTTTTCTATTGGAACTCTTTCCGTATAATAAATTAACGAGAAATTTACACTAATAACATTTTTTTTATATTTAATAAAAGACCAAATTACTCTTTTGGTTCTCAACATTTGCATGAAGTTTAATATTAGTCCTCAATGTTTTAAAAAGTTATTTTAGGTTTCAATGTTTTTTTTATCAAAATTGGTCCTCTAGCGTAATATCCGTTTGATTTTGCTATTAAATGCTGACGTAGAAGGTTTATGTGGTACACTCTCTCTCCTATGTATCATATTTAAATGACATGACACTCTCTCTCACTCCAATTCAACAAAACATCATCGTTTTGATTCAATTAACGAGAAATTTCGTATAATAAAACTATATTGATCATCTTTTTAATTTTTTTTTTTCTGTAATGAATGAATATGAGAATATGATATGGTCGGTTGGTGAGTACTCAGATAGACAACACGTGGCAGCCAAGGAGAGGGTATGGAATTGTGATTGGTTTTGGGCACCAAAACATATGCAAAAGAATCTGAAACCAAAGCCAACGTATCTTTTGGCCCTTTTGGACCAAGTTTATGGTATACGTGTCCCCAATCAACCCCCCTTTCCCCTTTTAATATCATCATCTTTTATTATTGTTCAGTTCATGCATCTCCTTTTCTATTATTTTATAATTCATTTTTCCCAATTTTTAATAATATTATTCATCATTCTTCCTTTCGTACATCTCCCCCGCCCTCACGCCTTCTCTTACTCACTCTTACGTGCTCTTCTCATATTGGCCTTCTATAATATTTTGACGACAACATCTTTAATTTCACATTATTTTACTCTTAATGACTATGTTTTGGTTCATGAAAATTCTCAATTGTCTTAATTTGAACAATAAGGTATGATATTGTGTTTTATTTGTCTCAATTTAGTTGATAAATTTGTTGCATTTTTGTCCTTATATTTGTATTTTTTTGCTTTTTTTTTCTAATAAAAAAAAGTGCAACATACAATATTAAATTTAATGTTTTTATAATTTAAAAATTAAATTGAATAAAAGAAATTTAAAAAATAAAAATTTAATATTTTCTTGAATTAGTAATTAAATAAATTAAAACAACTAAATCTTTTAGAAATAAAAAATATAATATATGAGTTAACAAAATAAAGCAAATGTATAAAAGAAATTTATGTATAGTTTTTATATCTTTACTATAAATACACACAATTCTTATTTAATATATAATTCAAAATTTTGAAGCGTACATATTTGCTTTTCTATTACGTGGTCTTCTCATACTGGCTTTTATTGTTTTTTTTTAAATGTATATTTTAATAAAAGAATAACCATGGTATTGAGGTTGGACACTTGGAGTTGAAGATGTAGTAAAATAATATAATAGAAAGATAAAAAGAGGCATAATGGATGAGAGAGATTGAGATTAGTACAACCTATAACGACTTTTCACCTGTAAATCTTGTATTGGTAAAAGCAAATCCATATTAGGAAAGAATAATAAAATAACAAGGGCAGGCTTGTATTTATATATATATATATGTGTCAAATTCTTGCATCATCTAGCAAAACGACAAAATGGAAAGCCTGCCTTTTCCTACCATTTCATCTTCTTTTCGTTGGAAAGATTCCTAACCTAAAATTTCCAATGTGAAGAAGGTCTTGGTATTGTATTTGTACTAAACAAAATAAGATAAAATAATTTCTAAAATATCAAATAATTCACATTGTTTCTGTCCCCAAATAAAATAAAAAAAGGGAAAAAAGAAAATAGTGATGGGTCTTCGTTTTAGCGTCTGCGTGTGATATATAACCAACAATCGCATTTACTTGTGGAGATTTCTGTTCCTCGCCATACCCTTTCCCGTGCTCTTTACACGCAGAATTTTCGTTTTGAGAAGGTAAGCATTAAGCAACTTTCTGTTACTAATAATTAATCTCAGTGCAATTAGATTTCTTGAAAGTGGTTCGGAGTTTGTTTTGAATGATCGATATATGTATGTATGGCTCTTGTAGTCTTGAATGTTCTGTATTATTGAAGAATGGAGACCCTAGATATGGGTTGACGTATGAAAGTAACACAAGAGAGGGAAAACCCAATGAAATTTCAATGGCTGGCTGGTGTGGGTTGCCTCAGATCTAGGGAACTTCGGTTTCCCATTTTTGTACTTATTGAATGGTTTTTCACTCTTCGCTCTCTCTTTTTTTAATTTTCTTTTTCGATGACCCCATTTCCTTGTCTGTGTGGTTTGTGCTTGCTAGAGAGAGACATGACACTGACTTGCCCATTATTTTGATTTGGTTCTTGAATCGTCTATTGCCTGCTTTTTCAGGGGATCGAAGGGTTTGGTGAGAAGGTAGATATAGAAGATTTTGGAATATCACTCGTGCCCTTTTGGCTGGTAGGGATTGAATATACAAAGTCCAAAAACAGGTAAAATTCAGAAAGAATCTAGAGGGGCACTCCAACATTCAGCGCCACTGCTTCAATATATATAACCTTTTAAGTTTGATGCCTTAATAAATATTGTATTTGACTGCCTCTTAGGAAAGTGGTTCTAAGCTCCTTTCATTATTGCCATAGGCGTCTTGGAGTTTTATGTCAAATAGAGGCTTAAGGGGAAAAAAAGGGTATAAAAGTGGTTAGAGGATAGCAGGTTTCAGGATTCTATAGGCTAGGGAGGATAAGGTTATTGCTACAAGGCAAAGTAAACCTATGGAGGAAATATCTTCGACGGTTGCAGTGCCATTTACTCTTGGGAATTTGATACCAAAGGACTCAGCTGTGACGGCACATATGGATATTGCTGGGCTAAAGCTCATGGCAAGTACAGCAGCATTGATATTAAACCCTGCAATGGAGAGTCATGAGTCCTACACTGTTGGAAGTGATAATGAAAATTATATAGATGTTACTCCACAACATCAGATTACAGTTTCTGTAGAGGAAAAGCAGAATCAAGTAGGAGCGACCCTCGTGTCAGGAATGATTACTGAATGTAACAGTAATCGGATCTCAGCTGAAACCCAAAATCAGGGAAGGAAGGAAGACGAATTCATGTCAGGAGTTGATTTTCAATGTCTTCACAATTCAAGATCTCATTCTCTGGCTTGTGACAGCAGTAGTATCCTTGGGGAGGAATCTTCAACTTTGAGGATTAACTGTTCTGAGACACATTCACTAATTACCATGGAGGTTGAAGATAATATCCACGATAAATCCAGTTTGAACAATCCATATACAGCACTAGAGCCTGTTCAAGGCATGGTTTCAGTTCCAATGGAACTTGAGAGCGAAGATGGCAGTGGATCGGATGGGTCTGATCCAAAACTATCTGCTCCGCTTCTTGAGATGCCACAGGAGAAAAAAATATACAGCACAAGTTGCCACAATGCTTTGGAATCAGGTACTGGACCCCTTTGTGGCTTCTCATCAATTTGTGGAAGGAGACAGGAGATGGAAGATGCTATTGCTATTAATCCTTTTCTATTGCAAATTCCTTCGCATATGCTAATGGATGACAATGTGAAAGAAAACACCAAAAACTCAGAAGCCCACTTCTTTGCTGTCTATGATGGACATGGGGGCTGTCAGGTATGCCTTAAATTGAATATTTTAATTATACAGATTGTAATATTGTTGAAGTTGTTGAGGAACATCCCTAATGGATCTCCAAAGGGATTGGAAGGCCTTGTTCCTTTGTTTTTGCTGTCTTTTGTAGAGGGCATCTTGTTCTCTATTGATGTTAAAGGGATCTTTCTTATAATAAATTTTTTTTTTTCATCTGAAAAAAAGTTGTTCAAGTTGATTCATTTTACTGAAAAGGATTTCTTTACACAGGTTGCTAATTATTGCCGGGAACGTCTTCATTCAGTGTTGGTTGAGGAGATGCAAGCTGCAGACTCAAATTTGGCTGAAAATAGTGGGGGAGGTAATTGGCAGGACCATTGGAAGAATACATTCTACAATTGTTTTCAGAAAGTTGATGATGAGATTGGAGGAATTCGTCCTACTAACAATGGAAGCAATAATGATGGATCTGAGTCTAGTACTGAACCACTTGCTCCTGAAACTGTGGGTTCTACTGCTGTGGTTGTCGTTTTATCTCAAACCCATTTAATAGTTGCAAACTGTGGGGATTCAAGAGCAGTCTTGTGTCGTGGAAAAGAAGCCCTGCCATTATCCTCTGACCACAAAGTAAGGCATATCTTCTTACTATTACAGTTTGCTTGCGACATGCACTTGAAGCTGAAATTGCATGATGCATTGAACCTAATTTCACTTTATACTATGTGCAGCCGAATAGGGAGGATGAGTGGACGAGGATAGAAGCATCAGGAGGAAGGATCATACAGTGGAATGGGTACCGGGTACTTGGTGTCTTGGCAGTGTCAAGGTCCATAGGTACGTGTTAATAACATTGTTTTTCACTGACAAGTGTCTGCCTTTGGGTACTTTACAACATGCTTCTTAATCTGATACTATGTGGTTGCATTTTTCTGCACACCTGACCGTTGTTAAGATATTCAAGATTTTGATATTAATTCTAATGGTTTAACTTCTATTTTTCATAGATTCACTGCTATATTGTTTGTGTTACTGTTAATTCAATCAAGTTCTGCACTGTCATTGTCGCTTTATGTCCTTTCATTTGTATATTCTACACCAATATTTTGGGACAGGAATGTCCTTTCATTTACATTCTATGTGATTTCATTTCATCATTTGGATGCATGTCTCTTGTGAAAACTATTAATTGGAATAACAATGGCAACAATATTGACACCTTGTAGTCTAATTTTCCTTTTTGTTCATCAGGTGATAGGTACTTAAAACCATGGATAATTCCAGAGCCAGAAGTGAAGTTTGTACGGCGAGAAAAAAAGGATGAGTGTCTCATTCTGGCAAGCGATGGTTTATGGGATGTCATAACAAATGAAGAAGCCTGCGAGATTGCGCGAAAACGAATCCTTCTTTGGCACAAGAAGCACGGCAACGGTGGGACAACCGGACCGGGAGAGGGAGTCGACCCTGCAGCTCAGTCTGCTGCAGAGTATCTATCGAAACTTGCCCTCCAAAGAGGAAGCAAAGATAACATCTCTGTTATAGTTGTAGACTTGAAGGGTCAGAGAAAGTTTAAGACAAGAGCATAACATAGTTAAGTACCCACCAATTATTGTCTGAGAATTTTATTTTTACAGATATACAAGGTATTGCAATTATTTTTGCAGTCAGTATATTTAGCCCGTCAGTTTTTTACCAGGGCTAAGAGTCACCTTATCCTATGTATGTATACCAAAACTTGCAGGGATGAGATTACCTTCATTTAAATGAGTTATGACTCTTTGAGAGCTATCCACAGTAGAATGCTAACTTACTTTCTAGAGAGAAAATTGTTATCAGGCCAATTGATTGACAGTCTTGGTACTTAAGAAAGCACCTCCATGGAACTGCATGATCCATTTAGTCCATTATTATGTGTTTGGTGGAGTACTTAAGATATGTTAGTATTACTATTTACTCTTTGCACTATAGCAGAAGTTGTTTTTCTGCGCAATAGAAAAATTGCAGCTTATTTTCCATTTGATTAAAAGACCAAACGCATATAAAATGAGAAATACAATTAAGCATTAGAATCCTGGAATTTCTAATCCAAAACGGTTGCAATAGCTATATCTCTCTTTCCCCAACCCAATTCAAAATTTGTAAATAATGTTGATGACAAATAAAGGGAAACATTAAATAATCCATCGGATAAACAGTAATGTTGTTTTCAAACAAATAATTCTCCATTTAGGTTTGAGGGATCAAAATGAGAAAAACATAGAAGACTAGAAATCCGTTCCAAACTCTGAGGGCATTTCATTAGATTCAATCATCCAAAAGATCAATTGCGCCCAAAGAAACATTGAAAGTATCTTACAGCTTCGACTACGGCCTCAGTGACAATTGGAACTCCGTCCCTGTTTACAAGCAGATCCCCATCCTTAAATGTCCCGCTTTCAGTCCTGCCATATTTTCAGATACACACAACCTCAATTCCAATTAGACAAAGCCAATTATATACAAGCACGTTCTTTCGTATAGGTACATTTTCACGGAAAAAAGAGACTTACAGAAACTTGGCGAAAGAAACCTGGTCCTATGCAGGTACATTTAGCTTCAGATTGAACCCTAAGCTTCCTTTCTTCATGATTATGGAATTCTGATCGTATAAGCTATGTCTTCGGCAATTGTAGGAGAGCCACTTTGTTTTAAAAAAGATATTATTTCTAACACTATTATGATATGAGATACCATAATATGATATTTATAATATCTATACTTAATTGCTCGCTGCAATTGACATTATCTATTCAATGAATTTTCAAAAATAAATTTTCAAGTTTAAATAAGTTACATCTTATATGTTTTTACTCGTTCTTATATGTTTTTACTCGTTCTTATTTGAAACCCTGAAAATTTTTGACAAAAAGTAAACCGAGATAAAACGAATTGAAAAATTGAGGTGTTCTCTAAGCAAAAGAAGTTGCGAACTAAAAATCAATTATATTAACAGTGTCATTACAAACAAATGTCCACTTTCCAGTTTCCTCGACAGACAAAAATTTGAAGTTACAACTTGCAAAGCACAAAAATAACAAAACTAGGAGAGAACGGCAATGACATCAGATACCCTCAAGGCAATGTAATCAGAACCATCTTTGTCCTTGAAGTCATTCCCTGCGTATTTAGAGTACAAAACAGTATTCCCAGGATTGATGGACAACGGTTTTCTGTTGCCTTCCTCGTCCAGATATCCTGGTCCAACTGCTATAACCTGTAACATCCAGAACCAGAGAGCAGAGACATTATGGTCTAACTCTAAAAACTGAAACACCAAGATTTACAGAAATACATATAAACAGTGTTCTTGTTCCAAAACATTCATATCTAAACTTTACCTGGTACGGGTTACCCAAGCAGGATTTTCCTAATGTTAGTAATAACTTGAAGTAAAATACTTTCAAAAAAGGAAATATACCGTTCCAGTAGACGGTTTCTCTTTCGAAGCCTCTGTCAAAAACAAACCCCCCGCAGTTGTTTCCTCAGCTTCCGAAACCTGCGGTCAGTATTATGTTAAACTATACATGTCATCACCATTACAATAGATATCCAGAATAAGGTAGAAATGAGTAAAGGCTAGACCAGTGTGAAAGACAGGGTTAACACAAATTGAAGAAAAGTGAAAAGCATACGGTGTCACTTGCAATTTTTAAATGATTAAAGTATGACAACAGATAATAAAATGCCATTTTACAGTTAACATCAACAATACAAAAAGCTCGTACCTTGATTAAGACTCTATCATTTAAAGGTTTAAGATCCTTCACATCTTCTGTTTCAAGGATACCAACTATGTCATCATCTTTCAGAATGAGATGTTTGGAACCATTGAACTCCAACTCAGTCCCAGCATATTTTGAATACACAACTTGTGCACCCGGCTGTTAATAAGCATGACATCAGTTAAAATAGTAGCAGGAAAAAAGAAACAAAAGAAAATGGAAGGATACACAAATAAAAGGTTAAAGATTCTTGATAATAGTGATAAGACCTTGACAGAAATGTCCACTTTGCTCTTCCCCACTGTCTTTCCCTCTCCAATGGCAACCACCTCACCCCCTTGGGGCTTTGTTTGAGCAGTCGTGGGAAGTAAGATCCCACCCACTGTTTTCTCTTCTGCTTCCTTTATTTTTACCAGCACACGGTCACCCAAAGGCTTAACAGAGGTGTACTGTATGATGTAGTTTATAGTCAAGCACATGTAGCATTAAAACATGGAGAGAAAGGTATGGAAACAATACAGAGAAGAAAATAGAACTTGATGCTCTCCATACATAAGCAATTAGGTTCAAATACAAAGGCAAACTGATCCACTACAGCATTCAACAGATCAAGTAGAGAATCACTAAATTCATATTTTCTATCAGTTTACAATTACGTGCAATTGAATGACACAGTAGTACCTCCTAATTCACTTTATCAGTGCAAAAATCGAAGAAAAAAAGGAAACAGAAACAGCAAGTAGAAATTGATGCAGCTTAAGATATTCATCAGCAGTGTACTAAACACGTAACTAAACAACCAGCTCCATAATGCATAATGAAATAAACTTATTCTCAGTAGACTCTTTCCAAAATAGATGACAACCAAGACAGAAGTCTCGTAACAAATGTAAAACCTCTACAACGAACTAGCGTTATATACCAGAAATAAGATTTGTAAGGTGCCAAGTGTCAGTCAACAGTTAACCACCAAAGAAAATGTCCAAAGGTCACATTATCTGTGTATTAATTGGTTCTAAGTCATAACTAGGATGGACTATAGAGGGTCAATGCATCACACAAGAAAGAACATAACGATTACAAACATAAAACTCACACCGTGGCCATAACTCTATCATCAATTTCTTCTCCTATTTACTCTTTTTAAAGCTTTTCAAGATGATACTGGGAGCAACAAGTCAACAACAGTATACCTTGGGGGCTACGACCGTTGCAGCTTTGACAACCAAACCCCGGGACGACCTTGGGGTAAGACCACCTATTCTTACATGTCCGACGGAAGAAAATTGAACAGTCGAAGATCGAAGGCCTTCGAACGATGGCAAATTCATAGCAGGAAGAGAAGATGCAGTGAGCTGAGCGGCCGCCATTGTAGCGTCTACTGCCTAGATACCCACAACAAACAGCAGAAAAACAAAAAACTACACGAGCGTCAAGTTGAATTTGCAGGAGCATTAATCATATTGAATGTCTATTTTTAAGCATTCAAGATAATGAACTTTCCACATTCTCCTGATAAACAAGCATATCAAAAAATAAAACAGAGATAGTTTTAGCAGAGGTGAACAGAACCAGATGATACCTCAACTGGAAATGAGCTTCGTATATTCTAATTTGGAACTGAGCTGAGAGATGGGAGGAAGGAGCGTTGAGAAAATGAAAGATAAAACCCTAAACAAAGATTGGGGGTTTATCAGATAGATGCTTCTAGAATTTTCATGAGACGAGTGTGCGTGTGAAAGAGTAGATCATGAGCTCACTTGGGGCGGGCAGGGCCATTCCGAGCGGGTCGTACAGTTCGTTTGGGATACCAGGGTCTACAAAACTTTTCAAGTTCAATAATAATTCGGCACAACACTACAACAGTATTCATAATCATTAGGGTGATCAGCCCAAAAAAAAAAGATACGCTAAGTATATTATATTTATTTCATTAGTTTCTTAGGGTGATCTCTTCTTTAAATACTTAAAATTTATTAGATGAGCTCCTTAAATTTTTTTACAAATTAAAAAAATAATCAAAATATTTTCTATCAATAAGAAATTTTATGAAAATTAGTAGTGTTTGTCTATTTCTTGCAAATTCATAATCAATTTTTTTATCACGTTTTTGTTAATGTTGATTATGTTGTGTATATAAGAAATGTTCAGACACCAAGATACTATAGACTAACGAAACTTTTCTAAATACTTGGCAAAAAAATTCTTACATTTCTCATTGATGATAAACATTTCTTCCAATGGTAGACCAAACATAATTGACAATGATAATTGCCCCTATCATATAAAAATTAATTGCTTTTCTATAACAAAACTTTTTGGGAAACTAATTTTCGAATAAAGAAGAGTGTAAAAGCTCAGTTTGGACGATCAATCGCTTACAATAGTGGAAACCCCAATATAATTGAGGCAATCCGAGCAGCCATATAACCCATTTATTACTTGAAGAGCATTGTTTAGGCTAGGAATTGTACTTGTGAAAAAACCCTATAGCATAATGAATTCAAAACCTTTGGCATAAATTTATACGCGCTCTTGCAACAACCTGACAACTTATATCTCTCACAAGTTTGTACAGTGAACAACAGAGTGTATCTACAGCATATACTAGTGATACTGATATCTTTTGCTGCAATCATAGAAATTCAAACTAATCGTAGTAAGTGACCGCTGATAATCTTCAGCATTAAACTTCATCAACTCTTAGCCATTGCAGTCTCATGGGTCATGGCACTTGCAAGTCGCATATATAGGAGCCTCTCAACAAATTCTTGAATCTCAATAACTAGACAACGAAATAAATGTTCTTTCACAAAGCAATGCAGGATCTTGTATCTCTAACACTGATCTGCATCTGCTGGTCGTATGCAGAGGGTGAATCTACAAAGAAAGGTACAATGACTTACGCTGCTTAGAATTGTTATATTGTTCCCAGAAAAGCTCAGATAATCCAGAAAAATTAGCATAAGAAATTGAACGGTTGCAAGAAAAGCTCACTGTACTTTTTGTCATTTATAGTCTATGTAATGCAAGTAAATTAGTACCTTGATTATATTGGCTTATGAAAGAATGTTTCTAAGTCTCCTACGAAAACTAATAAAACTCTGAGCACCAAAATAGTTATTTGGGATTCAGAAAAGTTTTAAAGTGCACTCAAACTAAAGGATATAAGTGTCTTCTTTTTTACTACTAAATCGAGGTTCAGAAAGCAGTAGCAGTACTTATAAATTATAATTGAGTTATTCAATAAATATTTCGTTCGGTATATTCCTTTACTCCCTCAAGTTAATAGAGCAACCAGTGAATTCACATGTTGAAAGACAAATTGCAGGTTGAAGACACTTATATATTTTGGTTAGTTCTTTCCTTTTCTCCCCAATTTCTTAACAGCTTACAGCCTTACATTGACAAATAACTTCCTTAATATAGAGTCTTGGTATTCATAATAGATCGTTCAATTTATTTATATGGAGATTTGTTTTAAAAAATATGGGTGAAGTGATATAAAAGGCTAAAGGAATCATGATCTGTACACTTCAAGTTTGATAAAAGTTCAGAATTGGAACATACCAAGTAGAAGTAGGTAAAGTTGCTAGTGGAGATCCTGCATTGGTGAAGTAAGCTGAAAGATCTACATCCGAGTCCCCATACATGTTGATAAAAGGATGTGTCTGGATTTCACATCAGATACATACTATCAGAGAGGACATTATACATGGTATACTTATATGGACAAGTTCTACACATAGTCACATACCATAAGTTCCTGAGCCGACAATCTATCTTTTGGATCTTTCTGTAGACTGAAAAAGGATAAGATTGAGAAAGGAAGATCAGAAACCTCATGAAATGAAGTCACACAAAATTCATGACAAGTTGACAACAATTTTACAATAAATTATGAAGATGTGTCGGCATCTTTAAAATACTTAACTGAGTCTTTAACTGTCATCTCAAGAGACCAGCTAATTTCAGAATGAACTCTAAGAAACTGCTAGTTATATATTTAAAAATATCTTCTCTTCTCTTTTCCCTCTGTTTTCATTTTTTGGTGAGTACAGATTCTCGAGACTGTACACAATTTAGTCACTGAATATACTTACCATGCTGAGATAAAAGAGCAAAATTCCTGGGAGAATTGATCAGATGGAGCTGAGGGAGGAGGTTTATCGACAATAGTTTCAATCAGCTCAAAGATACTTTCCCATCCTTCACTTTGATCTGGTGGTGCATATGGAAACCGCCCTGTAGCACACTCAAGCAATATCAGTCCCAAACTCCATATATCACTTTTATAGTTGTAGCCATGCTGGTTTCCATTAATTCTCTCTGGCTGCAATTCAGAAGAATCAACAGTCATCTCACAGGCAGATGTAATACATGTAGATGTAGGTATCTTGAGAAACATGCTAATTTGATAAATATAGAGCATAATATACTCACAGACATATAGTTGTATGTGCCAATGAAAGTATTTGCTTGACCAGATGTACTTTGCATTATTACGCTCACACCAAAGTCAGTAATCTTTACTTCCCCTCTATGGTTAATTAACAGATTAGAAGGTTTCAAGTCCCTGTGGATAATATGTTTTTCATGGTGAAGATACATTAAACCCTTCAGCACCTACGTCACAAAGAGAAACAAAAGGAATCAGGTCTCCTTTTGAATTTAGAAAAAATGTGTAACACTGAAATAGTGAAATATAACATTTTACTCTTCACCTGCTTACAGATGCCAGCAAGATACTTCTCTGGAATTGTTTTAACTTTCTTCAAAAGATCTGCTAAAGAACCTCCATCCATGTACTCTAAGATGATTGATATGACACCATTATCATAGAATGACTGGTAGCAAACAACAACATATGGACATTGAGCTGATTGATTAATTTTCAGCTCTTGTGCTATCTGCTTGCGTATGGACTCCTCAATATTCATTTGGATAATCTGAATTATAGTGGAATATGTATCATAAGTAATGACCATATTTAGATTGTAAACATATTAAGATGATAGGAAATACTTCGTATGTTCAAGCACTTAAATTATTATAATGATATGTAAGCAACTTTCAAACTAATAAATTAGATTGTCAAACTATAGAGCTGCATAAAGCAAATAAGTGACTTAAAAATGTCAATAGCAGGAGGAAGAGCGAATGAGACCTAGTACTCCAAATTCCAATGATGCTTTATTTCCATTTTCCAATATCCAGTAAATGCATGCAATGAAGAACCAAAGGAGAAAAGGAAAGGAAGGTCAAAGATATATTTTTTTAAAAAAAAATATGGAAATTTTATAAAAGACCAAATAATTTATAAAAAGGCCTAAAGATTGATGACTTAGGCAGTTAATCTCAGCAAAAGTCTTCTGACCATAAACAAATTTGTCCCATTGAATGAGTGAGTATATTAAAAAACCCCCCAGAGAAGAGATATGCATCTTAACCACTATGTTCAGTAATATTAAAAGGTCCAATGTTCTTCCGTGGGACAAAATAAAATAATATTTTCTTTAACTGATCACTACTTCAAATAAAATTCTGACAATCATTTTTTATACAAATAGGATAATGATGAGACAAGCATCATTTTCAGAAACTTCAAACAAGTGTTATTGCATAGTACATCTACAAACAAGTTGAAAACTTCACGCATACTGTGCCAGACTGAAAATATCTGAGTGTCCATTGGAACAATTTTATGGAAGATAGGAATGACATAACGACATTACCTTTTAAATTATGAAATAGGCAGCATACGAATGAAAGTGTTGATTATTTAAAGAAAACAAAGAACCAAAGAAGCAAATTCAAGGCAAGGAATGCAATAAGCAGCATATATACCTTTAACGCAAAAAACTGATTAGTCCATTTGTGTTGCACCAGTTGCACTACCCCACCATTTCCCTTTCCAACCACTTTGATTATGTCTATATCGGCCAAACTTAACTGGTTGTCAAGTGGTCTGATAGGGGGTGCCTGATAGATATTAAACATAATTAACCAATTGTCAGAAATCAGCCAGCGTACATGTCTGTCTAAAATATTTCGACGAAATAAATGTATATATATGATAATTTTCAACTTAAAACATTATGTTGGTGAATCTTATCTGTTTTTGCCACGATTGACAAGTTAATTTATTAGGAACTAATCTAAACTATTGAAAGAGTGATGGTATCGGTTCTGAGATCAGACCATTCACAAGATAATTTTGGCAGAAAATCAAGGCCCAATAATTGCACTCAACCATTCTTAGTGGCCCCTTCCCACCAGCCAATAAGAAAAATGAAATACAGAAGGACGGATGAGAAAGGAAGGGGTCTGAAACACTGAATGATGGAAACAAAGAATACAGACAATTTTATAGGCCGAAGGTCATGTCTAAAATTCACCCAGAAAGGTTCATTTTCTTAAAGGAAATTGAAATTAAAAGAAAAAACTAGATTATTAAGCACAATATTGTATGCCAAAGGCTTGCATATTGCAGCTTATTTTCCATTTGACTAAAAGACCAAACGCAGATAAAATGAGAAATACAATTAAGCATTAAAATCCTGGAATTTCTAATCCTAAACGGTTGCAGTAGCCTGTAGCCATATCTCTCTTTCTCCAACCCAATTCAAAATTTGTAAATAATGTTGATGACAAATAAAGTGAAACATTAAATAATCCATCAGATAAACAGTAATGTTGTTTTCAAACAAATAATTCTCCATTTAGGTTTTGAGGGATCAAAATGAGGAAAACATAGAAAACTAGAAAACCGTTCCAAACTCTGAAGGCATTTCATTAGATCCAATCATCCAAAAGATCAATTGCGCTCAAACAAACATTGTAAGCAACAGAACAGAATTGAAAGTATCTTACAGCTTCGACTTCGGCCTCAGTGACAATTCGAACTCCGTCCCTGTTTACAAGCAGATCCCCATCCTTAAATGTCCCGCTTTCAGTCCTGCCATATATTCAGATACACACAACCTCAATTCCAATTAGACAAAGCCAATTATATACAAGCACGTTCTTTCGTATAGGTACATTTTCACGGAAAAAAGAGACTTACAGAAACTTGGCGAAAGAAACCTGGTCCGATGCAGGAACATTGAGCTTCAGATTGAGCCCTAAGCTTCCTTTCTTCATGATTATGGAATTCTGATCGGACAAGCTATGTCTTCGGCAATTGTAGGAGAGTCACTTTGTTTTAAGAGGAAGAAAAACTTCCAGCAAAATTATATAATCGAAATCATTCAATTAATAATTATTTATAGCAAGCATTTTTTTAAAATAAAGAGCTTTTTCTTAAAAATATGTATTATGTGATTTATCATTTAAGGATTGAGGTGCTATAATTAATAATTATGATATTGTCATTGGCTGATAAAGAGCAGTCACCATTGACGAGAGAAGCTTCAAAGACGAAGGTTTTTGTTGACTTTTCAGACTTCTTCTGGTCCATTGTGCCCTTGACTTTATTTTTTGTTTTCCTAGCTATAAAGATCTTCATTCTTAAATTATATTTTTATTCTCGCACTTCTTTAATTGATTGTATAATTTATTATTTTTTATATTTTTTTTATAATGATTGATTATACAAATTTTTTTTACTATATGTGTAGTTTTAATTGAAAAATTTTATAGCAAGCACCTATGAACTTTACCTTAATTTAATCCACTTAGAAATTATATATAACTACTAACATGTGGTTGGTCGAATTGGTAGGTACACCATTTCTCTTAAATAAGGTCTTAAGTTCGAGTCTTGCATATAAAAAAATTTATGCTAGGAGAATTCTACCCCTGTTATGAGACTTCAGCTAACTCGAACAAAATTACATCTAATAGAAGGATACACGTAGAAAACTAAAAAAAATTATATATACTGAAGAATTACATATTATTATATTAGTTGTTTGATATATACTGATTTTTTTATTATTATAAATTTAGAATTTCAAAAGTAAAATCTGGAGGTTATTTATTTTTTTATTCTTTTAAATATATTTATAATTTATATTATTTATCTGTTAATAGCTTAATATAAAATAAAGTGTAAATAAAAAAAGGAGAGTAAATAGACTGAAGAATTACTGAATTAGTGACAAGTTAAATAAATTTTTTTTTATAAAGGGAAAAGGTTAAGAATATTTATATTTTTATTTATAATCATTATCATGATTATTTTTTAAAAATCTTTAAAATAAGAGACGAGAGAATTTGGCCACCCCTTGAGAGAGGGGAGTATAAGGTGAAATCTGGGTATCATATTGTTAGAGGCAGTACGGAGGTGGTGGAGAGAGCTAAACCACCTTCTTCTTTTCATATTCCTTGTGAATTATGGAAAGGTATTTGTAAGATAAAAGCTGCAAAGAAGATTAAGCATTTTGTTTGGAGATTGTGTACTGTACTAATTCTTTGCCAGTCAAGATGAATCTGTAAGAAAGAAATTGTTCTAATTTTGGTGAGCATCTAATTTTGTTTTGTGATTGGGCTGAGAAGGTTTGGTTTAGCAGCATTCTTGGGGCTAATTAAATGGTGTGGGTTTCAAGTAAAGAGGATTGAAAGTGTTGAATGTGTAATTCAAAGTCCCACATTGGTGGGGTGTGTGGAGTGAGTGGGTGAGGAGCTTATATAAATAGGTGTGAGTTATATAGGTTCCAACACACATAAGAATATTAGCCTATAACTATTAGGTGTATTGGGTTTTAGGTATTTTTATGTATTGAGGAGGGTTTGTAATTTTTCCGTTCAAAAATTATAAGTAGTAAAGTTTGTCCCAGTTGGAATCGTGGTAGTAGGTCTTGAGGTACTGAACCACGTTAAAATTTTTGTGTGTTCTTCTTTCTCTTTTCCTTATATTTTTGTGGGTGCCAACAGAAAGTTGGTGGTTGGATTTGCTGTTGAGGGATGCTAAGATAGATGATTGGGCTATTTCTCTTGTTGCTTGTACCTGAAGTGTAATTTTGTTTTTCAACATGTAGAATTGGCAAGTGTTGCTGTTAATCAGAAAAGTTATAATACTGCTTTTGAATATTGGAGATGGAGTGCTAATGGTGTTTGGGAGGTCTTAGATGGTGTTGATTCTGGTGTTAGTTTATGCAGAAATTGAAAGCCTCAAATCCTGTCAATATGTTGAAGCTTAATTGTGATGCCTCTGTCTGCAGTAAGGATGGATCTTCTGGTTTGGGCATTGTTGTGAGGGATGATACTGGCAGATTGATTGATGGAAGATGTGTCAAGACTAGAGCTTGTTCAAGTTCAATGCAGGTTGCTGAAACCCTTGAAGTGAGGGTTTGAAGACTACTTTGGATATTCAATTGAGTAGGTTTGTTTTATTTGGAGACAGATTGTAAGAATTTGGTGGTCGGTGGAGGCTATTGAGCAGAAGTATGTAAACCGGGATTGGAAATGTTCTAGTGTTATGGTTGATATTCTTCTTTTGTGTGGCCAATTGAATTGCTGAGCTTTATTTCTTCATTATGTACTTTGCTGTTTGTGGCCTGTGGTGTTTAACTTTAATATTAATTTATAAATTATTATATTTGATAATTTTATAAAGATTATTTTATATTGATTATATATATATATATATATATATATATATATATATATATATATATATATATATATATATATATATATAATTTTTTATGAATTTAGATGTAAATGAGTCAAAAATAATTTAAAAAAAATAATCAATTTGAATTTTTACCATGTTCAATTTGAATTTTTACCATGTTCAACTCCTGCCCATAATCTTTTTTATTCATAAGGAAAGGGTGTTGAAAGTTGAAACTCACAACAAAGAAGAACTACACAGCAACTTTACGGGATAAAGAAATCTCCATTTTATCAGCAAGCAAAAGCAAGGTCAATCCATCAAGAGGCTTATCCAAGATAAGTTTAGGAGTGCCCAGTTGGTAACCCAGGTTTGTGAGAAAATCTGCACACGTGTTCGCTTGACGCCACCTACGAAGTTGAGGATGGTCCTTCGTCAACTTAAGGAGTTACTCAAAATATACTATAAATAGCTTAAGTTTTTAATGTTTAAATTTGTAGCTCCATATTTTATTAATTATTAATAATTATATTATTACATTAAGTGTTAACAAATTCGTCCATATTTCATATTATCGGGCATGGTCCATAATTAACAAGAGAGCCTCCATAATTAATTTTTTTGAGCCCTGGATATCAATTGTCCACAACAGCGACTAATCCACTTGTACTATAAATATTGAAACTTGAAAAGAAATTTTAGTGTTGATCACAAAACTCTCTCTATACACATCGTCAGAGGTCAAATCCTTGACTAGATACTCAAAAAATTCAATTAAATATGAAGTATACTAGGTCTAGTGATTCACAAATGACAAAGATAATGGTTTTAAATTTACACTTTTTCCCTTATTTAAAAAATTATATTTTCTTCCCATAAAGAATTATATTTTCTAAGTTATAAAAAAAAGAATTATATTTTCTTCTTTTAAAAGATTAAAAAAATTTATATTTTTTTAGAACAAAAAATTTATAGTTTTACTCATTTTAACTAAAATATTTTTAATACTAATATGAAAAATATGTTAGATAAATCCTTAGAATAATTACATGTCTATCTGACTATCTCTCATGTCAAAATTTATTCTATACCTTTTAAATTTGAAGTTGATTAATGTAAAAAAATAGTTATCTTTTTCATCTCAGAAAATTTACAACGCCTCACTCAAGTGAGCAAATCAGTCCGTTACCTCCAAGGCTCCAACTAAGCCCCCACCAATCATCAGCCATATCTGTTCACCTGTTCTAACATTCCAACGTGTCACGTGCCAAATGGTTACTCTCATCCACAAAATGCTATGCGAAATCAGTCAAATTACGTTATTCTCCTTCATTTTCCTTTCCGTTAATGGCCACGCCATAGTAGTCTGCACGCACGCATTTAGAGCAAAAATCCATCTCTCTTCACAAATTTAGGTATTAAAATATTTTGGTTGACATCGCATTGCGTATTTGCATTGTCTTTAAATTGTGTTCCTTTTAAATAATGCTAATATAAAGCTCATAACAACGTCCATTTTTTATGCTTTCACAAGCATGAAATTAGCTTATTAGGAAGCTATTATTAAGATAGTCTCATTTCGATTCGGTTGAATGGAGATGTAATTCTATAAAAATATTCTAATTAGCAAAAGGGTGTTATCGTAAATAGCAACAATCGTGTGTCCTAAAAGACGAGGGAAAATGAAATGCGTAATGGTGTTGTTCGTTTGCATTAAAGAGTGTAATGTTGGATTAAGAGCCGAAAACGCCATAGTTGTGGAGACCACGAAATGTTCAACCATTCCTCTTCTTCCAATACACCACTTGAGAAACAGAAACAAGTTAAATTTAATAAAAAATAACTAAAAAAATGACAAGGAGAGAGAGACAGAGCAACTCTTTCTTTTAGTGCGAGAAAGACAGATAGGAGAGCCTTAAAATTTGGTTTCCGGATATATAAGCTTCCATACAGTGCTTCGATTTCTGCAAAAAGAAACAATAAACGCTTTTATAAGGCTTCCTCCTCGATAACTTTGTTTTCTTCTGGTTATCGTTTTCTTCTTCTTCTTAAAATTTCAACCTCGTCTTCTTCTCTCTTCAAAATTGCCGTTGAAGCAACGAAGCTACCGGTTCGTTCTGTCCGATCCGACTCGCCGAGTCACGTTTCCGGTTCGACTCAGTGCTGCTTCGGATGAGTTAGTGGAGAAGATCTCTGTGCATTCCTAGTCATGGTAACTTTGGATGAAATGAACCTTTAGCTGTTGTGCTTGTGTTACGTAGTTGATTTTTATTTGACTCGTTCAGCTGCGCTGCTTCGTTGAATCTGTAGGACTTGGAGTTTCTGTGTTGTTTGTTACATGTGACTGTTTTTATTTTTGAAGATATTTTTTATAAAATTTTCTATTCTCCGAGGTGAGCATTCGAGTTTTAATTATGTTGCAAAATTGTGCCAGTCGATCCATGCATTGCTAATTATCTTCTGCTGCGGAGTTTGATGGATATGAATAGGTGCTAAATGAGATTCGAATGTTTTTGGTTAGGCACTGTGCATAATTTGATAGTTAGAAGACTGAAACATACAACGAGAACGAAATTCAATTGGCTCTAACAACATAAAACAAGAATTGGTGAGAAATTTTTTTAAAAAAAGCATTCGCGTCTTGGCATATTTTTCAGGTCCTAGTGTAAAAAATAAACCGGTTGGAAGTCACTGTGCATAATTTTATAGTTAGAAAGCTGAAACATTCAACGAGAACAAAATTCAATTGGCTCTAACAACATAAAACAAGCATTGGTGAGAAATAAAAAAAAAAAAAAGCATTAGCGTCAGCAAATTTCTGTATCAAGGGGAGAATGATAGTACTAAATCCATCCTACTAAAATAAAAGACATCTTGATGTACAGTTTTTAATTTATAAGAATTCTGAATTGAGTTGCACAAAGTTCTTCATGCATGGTACTATTACAAACTAAGAAAGTTGTAATTATATTGGGGGAACTTTAAGAGTTAGGTCAGGCAGCATTGGTATGGCACTTGATTGCTACTTCACAATCAGTGATTGTTAATACTAGGTCAGTGCAGCATAATAGTTCCATTATGTCAGGAGAGTAATGATTTTAGTGAATGCCAATTCTCTTGCTTGTAATTGCATATAATTGTTGACAAATTTAAAAGTGAATATATATTTTTTTTTCTTTTGGGTAGAAAAAAGTGAAAGAGAATGACACTGCTAATTGCTAAATGTTGATACCCATTATACATCACCACTTATCCAGATGGATATTTTGATAATCAAGATATAATACCGCATTACCTCTCTCATTCTTCCAGGCCACAAATGTGACAGTAATATGTGTAGAATGTCTCCGAAATTATGTGATTGATTGTGAAGATCCTTTGCCAGTTTATTCATTTCTTGATCTAACACTTGTCACTATTTCTTTTTGTCTGCTGATCTATATATTCTTGATTTACTTTAGCTGAAATGAAGTTAGATGTGGTGTCCATACTCCTGTATACTAATTGTTTTGGGTTGAGGAAGCCATTTATGCCCTTGATCATATTTGCTTGTGACCATCTCCTCACGTTTGCTATTCAACAATTTTACTTAATAGCATATATGATTGCATTAGATGTAGTTATTCGCTAGAAGAAAATAGTTGATGTGTACCCTTCTGTATACTACTTTTAGGATTATTAAGCTAATGTTATTTCTTATAGGTTTGAGCAGACGCCATTATTTATTTATTTTCAAAGCCTAGTATTGAAACTTATCTATATCCTTGTGTGAATGAGTATATCATTTGTAGATACTGTGGGATGGCTCTACTGCTTCTTGAAGTTTACATGTTTGCTTAAAATGCTCATTGTATTTGTCTTTGCAGTCTGCACCGGTGAATATCATTGTAGGTTCTCATGTCTGGGTTGAAGATCCAGCACTAGCATGGATTGCTGGAGAAGTTTTTAAAATCAATGGGGAAGAAATCCATGTTCGCACCACATATGGGAAAACAGTGAGTTAAAATGTCTTACTTTGTGTATTTTGTGACTTCTGTCACATTGTTTTTTATATATTGTATTTATTTAGTAAAACAACTTTGAGAAAGTATATTCATTTCTCATATACAGTAATTATTGAAGAGTGCAAGGGGTCTTGATTATGATTTTAATAGTCTGGAAATCTGGTTGCAGGTTGTCACAAATATCTCAAAGGTTTTTCCCAAGGATAATGAAGCTCCTCCTGGAGGTGTGGATGACATGACAAAACTGTCATATTTGCATGAACCGGGAGTTCTGCACAATCTGTCTACTAGATATGAACTCAACGAAATCTATGTAAGATACTACAACTCTTTATTATATTTCATTCAATACTATATTTGTTTTGTAGTTAAAAATCGAAGCTTGCAAGTAACGAAGCCATGTTACTTCCCCAACATTGTTGCAGACCTATACAGGAAATATCCTGATTGCAATAAACCCATTCCAACGGTTACCACATCTATATGATACTCATATGATGGAACAATACAAAGGAGCTGCACTTGGAGAGTTGAATCCCCACGTCTTTGCAGTTGCAGATGTTGCATACAGGTAACTGATAGGTGTCAGTGTTATATTTTCTCTTTATTCCTTTTTTATGGTTCACTAATTTCTATGGTTTTATTCGGTAGGGCAATGATCAATGAGGGGAAAAGCAACTCAATCCTGGTTAGTGGTGAAAGTGGTGCTGGTAAGACGGAGACAACAAAGATGCTCATGCGATATCTTGCATACCTTGGGGGTAGATCTGGAGTAGAAGGGCGAACAGTTGAACAACAAGTTTTGGAAGTATGATGTAGCTGCATTTTTTTCTTGGATAGCCCATATTTTTATGTGCTTGTATTTTTGGATAGAGGCTACAATTTCTATTTCTCTCCTTCATATAATTTCATTTAATTGCTTATTTTGCAAAGCTGTGGAGGATTTTTAAAAATATGGAAACTGCTCTCTTATACTTCTGCATTAATTATTTTGCAGTCTAATCCAGTGCTTGAAGCATTTGGGAATGCCAAAACAGTTAGAAACAATAACTCGAGGTGAGTTTTGACTTCAGCAAGGATATCTAAATAAACCAATATTATCACCAAAAAGAAAACCAATATTGGATACTCAGGAAAAGTGATAGAAACTATTCTACTTTGAGAGAGAGACCATTTGTAGAAGAACTGATGTATCATCATTGATTATGTACTGAAACTGTGGTCAGATATATGAAAAGTGAGCTAAAAGGATCATATCAGTTTACTGGTAGCTAATCTGTATTCATTCTTGCAATTCGGTTCTCTTTGCTAGTATCATGTAATAATCACAATTCACAATACACATACACACACACATATAGATTTGATAGAAGACTTCTTTGTCATGTTCCTACTAATTTTGAGATGCAGTCGGTTTGGTAAATTTGTTGAGATCCAATTCGACAAGAAGGGGAGAATCTCTGGGGCAGCAATACGAACCTACTTGCTTGAGAGGTCTCGTGTTTGCCAAATTTCCGATCCTGAAAGAAATTACCATTGCTTTTACCTCCTTTGTGCTGCACCAGCTGAGGTAATAATGATCTATATTGATATGGAAAGGCACTATTATATTTTTCAGGGAGAGTGCATCCTATGTTTTTATACATCATATTAAAATCTAACCCCAAAAAAACATTGAAACTCTATATTTTGTAGGAAAAGGAGAAGTATAAGCTGGGAAGTCCAAGCTCCTTCCATTACTTAAACCAATCTAACTGCTATGAGTTGGATGGAGTAGATGACACACAAGAATATCTTGCAACTCGGAGGGCAATGGATGTTGTTGGAATCAGTGAGGAAGAGCAGGTTAGTGTTCCTGGATCCTAATTGTTTATATAATGGAAATAATTGTATACAAAGCTGCTTTAATGATTAATGGCAATGTATTTCAGGAAGCGATATTCAGGGTTGTTGCAGCAGTTCTGCACCTTGGAAATATTGAATTTGCAAAAGGAGAGGAGATTGACTCTTCTGTCATCAAGGATGAGAAGTCTAGATTCCATCTTAGCACAACTGCTGAACTTCTAAAGTATGCCCCAAATCATCATTTTCTGCATTTCAGATGCATTACTGTATATGGTTTTGTTGATATTCTGTACATTGAAAATGCAACACTATTATAGGTGTGATGCTAAGTGCTTGGAAGAGGCACTGATCAAGCGTGTGATGATAACACCTGAGGAGGTTATTACAAGAACCCTAGATCCTGTTGCAGCTGTTGGTAGCAGGGATGCATTAGCCAAAACCATTTATTCACGTTTGTTTGACTGGTAATTGACCTATTGCCTGGAGCACTGCTGCATGCAATGTTGCATATGTTTTTATGAAAAGGCCATAAATTCTAATTAATATGTATTTATCGTCTGTGAATTTGGTTAATCAATTATAGTTGTTACTTTATAAGAGGATATACTCACTTTTGAGATAACTACAAGATAACCAGATTGAAACTTCTTATTATCATCAGTATTTTTCCAGGGAAAAACAATTACATGATTAAATTGATACTATTCAAGACTATCATTTTTTTCTAGGATCAAGATTCTGAGAAAATTCTAATTACTTCTTTCAGGCTTGTGGAGAAGATTAATAATTCTATTGGGCAAGATCCTAATTCAAAATCTATTATTGGTGTTCTTGATATCTATGGGTTTGAAAGTTTTAAGTTCAATAGGTAAGCCACTGATTCTTGTGTCACTTTGATTTGGTGTATAGCCCTAATCTGATGAATTTTTTTTTTTTAAGTTTTGAGCAGTTCTGTATCAATTTTACCAATGAAAAGTTGCAACAACACTTTAATCAGGTTTGTTAATGTCTCGCATACTTTCTCATTTGTATTCTAGAATTCTTGTTTCCCCTTGACATATATTATATAAATTTTCTGCTTGAATGATTGCAGCATGTCTTTAAAATGGAACAAGAAGAATACACCAAAGAGGAGATTGACTGGAGTTACATAGAGTTTGTTGATAACCAAGATGTTTTGGATCTAATTGAGAAGGTGTTCTATTGTTGTTTGCTGCATTAATATTCTATATTATCCTAGCCCATCTGAAGTTTGTCATTTGTTTATGTTCAATAAATAGTACAGAAAGCACTGCTTGTGTTTTGTAAAATATGTTGTATGTATTTATATATGTATATCCTTGTTTCCTTAAACAACAAATCCAGGTAACAATAATTATAATGTTTATCTATTTATTTATTTCCAGAAACCTGGAGGAATAATTGCACTTCTTGATGAAGCCTGGTATGCAGCTCATAGTTAATCTGCCATTTTTTTTCTTTTAAAGTTTAATGAGAGCTAGATGCTAATACCATTTGTTGGTACTTGATTTTACTATTAGTTTTATTATTGTACACTATTTCCAATTTATCATGAGTAGGATATGTAAGGGACTAATGATTAGTCTTGCTTGATCTTTTTAGTCTGGCTGGACTCATATTTTCTTTGTTGATTGAAACAGCATGTTTCCCAAGTCCACACACGAAACATTTGCTCAGAAGTTGTACCAGACATTCAAAAACAACAAGCGCTTTATCAAACCTAAACTTTCTCGGACTAGTTTTACCATATCTCATTATGCAGGGGAGGTGGATATATTTGTCTTATTTGTTTACTTGTTCATAGTCACGACTCATTTAAGTATTACTGTGGCTTGAATTATTTTGTTCACTTTTTAATTATTTTTTCTTTTGTGCAGGTGACATATCTGGCTGATATGTTTCTTGACAAAAACAAGGACTATGTGGTTGCAGAACATCAGGATCTGCTCACAGCTTCAAAATGCTCATTTGTAGCAGGCCTATTTCCTCCTTCTCCTGAGGAATCATCAAAATCATCCAAGTTCTCTTCAATTGGATCTCGCTTTAAGGTATTGAGGTGGAAAAGATAACTGCTTTCAGTTTTACAAACTTACTTTGCAGAAAGATAACACCAATATTTCCTTCGCTTTAGGATGAAAAAGAAAATTTAAAAAAGGTACTTGATCTTCAATATTAATAACCATGAGCGTTTTTTTGGTTTGGCAGAGAAACTAATTAATAGAAAAGATAGAAGGTTTTATCATAAAGGGGAAAAAAAAGCAGAACAGGAAAATACAGGAAGGAGGAGATGATTCTCTTAAAAAAGAATAAAGTTGTTGAGAAAATTTTTTAAGTGGAACTCCTGATGATTTGAAGTCAAGCATTATCTAACGTCTCAGAGTTTATAGTTGTTTAGGTGTCTTACGATTTTCTTTATAAGTTTCTCTTGCAGTTAAGCTCTATCTTTAGAGTATTGTAAACAAGAGAAGAGAGGAGTTGCTACAGTGCAACTAGTGTGTTCAAGCCTTCCCACTTGTCATATTTCTGTTCTTTTTTAAGTCTGGATATGTTTTTCTTTTATTTCAAATTGAGTGTAGCATCTAGGTGCCCCAGTCTAGATATATTTGTTATTAAATTGGGTTCTTTTTGTAACAAGCTAAAGCTGTTATATCTTCAGCTTAAAAGGGGGGGGGGGTGTTTGAGAAACTTATCCGAGTATAATTACTACTAGATTAGGAATATATCATTATCAGATTCTTAGAGTTTATTATTATTTAGGAGCCATATAATTGTCTTTAAGAGTTTATCTGGCAGTTAATCTCTAATTCTCTATCTTTAGAGTATTATAAATAAGAGAATGGAGGAGTTGCTACAATAGGATGAATGTGTGCAAGCCTTTCCTTTCATCTTATATCACACGTACATAAGACCATTAAAAATGTAGGTAGGTCTACAGGGAGAAGAAAACTGATATTTCGTTGATTTTCAAAACTGAATGAAATGTCTGTACTCTATAGTCAATGACTTGTTAAGGAAAATAGAACATTTGCTTAAAACATGAAAGGAATAACAATTAAAGAGAATCCCTGATATTCAGCTTTAATGGAAGATATGAGCTTTGTTCCTCTGTTTGTATAACATAGGTTTTCCATTCCTTATTGGGAATGTGAATGCTTTGTGTAGAAGTAAGTGAACTAAGATATTCTTCTGCAAGACACTAGTATACAACTACCAGTATTTACATGGTCTTTAGAATATGTGCATTTTACTTCAATTAAATACTGTAAAATTTTGCAAATATGGAAATTCTCCACAATATTTTAGTATTTTACTTGCAACACTTGCAGGTAATCTCATTATCTCTTGAAAATCCATTATTGATGATTCTGGGATTATTTTGATTTGTGACTAGTGAATGATATATATTTTTCAAAAATGCAGTTACAACTTCAATCTTTGATGGAGACCCTTTGTTCAACAGAACCTCACTATATCAGATGTGTGAAGCCGAACAATGTCCTCAAGCCTGCTATTTTTGAAAATGTCAATATAATCCAACAATTACGTTGTGGTGTAAGTATATCATGGTTTTGTCCTTGTTTACATTGGCTTCATTGTATTGGGCGGGAAAGAATATAGCTTTTCCCTTCCATTTCGGTGATTATTTGATGTTTTTTGCTTTAGGGTGTTCTTGAGGCAATCAGAATCAGCTGTGCTGGATATCCTACTAGACGGACTTTTTATGAGTTTCTTAATCGATTTGGTGTTCTTGCCCCTGAAGTTCTGGATGGAAAGTAAGTATCGTTTCTTTTGGGTTGTTTTTTGTATTGAACTTGGCAAATGGCTTCAATGCATTGCATGCAAAACTTAATTGTCTGCCGTATGTGTTTCTAGAGCAATAGCTGAACGAATTTATCTTTGGTTGAAATTATATTGTTCCTGTACTTGCATTTTACCTCTTTACTTCTTAATCCTTTTCAGCTATGATGACAAGGTTGCATGCCAAATGATCCTGAATAAAATGGGTTTGAAAGGCTATCAGGTGATTTATTTCTTCGAGTAGCTGACCTGCTATTTGTCACAAAATGACACCCTTAATATGTTAAACTTTCTTGGCCTTTTTTTTTTCAACCAAAATTTGGTAGCCACCGCTGCCAAGCACTTGCAGAAAAAAGATTTGACTGATCAGAAAAGAGCATGATAGTGATGTTGATGCTTGAGTCACTATGACTTAGGATTACCCACATGTTTTAAGAGACACATGGAAGCCTTCAAAATATGCTTTTTTTATTTCCTGTGTAGACTTACCCCTGGAGTTAGTTGAAAAAGGATAAGATAGAAGCATGAACTTGGATACTGCCATAAAAATGCCCTTCTACTTAATTTATCCACCTCCTTGAAAGTGTTAGTTCTGTAATCTCTCATGAAACTTGTGTAAAATCTTTCATTGACTCCAGAGTTCAGAAGCTGCATGGAGGAATTCCTAAACTGAAAATTTCCATTCTTTGTTTTATTTGTATCCCTTGAATATAAAGCTTTTTACTATTAATAATATTACAATATGTGTGCAAAGACAGAACATGTTGGCATCGCTTGATCCATATAGCCGACCCCACCTAATGGGAAAAGGCTTTGTTTGTTGTTGTTGTAATATTACAATATGTGGGATTTAACATTTGACGTTGCAAACTCCAAATTCGTACACTATAGTCTATACATGATGGTTTGCCAGATAGGCAAGTCAAAGGTATTCCTAAGAGCTGGTCAGATGGCTGAGTTGGATGCAAGAAGAGCAGAGGTTCTTGGAAATGCAGCTAGAATTATCCAGAGGCAGACACGTACTCATATGGCACGCAAGGAATTCATTAAATTGCGCCAAGCTGCAATTTATTTGCAATCCAATTTGCGAGGTATCCAGAGATGTCTCTTCAAGTGCTTGTTTTGATTCGATTGCTTGCTTGGTCGATCCTGAACATTAAGTGATTAAGTCTATCACTTGTATGAACAAGTTGCTTCTCTTAGTGCATATTATGTAACTGTTTATCCGTTAGGTTTGTTATCTCTAGGTACTAATTACACATTGTAGAATTTCCTGATTTTTTGTGCCATTTGACGATTCATAAAGAATATTAACTTGAAGTTGTTAGTCAATTATTCCAACTCTAGAAATTTCCATTTCACCTATTAGGAAACGCAAATTGGACTGTTGGGGTTGTGAGTAGTAGTGACAAATGGTAGCACTGTGGTTTGTACTGTTTTGGAGCCTTGTGGATGCATTAGATTAGAGATTAATGGATTTGTAGGTATGCAAGATGAGGGTTTTGGTAGTCAAAAAGAAAAGTCAGGAAAGTTGTTTGCGTAAATTTGTTAAAAATTAGTAGGTGTGTCAACTTAATTTTCCATAGCTGCTTCCACTGATTACAACAACAACAACAATCAAGGCCTTTTCCCACTAGGTGAGGTCGGCTATATAGATCAAACGACGCCAACATGTCCATCTTAATAGTTTCTCCTATTGCTTTTTTTGTTCTTCCCTACCTCTAAAATGTGTACCTTGATTCATACGGTGACTTGTATTACTTGAATGAATTGTAATAAAAATGAAGATTGAGAGTTGGTAGAATGAACCATAGGACTGTCTATACTGCTCATATCCAGTAAAGATGAAGATTTCCCTAATTCTATTGAACTTAAAAAAAATGATATTAAAAAGGGAACACAGAGATACTATATAGGTATCGTAAGTGTTAACAACTAACAAGCATTGCTATCAGCAAATTATGTCGGGTTTGTTTGATTTTTTTTTTTCATTCTTCAAAATAGTTTTGTGAAATTGGTTTTGAAAATGTCAGTTCATATTATTTCCATGTATTTATGTTCATGCCATTAATAAAAATACTTGTTTCCTGTATTTTCATTCTTCAAAAACACTGGAGTTTAGACCACTTTTTAAAATAAATGTTTCGTATTTTCTATTTCCAAAATACATTCTATTTTTTTGTTTTTAGTTGAAAACAGTACTTTCAAACATTTTTTTGGTCTTCTTTTCTAAAAGAATAAAAACTTTTCTTTTTGAGAATAGAAATCAAGTAAGCCCCTTGTTTCTTGCTCATTAAGCCAATGCTTCTTCAAACCCCTTGTTCGTGTACTGTTCATGCCACTCTCGCATTGAACAAAGATGAACTTTTCTCCTAAAGTTTTTGTTTTGTATTTGGATTGGCCTATATCAGCTGCTTATCTTAATCTGATGCTATAGATTCTGTGGTTTTTTTCACTGAATAGGCATATTGGCCCGGAAGCTCTATGAGCAGTTGCGGCGTGAAACTGCTGCTCTGAAGATACAAAAGAACTTCAGAAGATATATTGCTAGGAAATCTTACTTAACAGTACGGTCATCTGCAATCACAATACAGACAGGTCTAAGGGCTATGAAGGCTCGCAATGAATGTAGGTTTAGAAGGCAAACAAAGGCTGCAATTCTTATTCAGGTGCTTCTTGATTATTTTCATAGTTTATCGACTTTTAGTTGAGAAAATGAGTCCATTTAACTTGTTATTTTACCTTGCCATAATGATCTTAATAATTATTTCTTCAGGCTCATTTGCGTCAGAAAATTGCATATTCTTATTATAAAAGATTGCAGAAGGCTGCACTTGTTACCCAGTGTGGTTGGAGGCGAAGGGTTGCTAGAAGGGAACTTAGAAAGCTTAAAATGGTTTGGATGATGCTTTCATTTCAATGTTGTTTGTATGGTTTGGTGTACTGAGTCTTGTCAATTAATTCCTTAAGTAACAATTTGTGTAATTCCCTTCAGGCTGCAAGAGAGACAGGGGCCCTTAAAGAAGCAAAGGACAAACTAGAAAAGCGTGTTGAAGAACTTACATGGCGTTTGCAAATTGAAAAGAGTTTGAGAGTAATTTCGTATTCATATAATTAATTTATTGAAAATTGTTTTCTTAATTTCTGATATAGTTGCAATTTTTATGCCATAAAACTAATTATTTTTTATATATATAATTATCAGGCTGATTTGGAAGAGGTTAAAGCACAAGAAATCAGTAAGTTACAAGATGCTTTGCATGAAATGCAATTGAAAGTAGAAGCAGCAAATGACAGGATCATCAAAGAACGTGAGGCGGCTAGGAAAGCCATTGAAGATGCACCTCCGGTTATTAAAGAGACTCCAGTTCTAATTCAAGATACTGAAAAAATTAATTCCTTAATGGCTGAGGTCAATAGTTTGCAGGTCAGCAATATTTGATTATATCGCATTCCTATGTTAATTGGAAGTTTCTTACGAAAATATTCTGATTCTTGGAAAAAGCAACAACATACAAAAGCAAAGCCTTTTTCTCATTACGTGGGGTCAGCTACATAGATTTAAATTCAAACAGCGAACTTTAAATTAGCATTACACAATTTCTTTAACATTGTTTGTCATCCATGCTCTCAAAGAAAAGAACTTTTGAAATTCATACATCTTCCAAAATATATTGATGTAAGTAGAACTCATCCTGCAACTTGATGGGTGAGTTAAACTAAAGTTGAAGTTATCTAAGTCCTTTGTATCCTACATACCTTGATAATTGAATTGTATGATATTGGACTTAGATATCAACCTCTCTTTATACCAAGAGAGAAGAAAAAAGGGAAAGCAGTTAAATTTAGTTATTCTTCTTAATATATGATTTTGTGTTTACTACAATTTATTAGCAATAAAATGTCTGAGAAAGTGATTAATACCCTGATATAATTTTCTGTGTAACTTCAAAGGAATCACTGCTATTGGAAAGAGAGGCTAGAGAAGAAGCTAAGAAAGCTCATGCAGACGCTGAGGCTAGAAATGCAGAGCTGATTAAAAAAGTTGAAGATTCTGAGCGCAAAGTAAATCAACTCCAGGAATTGGTTCAGAGGTTTGTAACAAGTTTTGGTGAAAGAAAAGAAGTTTATAATTAATGAGTACTTATTGCATAATGGTTACATTCTGCTTAAAATTCAACATGAAAACTGAGAATCAGGTCCAATCTGGTGCACTTAACTTCCCCCACCCTGTTTATTCTCCTTGATTGAATGTTTAGGGCTTTTGTTTCTCAAAAGGCCATGTTTCTATAGTAACAGTGCTGCTCATTGTCCTAAATAGAAGAAAATAAAAGAGTGGGGGGTGGGGGGAGGGAGAGATGAAAGTTGCACAATTATCAGATTACAATTATTTTTTAATGTCTTGTTAGTTCAATGATATATGTATCTACAACAAAACAACTGATAAGTTCATAAAATAAGTAAACACGACAAAAGAAAAATTAAGTGAATAATTATGGGATTCTGATGACACTGTAAACCTCTCAAGTTTCGCAATGGATTTGGTTTGATTTGATTCCTCTATTCCCTACAACCCATATGTCCTTCTGTATACTACTCTCAAGGTAATTGTAGTTTGAGGTTCAACTACTATAAACCATTGTCTTGCATATGTCCTTTGCATGAGAACTTTTTCTTTGTGCCTTGAATTTATGATAATTGATACTCCTCTCTTCACCCCAAAAAAAAAAAAAAAGGAATCATTTTCCTCGCCTGTCTTGACATAATTAACTTTTTTCTTAAAACAAGTATTTTCGATGTTTCAGGTTAGAAGACAAAATTTCCAATGCAGAGTCGGAAAATCAAGTGCTTCGTCAACAAGCATTGGCTGTACCACCAACTGGTAAAGCTATGTCTGCAAGGACAAAATCAGTGATTATTCAGGTAAAAAACATGTGATCATTAAACAACATTATATAATATTAATAGAGCTTATAGTGAGATTATGTGTTCAATCTGCAGAGGACACCAGAAAATGGGTATGGTCCGAATGGTGAAGCAAAAATTGCACCAGTAAGAGGGCATTGTTGCTTTTGATGCTTATATATTAGGAATATATTTGGAAATGGAAGATTTTGTTAAATTTATAACAACATTGCTTTCTATATGGTTCAGGATATGACTCTTGCCATGTCAAATGTACGTGAGCCTGAATCTGAGGGAAAACCACAAAAATCTCTCAACGAGAAGCAGCAAGTAAGTGACTAGTTAAATGCACTCAGAAATCCTAATCTATGACAGATGCTTTGGGTGGTCTTTGCAATTACCTTCTTCCCTCTGCTTTTTTATACGTTTTCTTACAATCTGATTTTCTGGATCAGGAAAACCAGGACTTGTTGATCAAGTGCATATCTCAAGATTTGGGATTTTCCCAGGGCAAACCCGTTGCTGCGTGTCTCATATATAAATGCCTTCTTCACTGGAGGTCATTTGAAGTCGAAAGAACAAGTGTTTTTGACCACATCATTCAAACAATAGCTTCAGCTGTTGAGGTAACCTACCCGTATTGGATTATTTGTGTCTCATTTATTATGCAGTCCTTTTGCATTTAGAAGTATGTACGTCAATTTCTGAAATACCACAAAGATGTTAGTATTACTAATAGATAGTGACTTATTTGCCATTTTAGGTCCATGATAATACTGATGTATTAGCATACTGGTTGTCTAATACATCCACTTTGTTGTTGCTTCTCCAACGCACTCTCAAAGCAAGTGGAGCAGCTAACTTAACACCACAACGGAGAAGGACAGCGTCTGCTTCTTTGTTTGGAAGAATGTCTCAGGTATGAAGCACCGCAGATCCTTTCTGAAGAAACTTTCGTTGGTTTGTCAAGACTTCGCGCACTTTTCTGGTGCATTTGCTGTCATTATTGTAGGGACTAAGGGCATCTCCACAAGGTGCTGGATTTTCTTTTCTAAATGGTCGAGGACGTGGTAGACTGGATGATTTTCGGCAAGTTGAGGCAAAATATCCAGCACTTCTGTTTAAGCAGCAGCTTACAGCCTTCCTTGAAAAAATATATGGAATGATAAGAGACAGCCTAAAAAAGGAGATATCTCCACTACTCGGTTTGTGTATCCAGGTAGAGTTTACTATTTTAAATTAATTAGCAACGAGCAATCGCATGTGGGTTATGAGTGAATATCCTGTTATTTGTATGTTACTTTTACTGCAACTACTCCAAGGATACATAATATATGCTAGCAGTGACTGCTGAAGACTGAATAAAAAGGAAACTTTTTCCTTATGATAAAATCAGAAGGAAATTTATTGTTGAAGAACTATGATGAATGAATAGTGTGCTTTGAGCGATTCTTAAATCCTCGGAGGCTCATGTGCTGCTGTCTGACTGTGCAAGCAGTCACACTAACACATGTGGGTCACACCATGAAGTATTTTTACAAACACAAATCTTTGTGTCTACTGCTATAATTTTAATTTTATATTGTTGGACAACAATTACAGGCTCCAAGGACCTCACGTCAAAGTTTAATGAAAGGACGCTCACATGCTAATGCAGTTGCTCAGCAAGCTTTAATTGCTCACTGGCAAAGAATTGTGGACAGCTTAAACAATCATCTGAAAATAATGAAAGCAAACTACGTGAGTTTAAAGTTTGCATAGATCGTCAATATTTATTGTTGCCTGAATGTGATTTTAATCTATTAAGGTCTGGACTCTGGATTAACAGGTGCCTCCCTTCTTAGTCCGCAAAGTGTTCACTCAAATATTCTCTTTTATCAATGTTCAACTATTCAACAGGTTATCTTTCTCTTTCTCACTCATCCCCTTTCCTGCTCTCCCTTTTTTTTCTCCTTTGGTCTGCATTACATGTCATGTTGCTGCAACTAGAATGCAGTAATTTTTATGGACTAAAAGGTGATTGGTACTGCAGTCTTCTGTTGCGTCGTGAGTGTTGTTCATTCAGTAATGGGGAGTATTTGAAGACCGGTTTGGCTGAATTAGAACAGTGGTGCAGTGTAGCAACTGAAGAGGTGAGTGCCACCTTTTTATTGTACTATTAATATTTTTTAGCCGACCCCACCGGGGAAAGGCTTGTTTTTTTTTTTTCTTCACACTAAATCTTTAATGTACAGTATGCTGGCTCAGCTTGGGAGGAACTGAGGCATATTAGGCAGGCTGTTGGATTTCTGGTAAGATTGATTTCTGTAGAAATTCAAATTCAATCAATGTTGATGATTAGATGGTCAACTGACTGACATTCTTTTTATCTCAGGTGATACATCAAAAACCCAAAAAGTCCTTAAATGAAATAACGAAGGAGCTTTGCCCTGTCAGTATACCCTCTTTCTATCTCTTAACTATCTATGAGATTACACTTCACTTTGATTCTCTTCTAAAGTAGAACATTTGGTACCGCAGGTTCTCAGTATACAACAGTTATACAGAATAAGTACAATGTACTGGGATGACAAATATGGCACACATAGCGTGTCTACAGAGGTAAGCTACTAGTTGCTGATTTTAGTGATCCGGTTAATATATTTGTATTTACCTATTGCATATTTTTTTATGAATATTAACACGAACTCTCTTCATTCTACAGGTTATATCAAGCATGAGAACTATAATGTCTGAGGATTCTAATAGTACTGTCAGCAGTTCTTTCCTATTAGATGATGACTCAAGGTGCTTCACGAACTTCTATAGAAAACAAATTATATTCCATTGCCTATATTGGTCTTTAGCTGTAGCATTTTTTTCTTAAAACTTTTAAATGTGAATGCAGCATTCCATTTTCGGTGGATGACATTTCCAAATCAATGCAACAAGTAGATGTAGCTGATGTGGATCCTCCTCCATTAATACGTGAGAACTCAGGATTTGGGTTCTTACTAGCACGCTCAGAGTAATGCATATAATCAATTGATTATTGACTCTGATGCTTTATCTTCTTGTGGTTGTCCACTTGGCACTGCACAAAGTTGCAGGTGCAGAAATCTGTGCATATATTCTCCTCCTTGTCCTCATGTATATAGTACATCTTCACGAACCCTGGCTTCTGATATTGGTTTCTGGTCTGGGTTAATTCATTTACGCCCCTCAGGTTTCATCAACAGGAGGGGTTGATTTGAAGAAGCCATATCACAGTTAATATGTGATAATTGGCGATTGTAGTAGGTTGAGGATGCTGGTGTGGAAACATATATTTCCGTCACACCTGCCCAAGTTTCTTTCATTATATTGTAGTTTTCAACTGTTATACTTATAGGTGGGTGCAGTTGGTTACTACTTTAGATATATTTTACGGGACATTATTTGTATTATCTGCATGAAATGTGTATTCAATTTATGTAATCTTCATTTAATTTTTTCATTTAAACGTTAGATAGGGTTGTGTAAATGGGTGAGTTATTATTTTGGAAAGTTATGTTACGATTGGTAAGGATTCCTCACAATAAAATTATAGTGTTTTACGATTTTAAAAAAACTTTACATCATATTTTATACATATCAAACACATTTTTTCTCTTAATTTTTTTTTCTATCTCTCTCCTCACTTTTCTCCATAATATTTTTCTTTATTCTATAGTATTTTACATCCGTACATTTATATCAAGCATACCCTTAATTTACAACTGTACATCATTGGGCAATAATGATGAGACTTTTAATTTTAGAAGTGTGAAGTTTGGTGTGACTAAAAGGACTGGGCCACTATTGCCCAGAAAAAAAAAGAAAAAGAATGGGCCATTAACATTTACTTGTCAAGTTGTTGGAAGCAAATTTAAGTAAGACATTTTTCGTTTTGCAAAATCTAAAAGGTCAAATACTCAATAAACCTAGTTCTAGAAACTTTAAATTTGAGGACATGCACGAAACTTGTGTAAAGATAAAAGGAACATTTAAAAACATTACAGATGATGTATATAATTTTATAACTTATCACCTCTATAAAGTTTTTATGTATTTTTTTATTTTCATTAAAAAATTGTATCTAATTTCAGTCATAATATTATAATATTGAATTGCGTTCAACATAAACATTCCTAATAGATAATTTTTGTGTGTACAAAATAGTAATAAAGGAAGGGATATCTAAATATTACGAGATAGGATGTCATTGACATATTAGGGAGATCAACAAAAATTTAACTCTGAAAATTACTGTATAAATTTAAATTACAAACAATTTTACCATCAAATAAGATTTTGAATAGCTTTTAAAAAATTCGAACCGAACTTTCCTTCATACCAACCTAGGCTCCTAATAGATACTTCAAATAGATACCTAGAATTTGTGAGACTATGGGTCCACAATTCCATGTACATAAAGGCATGACCTGCAAATGGGCAGAGTCAACGCCTATCTACTCTTCCTTTGTAGTTAGTATATCCAAACTTGATACCTCTAATTTTATGATTGTCCACACAATTATAAAATTTCGTTAGGCAAAACATATGCTCCTGTGTTTGGATTGATATTTAATTTTGTGTTATATATATTTTTTAATTGAGAGTCTGAGACATTGTTTAAAAATTGAGATTTTTTTTTAAAACATACAAAATAAATTTGAGTCATGAATTATGACTGTATTATTTGATTATGACTGTTATAATTAATTATAACAGTATTCGATTACGACAATCAATAATTCTTTGAACACAACAGTATTTGCCCCATGAGGCCATGAATTATTGAGAGGACGAAAAAGAAAACATTTGGAAATATAGGGTGGAGAGCGCAAATAGAAAGAAAGTAGGATTAAAAAACAATTTTGACAGTTGATTCCGTTTTCAAAGACGCAGCGCCAATTGAGAGAGGGAGATTGAGGAAGATAATACGCTAAGTTCAGGCATCGCAACTCTCTGTAAGATTTCGTGCTCGCTTTCTTTTCTTTCTTTGTCTATCTGTGTCTTGTGACTCCAAACATTCCTCTCTCTCTATTTCTTTGTCCCCCTGGAGCGAAAGGTGGATATTCTATTGTTTGTCATGGCATTTCAATTTTCAATTTCAGAATGAGGGTGGCGATGACTCGGATTGTTTAACCTACGGTTTTCGCCTCATCTTCTCCTGATGATTTCGTTTCTCGCTAATGCCAACCGGTAATTTTTTTTACGGATCCTTTCTTTGCCGTTGAATTCATTCATCTGCTTGTCTGATTGCAATTTTTTTTGGTATTTGCGTGATCAGAATTAATCCAATATATGTGAATTGCTGTAATTTAATATTCTGATGGAATTTTGAATTGTGGATTGGGTTTGCCTTTGTATGATTTGAATAGATTCTAACTCTTTTTTATTTTGGTTTAACGACAGATGTTGTCAAAAGTTGAACCTATAAACAAGGGTCTGCACGTGTACAGAATTTCTTCAAGGAATTTAACATCCGCAGCTAATGTTATCTGATTCCAAATCAAAGCCTAAAGCCATTAATGAAGATGCTGCTTCACGCAAGGACAAGAAGTCCATATGGAATTGGAGGCCATTGAAGGCTTTATCCCATGTCCGCAATCGAAGGTTTAACTGTAGTTTTTCTCTTGAAGTCCATTTCATCGAAGGCTTACCTTCGACCTTAGATGATGCTAGTCTCTGCGTGTACTGGGAGAGGCGGGATGGGATTTTGGTGACCCCTCCAGCCAAGGTAGTTCAAGGCACAGCTAAATTTGAAAAGAAACTAACTTTTACGTGCTCAGTCTATGGCAGTAGGAATGGACCCAACCACTCAGCAAAATATGAAGCAAAGCATTTCTTACTCTACGTTTTCAATTTCAATGCTCCAGAACATGATTTGGGGAAGCACCGGGTAGATCTTACAAGGTTGCTTCCTCTGAGGCTGGAAGATCTTGAGGAGGACAAGGTTTCGGGGAAGTGGACTACAAGTTTTAGGCTATCAGGAATGGCCAGTGGTGCTGTGATGCACGTCAGTTTTGATTATATGGTAGTTGGTGATAGCACTAGTGCTACCAGAGACTGCCATAACACACCAGATGTATCGACTATGAGGCAGAGTAATCTGGATTTGATGAAACCAGATTCTACACCTAGCCCGGATGACAGGAAAAACATTTTGAGGCAGAGAAGTGTGGGTGGGATGACACCAGATTCTAGACTTGATTTGAGTTGGATGACACCAGATGCTAGACTTAGTCATGCTGACAGGAAAATCAACATGAGTTACTTTGGAAGTTTGCCAGTCTTTAACAATGCATTTTCTGCTGTAGCTGTAGGAGAGGCAAGGGATCTTCATGAGGTTTCTCCATTATCAAAGTCTTCTTTATCCAGCCCAATCGATATCTTATATCAGAAGTTTGATGATGAAAAAAAGGCAAACAGTCTTGTGCGTGTCAAACCTGCACTAAATGTGTCCACAAAAACTCTTGATCCAAACAAACAAGATAACCGTCTTTTATCTCATCTTGGTAAACAACAATCTCACGAGTGTGAATATAATGAAGAAAAGGAGTGTAGTCCAGTGCTTGACAACCCAAAACTTTCTACCTTTGAAGAAAACCAGAAGCCAACAAAAATAGGTGACTGTCCTTTATCCGATTCTGGAAAAGCAAACCCCGAAGAACGTGGAGGTAATGCATACTCTATCATTAATCACAGCGTAGAGTTGTCAGCGGATAAACATGTTAAAGTAGAGAAATCCATCACAAAGGCTCCCGATGATGCTTCCACAGCTAAAGATGAAGTTAAATATGATTCCCTTCATAAGGAAAATGATAGTTCTAAGGAACAGGCTGTTGTGCATGAATGTTCTTACCAAGAGGAGGATGCCTTATGCACCAAAGAACTGCTCATGCAAGAATTACAATCAGCTTTGAATAGAGTCTCAGATTTAGAAACAGTGGCGCTGGAATCTCCTGATGTCAAGAGTCATATGGAAGCCAACTCAAAAGATAGAATTAGGAAGTCACATAGCTTGGATGAAGTTACTGAATCAGTTGCCAATGAATTTTTAAGCATGCTGGACATAGTCCGTAGTCCAGTTGACTTCAGTTCTGAAAGTGAGCCTGAGTCTCCGAGAGAGCGCCTCTTAAGACAATTTGAGAAAGAGGCTTTGGCTGAGGGTTTTTCTTTGTTTGATTTTGATGAGGGTGATGAGCATGAAGAAGAAATTGAATACAAAGCTTATGTTCAACCTTTTGTTCGACCTGAGCAGTGGAACTTCTCTGAGGGTCTCAAGTCTTCGTCGTCATTACAAGATCTGCGCGGGAAACATCCATTTCAGTCTCAGGAAGTCAGGAGCAAACGGAGGGCTCAGGAACTAGAAAGTTTGGAAGCGGAAACCTTAATGCGCGACTGGGGATTGAATGAAAAGGCTTTCCAGCATTCACCACCAGAAGACGCTGCTGGTTTTGGAAGTTCAATTCGTTTATTGCCTGAAGAGCCTCTTTCATTGCCTCCTCTTGCAGATGGGTTAGGTCCTTTCCTTCGTACAAAAGATGGGGGTTTTCTACGTTCTATGAATCCTTCACATTTTAGGAATGCCAAAAGTGGTGGCAGATTGATCATGCAAATTTCCAACCCTGTTGTTGTACCCACAGAAATGGGTTCAGGTATAGTGGAGATTCTGCAGTGTTTGGCTTCGGTGGGAATAGAAAAGCTCTCGATGCAGGCAAAGAAGTTAATGCCCCTAGAGGATATCACAGGGAAGACAATGCAACAAGTAGCATGGGAAGCTACGCCCGTCTTAGAGGGATCAGAGAGGTTTGTCAATTCGTTTCTATCATTGATCTTAGAGCCAATTTAGTAGCCATTCCTTTTTACATATATATTTCATTAACTTAATTTTTCTTTGTTTTATGTAGTCAAGGTCTATTGGAGCATGATTTGGTAACTGGGCAAGACATAACTTGTGCGCAAGATGGTCTGAAAGGATCATCATCTGGATTAGAATCAAGTAAGTTTAGTTCAACTTCAGTGGGCAACGAGACAGGTTCAGAGTTTGGTTCATTGGAAGATCTTGCTCCATTGGCTATGGATAAAATTGAAGCACTTTCAATGGAGGGTTTGAGAATACAGTCGGGGATGTCAGGTGAGGATGCACCATCAAACATTGTTGCTCAGTCAACTGGGGATATTTCAGCTGTCCAGAGAAAGGGAGTTAATATTGGTGGGTCCCTTGGGTTGAATGGAGCTGCTGGTTTGCAGTTAATAGATATAAAAGACAGCACTGAGAATGTCGATGGGATAATGGGGCTATCATTAACTCTAGATGAATGGATGAGGTTGGATTCTGGTGAGATTGATGACATAGATCATATCAGTGAGCATACTTCCAAAATTCTTGCAGCCCATCGTGCTAACTCTTCTGACTTGATTTGCCGGAATTCAAAGGGAGAGAGCAAGCGACGCAATGGACCTAGCCAAAAATGTGGTTTGTTGGGAAATAATTTCACAGTAGCATTAATGGTGCAACTTCATGATCCTCTGAGAAATTATGAGCCTGTTGGCACGCCAATGCTTTCTCTCATGCAAGTTGAGAGAGTGTTTGTTCCACCAAAGCAAAAAATTTACAGAAATGTTTCTAAAGGCAAGAACAAATATGACCATGATGATGAGTGTGACTCAGTTGTGAAGGTGGAAATTGAGGGCAATAAGAAAGAAGAGGATTGCATTTCTCAATTCAAAATTACAGAAGTCCATATTGCAGGCTTGATGACGACTGAACCTCACAGAAAGAAGCTTTGGGGTACTTCAAGTCAACATCAGTCTGGTTCCCGCTGGTTGCTTGCTAATGGAATGGGGAAGAGCAATAAGTATCCATTATTGAAGTCAAATGTTGCATCTAAATCTAGAGCTCTGGTTACAGCAAAGGTGCAGCCTGGTGATACACTGTGGAGCATATCTTCTCGTGTTTATGGTAAAGGTGCAAAATGGAAAGAATTAGCAGCACTAGATCCCTATATAAGAAACCCCAATGTTATTATACCGAATTAAACTATAAGATTGAACTAAAGGAAAGTGGAAAAACTAAGATATTTATTCGAGAGGCTTATCTTTGTTGATAATTAATTCATTATAATATAAACTCATTTGACCTGTGCTTGGGGTTGTTCAATGATCATCAACCAAACAGAACCGCCTTTGAAAAATGGCAAGGTATAATTTGATATGTAGAAGAGAACATGATGGTTCTTGCTGTAGGCTCACTTTCCTTCTGTATAGCCGTTTGTAATATAATTACGCATTCATCCATTGTATTTATGTGAAGATACAAAATAGTATTCGTATATCACATGGGCTAGATCTGTTGCAGCTGAACTTTTGATAATTGTTTGCGACGCAAGTATCAAAATTTGGCTATACACCTGGACAGTCACAGCCCCAGCCCATTCCTCATGGGCTATATTACATTGTTGTATGCATTATATTGATGTTCTATGCCTCAATCTTGTGACAAAAATTCACTACTAATTAGTAATTGCTATGGTATCATGATTTTGCTCACATATTCTTAGCAAATTTATAAATTATATGGGGTTTTTCTGCCAGGGAAGAAATGTTTGTTTTATTGAAGCGTTATGAAATGAAGTCTCTCTCTCTCTCTCACACAAAGTTAGGAGCTTGAACTTACTAATTAGGATCTTAATCTTACTAGTATATTTAAGATCTTTTTCGTAAAAATTGACTTCATCTTAACTAAAATCAAAATCTACTAAAATAATAAAATTTTGATCTTGTATATCTGATTTTACAATCTAATATATTGTATATTTGATTTTTATCAAAAAAAATATTATATATTTGACGTTCTTACATCCTCGTATTAGAAACTTACTAATTTTTAAAAAAAAAAATCAAATATCACATTAATGATACATACTAATTAAAATGTTATTTTATAGAATTTGTTATACAGTAAATTGTTCATGATACCATCTCCTATTTTATGAAAGTTTGATGATTTTTGAATAATTTTATGACTGTAAATAAGAATTTATACAATTATATATATTTTTATTTATTGATAAGATCTTGTGATTTAGCATTGTTCAGATGAGAGGCTCAGCCTTAAAATTTAAAGACGTCCAATGGTCATGCAAATGAAGTAGATGCTAAGAACTAAGAAGTATCTACAAGACATATTAAAATATTAAAAACAAAATGAAGTATGTCGTAGTATATATGTGCTAATAGTGGACTTAGCTATACATCTTTTTTCCCCTCTCCCCCTCTAAAATTGACAGGGCTAATTTCCTAAGAAATAAAATACAGAGACAATTTCATCTAAGAGAGTCCTAATTGTAATCACCAAAGCAAATGAGGCTACAGTTAGAATTGAATTACAATCGCCCATCATATGAAGTCCTATATCATCAGCACTCAAAGCACAATAGTAGAAGCAAGCAGGATTCCAGCCGGTACTGAAATAATTATGAAAAGACAGTAATCTTGTCAGAAGAATAATAGCTTTGTACAAGTTAAAAAAGAAAAAGAATCCAGAGCATTATTGTTTCAGATATAAACAATACCACGTGAATTAGCAATAGAGCTACATGGATTCTTGTATAAAATATTAGAACCATCAAATATTATCCTCATGTTAACAAACATTTGTGAGATCTAAATCATTTCACTTGAGATAGGACACAGAGTCGAAGAAAGTTCTAATACACGACGTAGGAAACTCACCATGTGAACTAGAGCTTCAAGTTAATCATTTCAGACAATTTGAAAATATCAGAGTACACTCTATCTCCCCCTAAGTCCGCGCCTGTGGCTCCTGCTGCTACTCTTAAAATATCTTCAATCAACGCAAAATTCCCTAAAATATCAACATGAGCACCACTCTGGGTGCCTCTACCCTCTAAAAGATTAGCTGGAGGAGCATGATTATACTCCCTTATGTAAGTAGGGCTTCCCGAAGGATTGAAACGGGTTCTTCCCCGCCAACCTTTTGCACACATGAAACCAGCACTTAAAGTAGGAACAGTTTCATCTCCATCAACAAAATAAACTCCACCCTTCAGACAAGAGTCCTCATTTCCACCATCTACAGATGAGTCAATCTGAAAGGGAATGTAACACTCAGAGGGAGGAGTTAACTTGTACACGTATGCTCTTTCTGTAGGGATCCCGACCCCATACATTGAATAGATTTCCATTTCTGGAGCATTTGGCAATCTGCAGCAGCAGGACAGAAATTGAAATGAACACTGATCTCTAGTGGAAATAATTGAAAATATGAATTTTCAAAAATAATAGCATGATAGAATATTATAGATATAATTAGTGTTCGGATCTGATTCCTTACCTGACAGAATAAAATTTATACAAATTGTTCATAAAATCCATTAAATGAATGAAGAACCAAATGGAAGAAGTTGGTTTTCAATCATTTCAGAAGGAAAAAAGTAAGGAGTGGAGGAAGTAGAGAACCCACGTTGTTTCTAAAGGGTTAGACCAATATCTGTAATGTTTGTATTTCAGATCATCCAAATTGTCAGCAATCCCATGTGAAAATTGAGCATCTCCACGCTTCATCATCTTGGGGGCAATATAGTGAAGCAGATCCAAAATTGAATCAGCTGTATAAGCTTTGTAATCTGCTACAGAATTGATCCCCTCCACCCCCATTTCGCAGTACTCTGTCCAGATATCGCAGTTTGATGTGTTTGCAAGGTTCCTATCCCTAGGAGTACTCTGTCAATTATAATTAACAACCAAGAACAGTAAACATGAGAAACAATGCTATTTCGGAAAGAAAATGCCAAGTGCATGGGTGTGACAAGTACCACAGTACTGAGAAAATATTGAAGTTTTTGCTTGAAAACAGATCAAACTTAGAGGTAAATGATTGGCATTTGCATGCATGACTGAGATTAGAAATAAGCAAATGGCGGATGATGGGAAGTTTGTAAATGCATGAGTTTTGATATACAGATAGTTCTATGTGGTACAAAAATGCAAGAGATTGTCAGGGCTATGTATCAAAAAATTATAAAGAGCAGTAGCAAATAGCAATGTGATGATAATCACCATGAAACAAGCTCCAATGGCACCATATGAGCTTGTTTGACTATCTAAAACCTAACTGTCATAGTTGAAAAGGCCAAATCAGGGGAGTTGTTTGTTTATGGCTGTGAATACTGGATTGTTCAAATATTGAAAGCAATGTGAGGCAAAGAGCCGAAGACAAAGTAAACAAATTCTAACTTCTAAAAAAAAATTTGGAGCATTACCTTAAAATCCAACCTACCAAGCTTGGAAGAATCTAACTCGGCTGCATCTTTTCCAAATGATATAAGCCTCCCATAATTCACATTTTTCATGAGAAGAAAACTCTCTCTCCCATTACGAAATGCTTTGTGTGTATCATTATGTTTCTTCTTTTTTGGATTGCAGTTGTAGTATCCTTCAGGAGACCAATCAAGGCCACCCCATATAGTATCTCCACCTTTTGGCATCATTGACATGGTTGTGTCCCATGTCCGAGTCATCCGCATTATATGTTGTAAAGTTTGAAGACCAAAAACATCCTTATCTAGAAAACCTGGTGCGATTGCCCTGCATAGGGAAAGCAATTCAACAATTGTGCCATTAGTTTTTTCGTTTTTGTTAAAATGATTTCATGAACATGTTATACTAGTTACAAAAAATAATATCTACTCTAAGATTCGCATTATAGTAATTAAGACGCAAACCTGACTGCAGCAATATCCCTGGCTTCCATAGAGAAAAGACCAGCAACTGATTTTGGAACACCGAGAAAAGGTCCCCCAATGTTCACAATCGCTTTTATATGCTTTGCACACCAATCTGAACCGCCCCCACCGCCCATTGGTGCAGGTGCTTCAACCCATTTCATAAAATGTAGAAAATACAGAACACCCATTGAGTGTGGAATGACAACCACCTTATTACCACCATTTGTAGCCACCATGAGTTCTATATTACTTTTCATTCTGCTCAAAGTTTGATCTCTTACCTAGTCAAATCAAGCAGGAAATGATAAGTTCATCTGAGGGTGTACTTTATTACCACCAATTGAGGATATTGCTGAAGATCAGAACGCTTTATTGTCAACAAGAAATTGGTAACTAGATTTAGAAAAGGTCAAGTTAGTCAAAATTACCTCTGTATTCTGAAATGAGATTCTCCAATCATACGAGGCCATATACATGGTTTTCTCTTCATACCCAATGTGGGCTAAATTAGCAATAAGAACAGCCCAGACAAAATAACCTAGTGCAAAATAATCAGCAGCTAAAAGTCCAGATACAGGTCTAACTCTTATGCCAAGACGGTCTAGTCCTGTTGAATTATCTAATGTCATGTGCTCAACCCAGCATAATGGCCTGCAGAAAGGATAAAGCATAAAAAACCCAATATAACATTATAGATAAGTTTCAGTGTCATTAAACAAAGATGAAACAGATGAAATTGACGCAAGTATTATTCACTAGAAAAAAAAAACAACTAGTTAAATACATAATAAGGAAAATGTTGTTGGAAGATATATGAATTACTGAATATTCAAATATACTCCCCAACCTTTTCAGACAATGTAAATTCTAAATAAAGATTTTACCTCTCATTGAGGTATATGAATTATGAAGTACAGGATACCCAATAGCTCTACCAAATGATAAACATAATAATACAAAATTTTCTAACATGTAATGGTCATGGACAAGCCTATAACGTCGTTCTAGCATGACTGACAGGAAAGGAGGATATTAACAAATGCATTGGCAGATTGAAGCAAGACACCATCCCAAAATAGTAAAGGAGTTTTTACTCATACCTTAGTTATGAAGTTGTCACTTGTGTTTTTAGCAGTGAAGACAAAAGTTAGATGATACCTGCTAGCGTCATTTATTTACTAGAAGTTAGAACCATTTTCAATTCTTATTCTGGTAAATAACTGTCAGAGAATTCAGCTAAAGACACAAATTTATCCCTTCTTGTAAACGGCTCCTTTAATTTTTACTTCCCAAACAAGTATAAAACACCAAACAAAATGACAAAACCAGAAAAGTCCAGTACCTCTTAAACAATTCCCCAAAAGTGCCGCCCCACATTCTCTTCCTGAACGATCCTTCTGCACACTGACGGCCCTCCCAGAGTTCGAGTCCACTCGTCACAATGCCAGGCACGAAAACCACTGGGTGCTTCGGCACCAAGCCCTCCTTCCTCAGTTTCACACCGGGTGGGTCCTGCAATGGCCCTCCTATTGCCTCCGCCACATACTGAGGAAATGACGCCGGCATCACGTTACACAAGAACAGCAAAAACCACCACATTGAACATGTACACCCGATGAACCAACAACACCTATCAACACACGACCACTTTCTTATCTTGTCGTCTTTTCGCTTTCTCTTCACCGTGTCTACCTCTTTCTCTTTCTCCTCCTTCCCCTTCTCATCATGATTTCCAACCTTATGATCTGAATCAGGAGGTGTGGGACAAACAGACGCCTTCCTGTGTCTTAAAAACGACATCGTAGTCCAAATTCCAAAATACTCTGGAAAAGACCAGACACCAAAAAAAGAAAAGCAAGGTTGAAATTGTTCACTAATGGAACTTCAGGCTCCTTACCGGAAATAAGTAAATACACAGAGAACGAAGTCTAACGCGCATGCAGCAGATGAAAGAAGCTTGAAATTCTCTGTTAAAAATTGTTAAGCCTCCCTCCGAGCTGGCGCTGTAAAATATGTGTGTGCGATTTCGAAGCTTTAGCACAGAGCCTTGAACCACTGCTCGTCGGAACCCTAACCGTCACAGTGATGAGAGAGGATAATTCACCGAAGCAAGCATCATGGGCGTTGTGGCAAGTCCTACTATATTATGCTTGTGGAAGGCGGGTAGTTCCAGAATCCAGATGTGGTGCGGGGTCCCACTGAGGGTAAGAGATCTTAGATTAGGACACGTGTCAGAGTCATCGGAATGTCTAAGATGTTCTTCAAGGTCCTATCCTCCTTGCTTTGCTGCTCTGCTCTAGTAGTTTCCTGATTCCTCCAACTTTTTTCTTTTTTGGAAAAATATAATAGATTCTTTTTCTTTGAGTTTTAATCTCAAAAAAAAAATTAAATTGAATTAAAACTTTTCAAAGATTTATTTTCGTAATTAATCAAGGCCATTCATTTCAATTACCTTGTTCTACTGTTCACATTATTTTTGTCACTTCTGTTGTGCAGTTGACCATGGTGTGCTGACATAACGATACATGCAGTATCAATTGATTTAAAAAGGTACAAAAATTAATGATATTGTATAGACTATAGAGTATAGAGTACTTTCTGATTTAATGCATTATATTAATACAGTTAGTTATATGAATGAGATGAGTTGGAATTTCGATATCTCTGCTACGTGGTCATATACAACCTTGATCCTCTGTTTCGTGTTCTACTTCAAAAGTGAATATAGTAAATAGATTGGCCCCTAAAACTGATGTCACCAGTTTTGATTCAAAAGAATAATAATAATAAGATTTGTGTTGGAGTCCAAACACAAAAATGGACCCAGCATCTCACACAAAACTCCTCTTCCTCCAACTGTCCAACCAACAACTTCCCTTTTAAACCTGTCTTCACTCTTGACATCATGCATCTAGAAACCCTTTGGCCTCCAATAAGCCATCAGACTTGACTATCTCATTAAATCAACCTATAACCTATAACCTATAATTTGGGTTAATATATAACATTACATTCTCTAGGAATATATTTATAAAAATGCCCAATCATTTTAGAAGCAAACTATTCCAATCACATCATAGTAGAAAGACTTGGTGTGTAAGCTGAATATCTCTATATTCTCTGGGTAGATCATGTGTTCTGAGCAAGAAGCAGCTCTTCAAAATCTTCTTCACTTCGTTTTTGTAGATAGGATAGAAGATATGGCAGAAGCAGTCAAAAATTGGATAATTATGTTGAATAATGATTTTACTTGAAAGGTTTATTTACAAATTATTAAAATTGAAAAAATAAAGAGGTAAAATTTATTTCAAAAAATAAAGAGTCGGTTTTAAAGAAGACAATGCCTGGCCCATTTGTATTTGGGTAGCCCAGACATCAAATGCACTTCGAGGGCCCATTTATAAGGCGATACAATGTGACGTCGTTTTATCAATAAAAGGAAGTAACATTGACGAGGTGACGATTAGATGCGGGGCCCCACCGCAAGAGCAAGTGTGCCACGGAGGGAAGAAGACGGGGTGGTTCGTTCGTTGATGATTCTTTCTTCCTTTAACGCTTACCGCGTAAGCAAAGGCAACTTGAACGATCAACACCATCATCAACTTCAAAACCCCTATACCCACTTCGATCAGATCGGATCACAGCAGATTAGCTTTTGGTTTCTGACCATAGTTATTAATTTGATTCAATTTCTGGATTTCCGTTTTCTGGTTGTGGTTACTGATTACAGATTCGATCGCCATGAGTTTTATCTTCGGAAAGAGGAAAACTCCCGCAGGTTTGTATCAGTTTTATTTTCTTACAAAAAAAAAAATTAATTTGCATATTTATTTTCTCATGTAGTGAGAGTGCTGAATGAAATGAAATGATCGATTTGTTGAAAAATATTGGAAAACAAAATCTGAGAATTCGCTGCGCTTTGTATTGGATTGCACTATAAAGGAATTAAAGTCGGATTGTGGATTCATCTTCTTATTCAAATTATGAAATTCCTTTGATATTTATTGGCCCTTTTTTTCTCTTCGTTCGGTGGTTTTGAGAATAACGGATCTTATGGGGCTTATTTATCTGGTTCCGAGCAAAAATTACAATAGCTGTATTTGTTTGCCTGTCAACTTATTGTGTAATCAATTTTTGACAGTAGAGCTGTATGGCGTTCATATTGTTAAATTCCTTTTGTAATTTTCCTAGCTATGAGAATCAGAATTATAAGTGAATACTAATTAATTAATTAGCACATAAACTTTGGCTGCTGGAAGCAAATTGGTACTTGACTGAATTTGTTGGCTAGTAACTCTAGTTTACTGCCTGCATAGCATCCTTAAGTATGCTTATCTTTTGGTTGATATTCTGGTAAAAAACATATTCACTTTGAACTTACAAATGGAGTCACTGTGTATTGATTTACATATTGCATGAATTTTAACATGTGGTTTTCAGAGCTTCTGCGGGAAAATAAGAGAATGTTGGACAAATCTATTAGAGAAATAGAGCGGGAGAGACAAGGCTTACAAACACAAGAGAAGAAACTGATTTCAGAGATAAAGAAAAGTGCCAAACAAGGCCAGATGGTATGGTGTTTTTCTTTTCTACTTTTGGTGTCATATTTTGCTCTAGTTTTTGGTAGTAGTATGTTGAACATACTGTCCAAGCTAGTTGTGGGTCATCTAGTCATATTTTCGTTTATAACATGGGGTGTCCTGTTGTTGTTTGTCAGTTTAGGCCATTTTATCATATTTGTACTATTGTCGCAGGCTTTGTTATCGAAAGTCTATCTTTGCCATAAATCAAACTTTCCTGGCATTATTATAGGTTTATTGTTTTCCAATTGGTGTCAGTGATATACCATTGCAGAATTTGTGACTTTCTGAGCCCCATCCTGTAATTGACACCTCTATTTCATTTTGATATCTGACAGTCTTCATTTCTCACCTCTCTTTCAAAATTTACCAGTTAGATAAGAAAAATATCTTATTTTCATTCTTATATTAATGAACTAAATAAACAAGTGATTGCATCTCAATGACTATCATTTGTACTGGAATTTCAATTTTTTTTAGTCATTGGAATTTGGAACTGCTTATAAAATGAGCAAATAATATAATACTGTCACTTTCTATCAGAAAAACTACCATCACTTGTTACATTGGCACTCTACTTCTGTCTTCTTTGGTAAGGTTGAAAAATTTTACCTAAATGTCGTTAATGGGAGCTGACTCAAAAGTGCATTGCCCATGTTGAAGGGTATTTTCTTTTCTACTTGGATAAGCAGTTTCCCTACTCGTTCATAGTTTCTTCATCTTGTGGATCCCTTCCCCAATTTGACTTTGTCAATGCTGAATTTTTGTTCTTCAGTTTATGGTTTACACATGGTTTTTCTTTGAATGATGGTGGTACATGTTTTGTCAATGCTGATCTTCATTTCATGTAAATGTTATCTTCTTTCCAGGGAGCTGTTAGAGTGATGGCCAAAGATCTTGTTAGAACAAGACATCAGATTGAAAAGTTTTATAAGCTTAAATCACAGCTCCAGGGTGTATCACTCAGAATTCAGGTATGCTCTACTCATTGTGATTATAAATGTTGGTTTAGATTGTACTCGCAGCATACATGGTCATTAAAGGAAAATAAAACTTTGTTTCAATGCTCATGGCATTATTCTTAGAAACGGATTAACTAATGGCCTGGTTGTGGATATGTATTGATAAGCCCTGCGCTGGTAAATTACTGTCTTAACATTATTTCAGTGCTAAAAGTTGGAGTGTTTTACAACACAAATTTTCAGACTTTGAAATCAACACAAGCAATGGGTGAGGCAATGAAAGGTGTGACAAAGGCAATGGGACAGATGAATAGACGGATGAACTTGCCATCTCTGCAGAAAATCATGCAAGAATTTGAGAGACAGAATGAGAAAATGGAATTGACGACTGAGGTGATGGGAGATGCAATAGATGATGCTTTGGAAGGAGATGAGGAAGAAGAAGAAACAGATGAACTAGTGAACCAGGTCCTTGATGAGATTGGAATCGACATTAACCAAGAGGTATATCAAGCACTTGTAACTCATTAAACTTCTTTCTTGGCTAAAATCAAACTAATAATCACTATAACAATGCCTAACATGTTTGATTTGATGCACAGCTTGTAAATGCACCATCAGCAGCTGTTGCTGCCCCAGCAGCGAAGGCGAAGGTGCCTCAAGTGGAAACTACAGGGAATGATGACGGTGGGATTGATAGTGATTTACAGGCAAGGTTAGACAATTTAAGAAGAATGTAATCTTCACCCTGTATCATATACACTCCACGTTTAGTTTGAGCTGTGGGACATATTTTGTACCATATTATATAATATTAAGTTGTGCCAGGATTAATGAACTCAGGATTATTAACAAAATGGGTATATTGCTGAATAAAATTTTGTGTGTCAGTACATTACAAGTTGTCGAAGTGGGTTTTAATTGTATGAATAATATTATAAATTAGATCATGTGCTAGCAGATTTGTCCTTGCTGAGATCTATAAAATTTAGTCCTCATATCCTTACAAGTTGATACTGGTTATTTTATATTTATTTCTTTTAAAAGAAAGAAAAGAGAGTGATTTTGACCTAGTGTTCTGGACGTTATCAGATTCAGTGCGGAGTACTAATAAGTTACGAGCAGTAATAATAATAATTTTGGCTTCGTTTGAGTGGTGGTATTTGCAATTTGCATTCTTAATTCGGTGCTTGAGTCGTGGGGAAATTCAATGGAATCTAATTTCTATGAACACCGGCAAGTGTTATTTCATTCATAATTGAGTGAGTTTTGGAGATAAGGAATCACATATTAAGAAGGTTCTATGATTGGACGGGAATAATAAGAGATTGGAGGTTGAAGGGGAATTACTTTTCGTCCTTTCTCGTGTCATCGTTCCTCTATTTTAATATGAATAGCTTGTATTTAATTTTACATCAAACTTGTATTATTGATAAATGACAATAGTGGTTATGTTAATTTTTTTTCCCTATCTCTTTCATTAGTAAGCCTTGTAATTAACGGTAAGATTGCTTCCATAACACTTGAACTCCGCGTAGTCGATCTTCATCTCTTTCATCAGTCTTTCTTGTATATCTATTCGGTTTTTAAATCCTATTTTCTTGTCTCTAAAACTTTCAAATATAACCTAAACCTCCAACAACAGCCAATGTTTTTGTTCAATTATTGCCGTCCTTACGATATGTACTATATATAGTCATTTAGCATACCAAACAAATTATAGTATAGTGAGCTAAAGTTGGCATAGCTCAATATCATTCATTTCTATTCTGTCAACTCAGAACCAAACAAATGCAGACTTTCTATCTAATGAAACAATAACAAAAAAAGAATCACCCCTTCTCTTTTTCCCTCTACTATTCCTTTTCCTCCTCCTTAATCCTTATCCCTTCCAAATAGACAATCACAATGATTTAAGTTTTCACTATTGACTCCATTGTTTGCTTACAGGGATAAACAGTTCAATAAACACATTCAATCTTTTTCCTTTGCAGTAGATATATCATATGAGTAGAATAATCGACCAAAATGAATGGCCTGTATTCAACCAAATAATTGGGGAAAACTCAGGAAAAAAAAAACAAAAGAAAAACCTAAATGTTACACTGCCAAGTCACCCCTCAATCTCTAGTCCTTCTTCTCATCTTCAGATTCACACACATGCTATCTACAATTTCTTCTGTGCTTCAACCTCAAAGCTCAAACTGAGATGCGTGAATCCCCAGAAGAACTCCGTAGTTCCAAAGGCAAACTGTGAGAGGAAGACGAGAAGTGCACAACAGGTGTTCGACAAATTGGGCAATCGAAATGAGAGTAAAGCCACATGTCTATACAAGCAGCGTGAAAGGAGTGGTCACACCTAGGAAGCTTCCTCACCTCTTCTCCTTCTTCAAACACCGATAAGCACACTGGGCATTCATACTCCTCCTCACTACTTCCTCCTCCTTCCTTCTGTACTTCTTCTGCACTACTTCTTTCTTCTTTCTTGTACTTGAAGCTTGACAGCAAATTCCTATTGGAGCTTTCAAGACTCCTTCCACTACTACTTGATGTGATCATCACCTCAACCAACCCATCATTTGGCCGGCCACGATGATGATGATGATCCGGCGGCTGCGGCTGCAGTTGGTGGCGCCGGCTGCACCGCCGGATGATGAGGAGGTTGTACATGGCTAACACTATGGCGGCTGTTCCCACCACTGCAAGGCCATAGTACAACATGGGCATGCCGGAATTTGGGGATGAAGATGAGGGTGGAGGAGGAGGAAGAGGTGAAACAATGAAGGGGCTTAGGCTAAGAACATCACCCATAATAATGTTTTTTTTGGCAGAGGATTTAATTTTGGACAAGTTGGAGAATATATTGTATGTAGACTTCAAAGCAAATCCTATCCATGAGTTCCATGATATGATAGGATTGTAGTTGTAGGCATCATTTATTTATTTTTATTTTTTTAATTATATTAATATTGAGTAGTTAGTCTAAAAGCCGTGGTGGTTATGCAGTCCTTGAAGACAGAATATAATTTTATTTTTTATGGTTAAGTTATGTCACGCCGTGGAATATGTTGAGACAGAGGAAGTCCAATTTGTGAGAAAATAGTATCTTAATTTAACAAATTAAGTTAAATTTTTTTTTTAAAGAATATTCTGAGATCCAACAAAATCTGAGACTACCCCTTAGTCCCTTACCATAATAATCATGTGGCATACCCAAAATAATTAAAAAAGAGAAGATTGAGAAATGTAGAATGACTGTATAGTACAGAACAAAGATGGGTGAGATTAGATTTATAGATAAGTGTTGTGTGTTTCTGTTGCATTTTTTTTTTTTTTTTTGCCTGTGGTTTTGATAATCCTGAATAGTTAACAGCAATTTTTGTATGCATTAGGAATGCAGTTTTGGTTTTATTCACCAGTAAACGTGCTATGCTTTTCTCCTTATGATGTCTCTTTCCAATAAGAGACGTGCTGTTGCCTGTTGAGTTATATATGTACCAGAATCTTCTTCATGTATATGACCATTGAAAGATACTTCGGTCATGTTTTAATTTTATTGAAATTTTTCTTTTATTGTTCAAATATAATGTGCAAAGACAGAACATGTTGATGTCGCTTGATCCATATAGCCAACCCCACTTAATGAAAAAAGGCTTTGATTTGATTGTTATTGTTGTTTTATTGTTCAAATATAGAGAGGAGTATGTAATTTGATCATTTTTATAATTTATTCTTTTTATTTGTACTTCATCTCAATTCAAATAAATAAACTCAGGCCCAATGAAGTACAATTAATCCACTTGTACTAGTAGAAGACAGCTAAAAAGAAGAACAAGTGGTTTTATTTCCTGATTATCATAATGAGATTGTTACAGTAACAAAATATTTCTATCATTAAAATGTTAGGAAGCACCGACAAAGATTGAGTTTTAATAGAATAGACAAGTCTCTCACAACGTGATAAATTTAAGATTCAAATTTCCGTTAAGAAAGATGCTCACATCTAACATACCTCCAATTAAAGTATACTGGTAGGAAACTGAAAAAGAAAAATTGTTAGGAGGCTTGTCTTTTCTGAAAATCAAAATTTAGCTGAACAAGGTTTCTTTCACATGTTTTACTTGTTTCAATTATATTCCTTTTAGAAGAAGTTATTTTTTGCTTACAAACTTTATTTACGAACCTTATCAGTAAAAGCTTGCCCTTTGAAGAACGAATGCGTTTACATCTTAACAATGCTTTTTTCAAAAAAGAAAAAGACCAACTCTCTCTCTCTCTCTCTCATAGCATAATAAATTGCTATCAACTTAATTATTAGAAATCTGGGGTCTAAAGTTGAGTGGTATCTAATGATAATAAACCCCATTATATATATATTTATATTATCAACAGGAATTGTAGGTTTTAATAAATAGGTTAAAGGTGTATTTTGGTCCTTAATGTTTGTATGAAGTTTAATGTTGGTCCTCAATGTTTCAAAAGTTTAATGTTGGTCCTCAAAATTTTTGTTTTTGGTTGATTTTGGTCATCGAGCTTAACACCGTTAACTTTTTGTCGTTAAATGATGACGTGGCATACTTATATGGCACACCCTCTCTCCTACATGTCATATTTTAATGACGTGGCATGACACATCACTGCCACGTCATCCCAAATTGCCGCATCATCATCTTCTCTCCTTCATCAGCATCATTATCATCATCATCATCTGGGGTGACGTGGCAGTGATGTGTCATGCCACGTCATTAAAATATGACATGTAAGAGAGATGGTGTGTCATATAAGCATGTCATCTCATCATTTAACGGCAAAAAGTTAACGGTGTTACGCTCGAGGACCAAAATCGACCAAAAACAAAAACTTTGAAGACCAACATTAAACTTTTGAAACATTGAGGACCAACGTTAAATTTCATACAAACATTAAGGACCAAAATAGTACTCTAGCCTAATAAATATCTATGAATTTTATGTTGTACACTGTAGTAACCAAACGATATAATTATCGTTAAGAACTATAATAGCAATTTGAAACAGGAGTTTCCACTTGCAAGGTATGGTCCCTTTCATGTTATGGCACTACTGTTTTGTAGATATATAATGAATCTCTATCAAGTACTTTTCCACGTATTCACCACATAAGCAGCTGAAATTACCAAAATGCCCTGGACCTGGAGAGCTGGCCAATTAATGAATGAATGCTGCAAATGTTGTTGCCTCGATGATGTGTAATGTGTTGGCCTTTCCCTTCCTAAGGTAACTCATCGTCAAAATATCAAATTTAAGCTTTAGATTTTCAACTTCTAATACAAATGAAGTAAATTACATTAATATCCAATCTATGGCCCACCAACAGTACATTATTGTACTTGTTATTAACCAATTACATTCGACAACAAAAATCCTCTGTTGTTATTGTTTAGGGTTCATCTTTTTGCTCTTACTTTTAGTAACCAAAAGATAAGTGTAAATTCAAAGTTTCTTAAAAATTTGATTGTAACCGAACTAAAATAGACCTTTCAGGCAATAATGAATTCTCGAAAATTTGACTACTCTACTTCTCTTGGGATGTACCACAATCCTAAACACTCTATTTAAGACTATTCTAAATCTCTCTGGATGGGCCACAAAGGGGTTTGATCACTATTTTTACTCCTTTAAAAAAAAACAAGAAATGAAATTGTTGGTAGCATCAAGGTACGTTCTTTATGCATAAATGAAATATATTTATTGTGTTTGTTAGTAAAAAATTAAAAATGGAAATGGGATGTGAATGTATTAAAATTACCACTTTATCTCTTATATTAAAATAATAAAAAGAAAAGAAGTTATGATTATATCAAATTAAAGGGTATAATAGACATTTGTATTTTTTTTTCTTTTTTTAAATTATACACACTTTTCAAGATGAAAATAAAAAAAATCGATAACATGTAAAGCCCACATTTTTTTTCCTTTGTTCTTTCCCTTGCCTAAACTTACCTAAGAACACAACATAAGTGTTTTTTTCTTTACCTTTCCTTTATGTCTTGATTATCTAAAGTTAATGTTAGTTTTTCACCTTTTTTTTCTAAACACAGAGGCAATCGTGTGCCACAACTAACGAGGGCTTTGATCCATTGACTTTATATTTAAACCCATACTTAACCTCGGACAAAGATTTTGATTAGGAATAATTACAATAACCATATTTAATAGGTATTTTAAAATTTTATCTCGAGTCTAAGTACGGATTTTGAGACAGGTAAAAAAAATTCCTACCAATAATTATTAAGAAAAAATTTATGTCCATTTCCTTATGTCCATTTCCTCCAATTCCACCAATCATATATTGTATTTACACTCTCTTTCTTCTATGATTGGTCATATAAAAGGTGGTCTTCTATATTCTCTCTCTACTCTGATTGGTCATTTAAACACTTTTTACCACGTGTCATAATTATATTGGAGAATTGGAGGAAATGGACATAAATTTTTTCCTAATTATTATTTATTTTTATATATAAAAAATAATATTTTAAATTTTTTTGTGTTGATAAAAATAATTTAATAATACATTTATATTTATGATTTAGTTTATTTGTTTTTTGTGATTATAAATAAAATATTGATAAAACGAGGAAAGAAATCCCAGCATATTAGGAGTGTTTCATTTCACAAACCGCATATTGAGTCCTTTCAACTGCACATAAGCTATAACGAGGAAAGAAACCACAGACCTCCGTGTCACTGACAGTATCCCTAATAATGAAGGAAAATCCCAGCACAAATTGCAAGCTATTAAAGAAGCCAACGAATTTGGACAAGTGTGCTAACTTATGAAACAGATAATGAATTATGAAAACATGTGACTACTATGGCAAAATTTTAGAAACGAATATTGATTGTAAAATCTACTGACTAGAGAGTACTACAAAAATTTCTCCAACAGTTGGAAAAACTATCAATTGAACTCATCTGCCGTTGATAACCTACTTTGCTTACAAGAAAACCTAATCACTCAGATTACCAAGAATCTAGCAGGAAGTGCTCATACAGGACAGTGAGTCAAACGCTTTTCAAGCAACAGGAACAGGAACCTCAATATCAGTTGCCAAAATGGCCGCAGGCCGGCTGTATTCCTCCTCTTCTTTTGGAGGATGGATTGTGACAATATCGGGGAGGGGAGTTTTGGGACCCTGCTTCCCTTTAGGATCCCAATCAAGCATGATCTTGACTTTAATACCAAGAACACCCTAAAGGACAGCAAGGGAAAACCCCATTAGCATAATCAATCCATTAATTAAGAGCAATTATATCAGGGGTCCAGGAAGGGTCTAACCTGTCTTAGAAGTACATGTCTTACAGCAGAGTCAATGTAATCTTTGACGGGCTGTCCGGAAGAAATCATGTATCCATCCTTGAACTTCATGGATTTGGCTCGCTGGGCCCTCAATTTTCCACTAACAATAACCTACTCACAAATTAAATATGGCAATTATAACCTAACTGAAAGCAATATTATAGTGACAGGGAAATTCAAAGCTGGGTGTTTTGGAACAAACCTCACATCCCTTGGCACCACTTTCCATAACAAATCTTAGAACACCATAGCAAGCCCTGAAAGGAACAGCTTTTTAGATATATTGTTTATGTTTATGGTCAAAACATATATGTAGAAAAATGTTGTAATTATAATGAATATTTATACAAAAATACCAAAGTTCCTATCCCTAGAAAACATGGATAATATCCCATTAGATAAAAAATTTTGATAATAAAAGAAGCACAAATCTCCAAAAATGAAGCAGCACATAAATATTAACAAATAGACAGCAGGAGTATTTGGATCTAATCATCCTTCATAACCGTATAAAACACTATCATATTTAGCACCTATAAGACCCCAAGAAGTAATGAAACATATTTCTAATCTAGATTCTATACTTTTGTAAAAGAAGATTGTGTGATAGATAATTAAGACATCAAAATTTTAAAGTACCATATAAATATTGTGTGAGGCAAAATCTACACCCAAAAATGATAATGTAAAATATTATAAGGCAATTATAGCAATGGTCCTTATTATCATCATTCATCTAAATTTGAAGCAGCCTCATGAGCATGGACATCCAGCTGTTCAACTGAGCCAACAAAGAAAAACAAGAAGCATATACCTCCGTGCACTAAACTGTGAGTTTTAAGTCTACTAGTACTAACTTTTTTAGATGCCTGAACATATACGTGTGTCTCAACAGATAAGGAAGAACAAAAGCCCCCTTCAAGCAAAGCATTGTACTCAAGCCACATCAAAATAAAAGAAAAAATATAATTGAATATAAAATGTATTCCCCAATGTTACTACATGAATACAATAGAGCTTCACGAGTTTTTAACGGCATGGAGAACAAGAATTAATCTAGTCATCTTCCGACACAAACTTGGTACAGAAAAACCAATCTGCTTTATAGATGACTAAAAAAGCTAGTTGCAAACAAAAATAGATTCAAATAATTATACAATCGCCAGATCCATCCAAAGAAAATGAGAGGCTGGACATTATGGATACAGCATACAAGAATAGTGTATGCACAGAATGATAGAAGATAAGTGATAATTAGTGCCTTTTCAGTTAAAAAAAAGGACTATTTTGAAGCCTATAATAAGATTCACTATACATACATACACACACACACACATAGATTCAAATAATTATACAATCGCCAGATCCATCCAAATAAAATGAGAGGCTGGACAATCTTGATACAGCATACAAGAATAGTGTATGCACAGAATGATAGAAGATAAGTGATAATTAGTGCCTTTTCAGTTAAAAAAAAAAGACTATTTTGAAGCCTATAATAAGATTCACTATACATACATACACACACATATATATACATATCACTAGTTTGAAGCATATACCTCCGTACAGCGAGACCACCAAGAAGCTTGTAGCGAAGAGATTCTGCCTGAGCAATAGCACAAAGGCCCCTGTTGTTGACTTTCTCGGCATACAGTTCCACACTATTTTCGGGAAACTTAAATCTCTTCTGTACAACTGAGGTCAGCTCTCTAATTCTCCTTCCCTTCTCACCTACATTTCCACAACAAAAGTGAAGATTAACTCGTTGAAAAAGCAATTAGCAGAAATATATTTTTAAGGAAGTTACAGATAACTCTAAATATCTAATGAATGAAAGCACATACCAAGAACATTCTGTGTACGAGTGGCTCTGATAATGATCTCAGTCCGCATTGGAGTAACCCTAACCTCGACACCCGAGTATCCATCCTCGGCTAGTTCTCTGGTCAAAACCTCGTTCAGCTCAGCGAAGAAAACTCCATCGGCTACGAACTGTATATAATTAGGAATTCACAGAATAAGACAACGAGAGAACATTCGTACGATTAATACTAAATACTGACTGAGAAAGTGAGTGATGAGCTCAAATACTGTTTCTCATGAAGCAGATGACTGTTAAAGCACTAACCTTTCTCTTCTTGCTCATCTGGGTCGCCATTGTCACGAATGGGAAGCAGAGGCGGAAGATCTAAGCACCAAAGGTTGCCGTAGCCGTGGCCGTTGATCTAAAACCCTAATTTCAGAGTAGAACTTTTGGAGGGAGAAGAGGATTATATGATAATAGGTGATGATTAATCCAACGGCGGATGTAAGATTAGGGTTAGGCATCCAACGCATGGTCAGCTGTAATATTTAATAGTACCAATAAAATTCGTACTTCCGCTTCAAGTTCTTTTTTTGTTGGGCCAATACCTCAAAATATCAAAGCCTATATGGAAATCTAAAAATCCATGGAAATTACTTATATATGTTTCAGGAATGTCCAGCGTTCTTCCTATCATGGGGTTGGTCGTCCTTGCCTCCTTATATGTCGGCTTATCTCACTTCTTGAAGTGTCATAAGTTGGGCTAAGGCCCATAAAATTTTTTTTAATATATTTTTAAAATATATATTTTATTTGAGTCATATAATTATATATATATAAATATATTACAAATTCACCTATAAAAATAATAATTATAAAATTTGTTTGGGACAATTTATTGTATGTATGAACTTATTAAGAATAAACTTTACAATTTTATTTATAAGAATATAATTTTTTTTCTTATCAAACAAATTAATTTATTTTACGTATTAATATATTAAAAATAAACAATAGATATAGGATATAAAATTTTAAATGACAAAATATTTTTAAATATTTAATATATATATATATATATATATATCCCTGTGTACCATCACAACCCAGCCTTTACAATCACATGTAATACTTGGGCGTGAAATGGATTCACTTAAAAACTTGTCTTCAAAATTTAAAATACTTCAAATTTCTCTTGCATCTCTCATCTATTTCGAGGGTGGCCTATAAGCTAAACCCATTACATCCATGTAACTTTTAATATGTGTTAGGCTTAGACAAAAGCCTTCTTTGATGGTATGTTGATTAACTTTTTTATGTTTGTTAGATTAAGAAATATAGAGTGGATCAATGAATTATTTCTCAAAAAATGTAATGATTTTAATCATTGATAAATGAAATATTCCAATTTGATCCTCAAAAAAAAAAATCAATTAGTTTTGCCATTTAATTTATATCATTGATATATGTTAATTCACAATGAGATGAGCCATTGCTAACTTGTAAATATGGTATGTTGTTATCATCTAATAATGTCACTCTTATATAATTTTTTATATATCCTATTAACCAAATACTTAAATTGATTGCGAATTAATTTTTTTATTGATCAAATTAAAATATTCCATCTATTAAATTAAATTTTTTAAAAAAATATACATTTTTTATAACACATCATTAATTTACTAACAATTATATATCTCTTTTGTTCTTTTTCCTTTTTTTCCTTGTGATAATTATAATACAAATATATATCTTATATTTTAACAACTCCATTTTCACAATGAGACAGGATCCTCTACTGTTCATTTATGTTGGTGTTGTTGCTGTCCAGTAGAAACAACAGCGTTTAGCGTGCTGAATTACTTCTCTTTGCTTTACATCTACACGGCATTTTGTTGAGGAAGATTTTAAAGGGAACTATTATATTTGTGTATTTTAGGTGAAAATTGTCTTTGACTTTAGTCCCAATAAAAAATATTCTTGCAATATATAAAAATTATACCTGTCTTTCATTTTAATTCTTAAACATGTATTCTTGTTGAATTTTATATTTAAAAAATTCTTTTTGGTTTTTTATTTTTTAGTTTATATATATTTTTTGTTAATTTTAATTTTTTTTCAACCTTTGATAAAAACTTAGAGGGTATATTTAGATTGAGTATTAAGGAAGAAAAGGGATTTACACTAATAAAGACCTATGGTTATCATGGATGGATTAGAAAAATTAAAATTAATAAAAAATATATAAACTAAAAACTAAAAAACCAAAAAAAAAATTTTAATATAAAATTCAACAAGAATACATGTTTAAGGATTAAAATGAAATACAGGTATAATTTTTATATATTGCAAGAATATTTTTATTGGGACTAAAATGAAAGACAATTTTTACCTCAAATACACAAATATAATATTTTCCTTTAGAATCTTCCTCATCAAAACGCCGTGTAGATGTAAAGCAAGGAGAAGTAATTTAGCACGCTAAACGGTGTCATTTCTACTGGACAGCAACAACAGCAACATAAGTGGACAGTAGAGGATCCTGTTTCTTTCAGAATGTGGAGTTTGGTGGTGTGCTATGATTCAACGAGCTAAGCAACGACAAGCTTCAATTTGTGTCCGTGATATATGGGTGAAAACCTTGGTAATACCATGCTAATATTTTCACCTATTTTGTTCTTTGTTTGGATAGCTCTTTGTTGGCTTCATGTTCGATGGGTTTCATGCTTTTTTTTCCCCAAGTCCTACAACCTTTTTTGTTATTATTTTTATTATTTGACAAGACATACAAGAAATTGGAAAGAGCTTGACCTCTTTCTATCTAATCCATAATACTAATTTGATCACTCATAAAGTAAAGATAAACACTGAAAATGTATCATTAAATCCTTTCCCTCCCCTTCCCTCCCAATCTTTTTCAACTCTAGAGATGAAAAATTGTTATCTTTCACATGGAAGTCAACGTGTTTACATAATTATTACTTATCAACCTAGGTTGTGTTTGTTAGAAAAGTATATATGAAAAGGAAATGGATGCAAAGTTAAATATTGTAAAATAAAGAAAAACAAAAATTGTGTTTGGTATGTAAAAATGTGATGTAAAGTCTGTAAAGTAAAGTATCGAAAAAGATTAAAATGTCCTTACTTTATAGTTAAAGTGTTTCTTAGTACGTGGAAAAGTAAAGAGAAAGAGTAATTAAGAGGAGTATTTTGGTCTTTTAAACAAAAAACAGAGTCAACCAAAAATCAATCATATAACAATACTTTGCAATGTAATCCTTACCAATCATAACTTTTTTTTGGGATTTATAAAAATACTTCCCTTCTCCCTTAATGAATCCTTACCAAACCTAACCTAGTTGTTTTTTTTCAAACAAGGAATTGTTTTTTAAAAATTTATTGTCTATCCTAACAAATAATATATTTATTTTGCCTTTTTCATTATGGAGAAACCCAACATTGCAGATGAATGCTCATTTAAGTTGTAGGCCTATTGTCCGTAAGGTATAACTAAGCCCAAAATAATATGACGGAAGACTTATTTGGGCTATATAATGGGTTGTACATTTACAAAATAGTGAAGCCTGTTTAGAAGGAAAAAAACTAATTATGAAAAAAATATATATGTTTATACTTTATGATATTATTTATTGCAAAGTCCAAATGAATGAACAAAAAAAAAAAAAAACTAATTACACCCACTTCATGGAGAATTTAAAAATAACGATCTATTTTATTCGACGGCTTTTTCCTTGTCTATTATCAAATATCAAGTTTTGACAGTTTTTAAAATTTCCAATTAGAAGCCGAGATTCAAAAACATTTATTTAACATATTTTGATTGAAAAATGTAATACCAAACCCTTTTTTTTGGTCATCATTAGCAAGGTAACCACCAGAGTAGAATGAGTGCATAACTAATCTTTTAAATATTATCAAATTTATTATTAGGATAACACTTTTAATAAATGACACTCTTCTTTTCATCTAATAATCAAACATTGATACCGCAGTAGCATGAAGTAGCTATTATAGTGAATAAGTGTTGGATCCTACTAACAACAATACCAAATATTATCTTCGAATTTTACATGAGTGCCAGTCATAGAATTATAAGCATATTAAATTAGAGAATTGATCCTCTAAAGTAATTTTCTACATTTTTTGATTGAGTTATGAAAGAGATAGAGATAAGGAAAGTATTTTTTTCTTGATTTTTTTCTCTCCCAATTTTTCTTCTCTCTATCTCTCTCATAACTTCACCAAAAAATGTAGATAATTATTTTAAAAGATCCTATCTCATTAAATTGTAATGTTGTCACTCACTTCCATGTTGCGGGGATAGATAGTTTAATATCTACTTTCGAATTTTCAACCACCGTTAAATTTAGGGCAGTTTTGGTACCTGAAAATAATGGTGGAATGAAAAAAAAATGATCGACCGGGTACGCTTGATATAAATGCACGGATGTAAAGTACTGTAAAGAAAGCACTGTAGAGTAAAGTACTGTAGAATAAAAGAAAGTACTGTAGAGAAAAGTGAGGAGAGAGATAGAGAGAAAAATTAAGAGAAAGAAAAAGTATAATAAAAAATTTGTTTGGTATGTATAAAATATGATGTAAAATTTTTTTGAAAATTGTGAAACACCATGATTGTACTATTTGGTATTCTTACCAAACATAGGTGCCACCTGAGCCTCACCACTTAATGAAAAAAGTTTTTATTTTAGATATTCGTATAATGTAAAAAAAGAATATAAAATTTTTGTTATACTATTTGATTTGACACAATTATAATTTTTTTAAATATTTTAATACAAATGGTAAAATGATAATTTTAATACATTCTCATTCAATTTTTATTTCCAAATTTTTACTAACAAGCACAGTAAACTTATTCTCATTCCATTTCTCTTTCCCTTTCTGTATAAAAAACGTGCCCTTAGACTTTCGAGTCAACAAATACATAAATGTTCACTATTCTATTAACTTAGACTCAATAATTAAGGTGAGTTATCAGGTTATACGTAATTACGTATGAAAAATAAATATTTGAGAAAAAATAAATCAAAATCATCAAAAGGTTAATGACTTAATGTAAGTCTATGACCACAAACAGTAAAAATACCCTTTAAATATAACATAATTAAATCAAATAAGGTCAAGTAAATTGATACATCTGCAAATTGACAGCTTAGATTGCATTATTATACACAAATGGCAAAATACAAATATTTCAATGGATTTCCCCCTTCTATTTAGTCACTTAATAAAAGAAAATAAATGTTTTTTTTTCCAACCAAAAAACTTAATGCTTAACAAATATAAAAAAATATTACAAAAATATAATACTTTGTTATTTACTGGTTGAATATAGTTATGAGTTTTCTTACTTCATGGTTATACTAGTGAACTATAAACCACTTAATTTTTACCGATTTAATAACTGGACTAAATTTTAAAACATTGTTAATGCCACGCCAATTTATTAATTAACTTTTCTTCTATCTCATTTAATACTTCTAGACCAAATTATTAGTTTATATCCGTTTCCAATTAAAAACAATACTAGTATAATTTATGGAAAAACTTATGTAAGGTTTTGCCATAAGTTTTATCTAATAATATGTTTCATTTATATTCTCACTTTTTATAATTGATCATGTAAAATTTGATTTTTTATATTATCTCTCTACTATAAGTGGTTATTAAAACACGTTTTGTCACATACCTTATTTATATTTGGAAACCGTATAGCAAAGATATAAGAAACATTACCAAAATTTGATTCTTTTTACAACTCATAACTTCATAATTAAATACTAGAGGCTTCGCATACATCTACGTGCATGTAATCTAATCTTAATTTTTTAAAATATAATAATTATATTTTAAAATCATTAAAAATTAATTATTTTATAGTTTTTTAATTTTTAAATAGTTATGTTATTCACTTCTCCACTTTTTTAGTAACTACCCCTCATAAATATTTTCTCTCTCCCACATCCTCCAATCATATAAATTTTTTGTATTTTTTAATTAGAAAATATGGCTATTTTGTGACCCCAATGACCAGAAGGGGTCACAGCCATATGTATATACTAGAGGCTTCGCATGCACCTACGTGCATACATATAATTTATTCTTAAATTTTTTTAAAATATAATATAAAATAGTTATTATATTTTAAAATCATTAAAAATTAAATATTTTGAAATAGAATTTTTATCATAATTTAAAGTAAAAAAAATTAAAAAATGAGAAGTTATGCAATTCTCCATTTTTTTAGTAACCACCTATCATACTTGGTTATTTATTGGGAAGTTGAGGGGGAAGTTATTTTTTTGGTGTCACACTTTGCTTGTATGACACCAAAAACTCCAAAGCCATATATATATAGATAGATGTTTTAAAATATTTTAATTATATTTAAAAAGTGAAAAAAAAATATAAAGATCACTCTAAATGAGTGATACTCTTTATGATAAACAATTATAAAAATTTAGTAATAGTTGAAGCTTAAAAAAAAAAAGAAAACAAAGAAATGAACCTATATTATAAATGAAATATATGAGCATCGTTGTTAATTAAAATTCTAAAGGTACAGATTAAAAAAGGCATTCGATTGGCGGGGAGAATATTTAACTTATAAAATAAATCAATAAAAGTTACCGTGTTTATTAACTAAATATTTGTTTAAACTATTCAGGTATTTATTTAATCAGCGCCATTAAAACACTAAATAAGCAAAATCTTTGTTACATATGATTTTAAGTTTTTTGGTCTTCTGATTTCTAAACAGTATGAAAATAAAATACAATAATCTTACAAGAATATATACAGGTGTAAATTATGGATGGGATTAGAGTCCTTATATATTGTGGATATTGATCCTCTGGTCTAGATTCAATGCATATTAAAATAGGGAAAGTACAGATTAGATTCAGATTATAATGTAGATTCAATTAAAAAGATAATTAAGGGGATATCCAGAGAGGTGGTGATTAGTGATCACTAATTATAATAATAAAGGTCATATGGAAGCGCAATAATTGTAAGCAGTTTATAAGGAAAAACATGTATTAATTAGTAAAGTCAATGAATAGGTCTTGAAGAATGAAGATATGTTTTTTTTTAATCAGAAAATGGTAGTAAGGGAAGGCACTCTCAAGTATTATTGGACATGGCGTCAGTAGCATATTGAGAAGACCAACAAGCCCAATCCAAATGACTACTGAACATGTCTAAACCGCAAACAATTTTACTTAGTCACAGCTACTTAACTTCAATTCACTTTTGCGACATGTATGATTATTGATTAAGTAGCATAGCATCACATGGAATTAGTTATATATATTGAGAGTTGAGTTAAAATTGATGATGTGGCACTGTGAAAAACGACACAAGCGTTTCGTTAGCTGTGTTGGCAGGTGAAACATCAGTGAGAGACATGATCTTTGTACCAAACGATCCAATGAATCATTGAAACGCAACTCTGAAACGTTTACGTGTCTCCTAACAATTCAAGTGAGGTCAACATTGCATTGTTTTTATCAACATTTATTGATATCCTCTTTTACTACTTTTCTTTTTTCCCGCCCCTCACTCCTCTTTTTACTATAAATTAGGCAAATTATACTTTCGCTCTTTTCAGTTTCTTAAACACCACCAATACTATACTTATCTCTTATCCTTCATCAAATGAAATCAGGTCTTTGATACATTAATCTGAACTCGAATCATATCTTGATTATGATATGAGAATATTTCAATAAATATAATTACATGTATTTCAATGAAAAATATATTTCTACCTTCTAAAATTTTAAGAAATATATAAAATGAATATTTATTAATTGAAAGACATATCAATTTCCTCTTTGAAATAAGTAGTCCGGCAATTAGTTAATTAGTTATAATTAGGATTTAGGTTAGTGTTAGTACGTAACATAATATTAATAAAATCACTTACATGACATTAACGGTATTTGAATTGGTTGTCATAGCATATCAAAATTAAACAGCATTACAACAAATGAAAAGGGTGTATTAAATAATGTCATGACCCTAAAAATTATGGTGAAATTATTAAAAATTGTGATTTGGGCATAATTAAGAGTGTGGGGCTGGGATTATTATTAGTATAGTTACTGTGATTGGGTCCATTGAAATTGAATGATGTAGATATCTAAATAAGTTCCATTATTGTAGAAAAAATAGCTTTCAAGGGGGAAACTAGAGTTGGGCTGCTTTCCAACCTCTTTGCTGGAAATGCAAGGAACAAAGTGAAAGAAAGGCAAAAGTAGATTCCCACTGCACATGTTATGTACTAGATAATGTTTTATTTGTCTTCGCTTGCTTACACACCAAACCCTTTTTTATTAATATCCTCATTTTTCTATTCTAAAACCTTCATCATTACAATTACACCCCAAACAAGCCTTACCTTACTAGCATGCTTAAGCTTAACAATCTATTCTTTTTGTTCCCTACAAAATAATACATACTAGCTAGCTATATATATATATACACACACATACTGACTCTGTGCGTATTATTTATTTATTCATTAAATACTTGGCGGCTGATAAGGTTTAATAAACCAAATTGAGCCACCCAAAATATTTTATTACCATTTGGATTTCTTTGTTAATATCAGCATCACATCTTTTGTACTCAAGTGAATAATAGTGTATAAAGTCATTTAGTTCATAATCTGTTGAGACAATACTTAGCTCCCCACATCTTTCATGGGTCTTGGTGAGAAAGTGACTTTACTATTGGTCCCCCTTTGCCCATCCACATCTTTTTTTTTTTTTAATTATTATTATTATTATTATTTTCCTGCTGAAGACTTTGTTATACAACAATTAAAGCCATTATTTTCATTTCACCCCCTATTTTGTATTTGCTTCTTTAGCCCTTTAAAGTCATGTTTTCCAATATGATATTCAATTTTTAAGTGGCACCACAAAAAGGGAGCCCTGAGGTCATGGACCAGGACAAATGAATCATGATGACCTAACAATTAAAGGTACATCTGAGTGAAGTGATTGTGTTTATAGAGTCATTGGACACAGGGGATCGATCAGTCTCTAGAATAAAGAAAGTTTCTTTTGGAATTCTCACAATTTCTTAAGAAATTAATCCGTTAGAGATTGAGAAGCTATGGAAGACTCTCTTCAATCAAGCCCCCCAAAAGGATTAAGGCAGAGGATGGTCAAAGTACTAATTTTGAAAGGGGTTAATTTTGTTTTCCTTGAAGATGCAAAATCTGAAGCAGGAAGAAGCCATTTTCAGCAATCACTCATGTGGGGCCTTCTCTCCTAAGATCAGGAAATTTGGCTGCCATATAAGTGGGTCCATCAACAAAGACATCTGCTCAATGAGGGGGAAGAGAGAGAGAGAGGAATTGAAACAAGGGAATCACCAAGTTGAGGAAGGGGTTGTCATAGCTAGAGGCCATTTATTGCATAAAGAGAATAAAATTAAAAAGAAAAGAAAAAAAAATCAAAAGTTAAAGAGAAGAATTAAAGAACCTAAGAGTAAGAAAAGAAGGGGATAAGCATGGAGAAGTTAAGTTCCTTCCCAAAAGAGAACCTTTGGGTCCCTTTGTCATGTTGTTGGGGGTCACTGTTCATTCATATCTCTCTCTGGGAACTGTAGTGCCTTTGTTTTAAGCTAAAATACTAAACAATACTCTCTTTATTTTTTTTTTCTCTTACCCAATACCATCCAAAGCCTTCTCATTGCCATTGGGTATAACAAAAATATTATATATCTATCAAAATAAAAGAATTAGTCAAAAGCTCATCATCTCTTATCTGAGATTCTGTTTTTGTGGTGGTGTGTGATCGGGAACCAAAAAGATTTATCTAAAGCTGCTTTCTCTTCCAATTCTTCCACAGCATCTTCTTCACACAAAGGTAGGAAATTATGCTCTTCTCATTCTCACTCACACACACAGTAACGGTAAAAATCAGCTCTAGTTTTCTAGGTCCTTTTTTTTAAAGAGGAAGTAGTGATTACCTACTTACATGAGGAAAAAAAAAGAGAGCCTAAAACAGTATCTGTAAACAACCCCTTCTCACTTTCAGTTCTCAGCTAAAGTGAGATATAAGAGGTAACAACAAAAACTTAAGAATTGAAGTTGAAAAGGGAATAAAGGCATATATATATACAATGAAGAGTTCCCATCAAAAGTGGGAGATATTAATCCTCGTGAGAAATGAAAAGAAAAGAAAAGAAAAGAGAATGACCCTCTGGCTCTTTTGACAACTAGAAAAAGTTTATGGAAGCCAAAAGCCTTATCTCATGCAAATCAAAACTTTGTGTACAAAGAACAACAACAACAGTAAAAACCATATTCCATCATCACATGATGGATGAAAGTAAGTTGAAAGTAGGAAGAAAAAAAGACCTTCTTATTTTGCTTCACAACAACAAAAAAGCATAACTAAAATTAGTAAAACACAAACATTGCTGAGATAATTTCTATTAGATCCACAGTTACAAGGTTACAATGAAAAAGAGAATTAAAGAGGTTGAGCTACTACAGAATCTAATTAATGATAATAATAATAATAATAACAATCTTGGTGTTGCTTGTTCTGCTTCTTGAGTATAGCAAGCAAAAGAATGATGAAAAAAGATCAATTAATTGGCCTGATTCGCTTGTGTCCTGCTTTGCCATCAGATTTAAGAGCACCACTAGAATCCCCTTCGGAGGAGACATCCATGGATTTGGTGAAGGAGGTAGAGAGACCAGCATAAAGATCAACCACTCGTCTGATGTTGTTGTTGAGTTCCCTAATAAGACCCACGTTTCTACTGAGGTTGTCGGGGATCTTGGACTCATGATTCTGGTTTATCTCGTTGATGAGGAGCCTGTTCTGATCCAAGATGTTCTGAACTTGAACGAAGCTCTTTTGAAATGTCTGCAAGATCTTGCCATCTACCTGTGTGGTGTTGGTGGTGCCATTGTTAAGCCCAGAGAATGTGTCACCTTCCATTCTTTTTTTTTTTTTCCAACAGTCAAACTTAAAAACCTCCGATTTAATGGAGTCAGAACTCAGAAGCAGTCCTGAGGAGAGAAAGAGAGAAGGGGAAACAAGAAAGTGAGAGATCAGAGACAGTATTAGTTTAATTAGAATTGTTTATTATTTGGCCATAATCATATCCTCTTATCTGTACATGCCTGCACTAACCAAAACAGAAAGACAAAACATGAGCAGTTTTTGAATTGTTTAAGGCATTTGGGCAGATGAGACAAGGTATGTAGTAGAAATCATGACCTCCATGAGTTCCTTTTTCCAGAGGGGAGGGGGGGGGGGGGGGGGGGGGGGGATCAGATTGTAGACATAAATTCTTATTTTATTTTTATTGGGTTGTTATTATTAATATCCAACTATACTATTATTACTGTTGCTGTTATTGTTATTGATCTTATTATTATTATTTATGATGAGATGGGAAAAAGCAGATCCCATTTCCATAAAAGGGAACCTTTTTTAATGTACTCAGGAAATACCTACCTAAAGCACAGAGTTCCAATGAAGAATCTCAGAGACCCCCCAAAAACCTCAAAAAAAAAAAAAACAGTCAAATGATGCAGAAGAGATGAGGCCACCATGAAGGTACTGCTTCAGAGACAGCATTATTAATCTTTTTCAAGCAAAATTACAGATTTTTTTTTTTAAAAAAAAAAACCGGCTAAGCGTTAAATAATAAATATTAAATACCATTGCCCAAATTCTGAGAACATACATTGAATAATAAAAACCAAATTGGCAATTACTTAAAATTCAGAAAATGGTCGAAAGCAAAAGGACTGAGTAAATTGCACTTGCAGAGGCAGCAGCAGCATAAATAAATAAATAAATTCTTTTTTAAGTAGTACACAGAAATTAATTAGCTCAAGAGAAAAACATTTGATGATCCCACCAAACAAACCAAAAAAAAAAAACAAGAAAAATTCGACACTCGGCAAAATTGCGAAGATCTCAGAGGAATAATATCTTGCTTGACGAAGAAACAGGAAGGAAGGAAGGAGAGAAACTCCAAATAGAAACAGAGAAAGCGAAAACCAAATTAAAAATCCATTTTGATTAAAACCATGGCTTGCAGTTGCAGCAGACACACCACATCCTAAAATAAAATAATTAGCTACTTTTTTATTTTAATTATTTAGTAGGTTATCACTAAAGTCACAAAAACAAATATATATATAATATAAATATATATTTATGTATGTATGTAAGTATGTATGTAAATTCGTACCTTGAAAATCTGGAACATCATAGTATGGGAGAAGAAGACAGAGATTGAGAGACGAAGACGAGGGATTCCCGAGGAGCAGTAATAAAGATCGGCGATTGAATCGAATCTCCGGAGCACAGAGAGTCTGTGAATTTTGTGAGAATGAAGAGAAAGAAAGAGAGAGAGAGAGAGAGAGAAAGAAAGAGAGAGAGAGAGAGGAGAATATGTAGATTTGACAGTCACGCAGGGTCTCGGACCCCTCTGTGTCTTAATATTTAGCACTATTCTATAATGAATAATGAATAATAATCAATATATTCAATATCCATCCATCCACCTGTTATTTTATTTTATTTAATAATTAATTAATTAATTAATTAATTAAAATTTTGTGTTCCAATTGGATACACACAGTTCCGCGACTTCTCCTATCTTTTACTGATCAGATCCGAAAGCATCACTTCGCTGCATTTCTCCTCTTCACACGTGGCTCTTTCATCATCCCAAATTTCCTTTAATAACTACTTTTTCAGTTTTCTTTTCTTATTCTAAATAACTGTATTAATCCATAACTCCAATTCTTAAATATCTTAATTAATGTAGATATATACAATAATAATGCACTTCCCATCCCTTTTCATTTTTAATATAGCGAAGGTAAGTTTAATGCTAAGGATTAGATTCTTGTAAATTCACATCATTTTTCTCCTTTCTTACTTTTAAGGCTCTCTGACTGACTCTTTAACAATTATGATAAATAAAATCTCATAAAATGCCTTAAAACACTCATTTATAGCAAGAAGAACAGAAATGAGAATATATAAATACAAAAATTAAACATTATATTTTGAGTCAAATCACAAACCCTTGCTTAAGAATGGTAAAGACTATCCGTCCAACCGCTATCTAATCTCGCACTTAAAATAATTAAGAAAAAACAAAATAGTAAATATTATATAGTATTTAAACATCATAAATTTTCGTCTTTTAATTAAAACTATTTTTTATACACTTCAAAAGTGATTTTTTTTTTGGGTGAGGGGAAATTAATTTATAATTATTACGTTCTAAAAGTACTAAAATCAACTCTTATCAGACGAAACTTGGTATCACCTATCATCAACCATTATTTATATGTATAAGAAATTTATGTCAATATCTTTGAAATTTCAATGCTTAAGTCGGATTGAATAAACTTGTCAAGTCCAAGTCTTTGTGTTGGCAACTTATTCACATATGTTACGAAAATAGTAGCAAGATTTTGGACGAATTTCACGGCTACAAAAATATCATAAAACATAAGAAAAATCTCCAATCATTCAATTGGTTGATTTATTTTGTTTTGTTTTATTTTGTTAGTGTAAATTATGAGAGCCGAGAAAGTAAAGTATTCTACAGGACTGAAGATAAGAATTTGTCTATCCTCAATCTTCAATCCTTATATATATATATATATATATATATATATATATATATATATAATTCCCTTCAATCATTTGACCAAGAGGACAAAGTTGTTGTCCTTTAAAGTTTCATTTATTATCTCAGGAAAAAAAATGTATACGTTTAAATAATTGATTGAACTATATATAGTATACACACACAAATTTAGAAAAACAATTTAATGATTTATCAATACTCTTAGTTAAAAAAAATGTAGTCTTTTCGTTTTTAAAATACAAAAGTCAAAGAAATGTTATTTATAATTACCATGTTAGTAATATAATTAAATTAAAGATGAAAACTTTGAAAAATATAATAATTATTTATGGACATAAGAAACCTTTGTTGAAGGATAATATTTTTATATTAATATTTAATTAAAAAAAGCATCCAATTGTTGTTAATCCTTGTGGCTTGTGAGTTGTGGGCAGCCTTTTAACTAATATTTTAATAAATATTGTTTAGTTATGGTATGGCATTAATTTACCGAAATGTAAGAGGGAAAGGAGATAAGAGAAGGCAGGCAACCAAGGGTATAACCGTAAATACATGGATGTTAGAGGTCTTTCTTAAACTTAGCCCTAAGCTGGGCTTGCAAATCTTGGTTTTGGCCGATAATGGGAAGACGGTGGTTCAGTTATGTTGAGGTGAAATATGGTTTTTTATTTCTAAAAAAAGAAATATAATAATATAAAAGGGAATCTTCGGGAACAACTGTTTTCGCCCAATCAAAGATAAACACGTAAGGATATAGGTTCGGGAGATCTCCGAAGCTATCCGGACACCCGAGGCTGCGGATGTACACTGTACAGTGAAATAGTTCAAAAGCAAAAAATAAAAAATAACTACAATTATATTTTTAGAGTTTTATAAACAATTGCTGCAAGGATATTTGTTAATACTTCTTTTCAAAAAAGTTTTTAAAATTAATTTTGTTGATTTTTATTAATTGAGAGAGAATATATTATATTGAACTTAATAAAAAGTTAAGAGGAACCATTTTTTAAACTCTTCTATCAATTAAAATAAAATTTAAAATAATATCATAAGAGTCCATTAGCAAAACTCATAAATTATAAGTGTATAAATTAATTTTGATTTAGACACGTAGACATCTATTGATTCAAACAAATTTACTAAAATGTAACAAATATTGTAGTCATTCAAATCCTAAATATAGTGGAATCCTTACATTATTCAATTTGTCTCGCCCATTGTGACACAAGCAAAAAAAAATAGTGAGATTGCGAAGAGTTGAACTGAGATTGATTATTATTTTTATTTTTTATTATTTCTTTCTCTTATTTAATTTTTCATTTAAGAGTAATTAAGAGAAAAAAAGAGATAGATATTAGATACTAAAATTAAGGTTGTGTTTAGTTGGTGATTTTGAATATAATCTAACATTACATTCAATATTCTTTTTGTTAAACAAACTCAACATTTTATAATGTAATGAAATTATGTTTTTGTCCTTTACTCAAATACAATATTCTTATTCTCATTACATCTAACATTACATCATTCACTTTAGTAACCAAACACACCTTAAACATGTTGGAAAGTTGAATTTTGCATATAATAAGCCAATACAAAATGGTTGAAGATGAGAGTAAAGGAATTTAAAAAAAAAAAACTAATAAGAAAGAAGTGAAATAAATGGAATGAAATTAAAAAGGTGAAAAATGGGTGAGGCTCTCCCTCCCCCAGTGGCCTCCCTGGCAAAAGTAAAGTGGAGAGGCAGAGGCATCAGCGTGGAATAACGTGTCCATCACACTCCTGACTCCACTCCACGGGTACGACTACCACAACGCTAACCATTAACGCCGTCGACGTGAGCGTGACACAGTGCTCCATGGGTCCCACATCCCAATTAAATTAAGCATCTATTTAGTAAGCCAGGATAAATTTTATCTGTGTTAAAAAAAAAAATTTAAAACTTGAAAATAATATAAATTTTAAGATAAATCTAATAATACAATTCATGACCTCTAATTCACTATCTTCAACAGCACGTTTGGTAAGTGTGCAAGGAAGAGGATAGAAAAGTTAAAGTTGAAGTATGTTTGATATGGTTTAAAAAGTGGAGATGTGAGGTTAAGCTTTCAAGCTAAGAAGAAAGTTTGCTGCCATCAAAATTGAAAGGAAAGTGGAGAGAAGGTGATGTGGAAAGAAGAAAGTGCTGTGTGAAATGACTACTTTGCCCTGTATTACTTCATCATATATCTTATGTTAAAAATACTTATGTGTTTGTGTTGTATAGTTAGAATATCTCTTATTTTGTTGCTGTATTACTGATAAGTTCCAGTAACTTAGCAGCCGACTGATACATACCCATCAACCGACTAATAAGCTACTGGACCTTATCTATTGAGTGAAGACTTTAAGCACATTGAGGAAGATGTGAGGAAGAGAGGCGCGATCACGATGTGAGGAAGAGAGGGTATAGTGTAAAGAGGTTAGAGTAGGAGTGTATTTGGTTATGTGAGTCAATAAGAGTAAAATAGTCTTTTGTATTTTTTAACTTTTACTTCTCTCTTTCTCATTCATATCATACCAAATAATTTTAATTTGTATTTTCATTTCTCTTTTCCTATATATCAAACACACATAAAAAAAAAATTCCACTTTTACTTCTCACTAAACACTCATCGGATACCAAACGTCACCCAAATCCTTACCTTAAAAATAATGCTGTTTTAATTTTTCAAAATATTGCTGCGTTTTACTCATAGCCACAGGGAAGTTAGAAGTAGCCTGTTGGAAAAGAAAACAAAAATTTTAATTACATTTATCATTCTTAATCGTAGTTTTGAAAAATACACCAATTTAATTTATTTACTGACAATAGGTAACTTTTTATGCAAAATTAAATTGATAAAAATGTAAACTTTAGATTTAGATTTAACATAAAATTTTGTTTGTAATAATAAAGATAATTAAATAATGTGATTATTTTGAAATGAATATATACTATGTAAAATATTAAATTAGTTAATAAAATTAAAACAAAACGATTTATAATATTATATTAAATCTTAAAGTTGTTGAGAATAATTTTTTTTCTAATTAGATGAATGCTAAGTGGATTTTACCTTGGTTACTTTTTCTACCCCACTTTGATTTATATAGTACTATAATACTATTGCTAGTGAAGCATGATCTGTTTATTATAGACATATAAAATAAAAGAGTAAAATAATTTGTATAAAAAATAAAGATATTAAATTTAGTTATTAAATATAATAATTTATTTTATTCAATCTTTAATAGTAAAAAATGTCAAATTTAATTTTTTTAAATATAATTTGTCATAACTTAACTTTTAAAATTTTGTATCAATTATATTAGTTAATAAAAATACTCAAAAATTAAATTAAAGAGAATTATATATTTTAGCAACAAAATTAAAATAAAATCAAAATTTTCAAAAAGTTAATTAAATATTTTTATTTTTTAGAGTCTAAATTAAAATATATTATATTTTAAAAAAACTAAAATAATAATCTAATCAATAAAATACGTTTATTTCACGGTTTACCATGATGAATATAGCAAAAGAGAAAGAGCACAATAGTATGTGACCGTGCACCATGTGCATACCTATGCATAGTTTAAATCCCCAATGATTTCAATGATTATCTGTAATCACCAGGATTGGTTTTCTCGGTGGGAGACATTAAACAATATTCAATTACTATATATTACTACTTCATTTTCCATTAATAATTGTTTTCACACTTCCCATTTTATAATGGATAATATTACGGATTGAATTTATTTTCTAATTTTGAGATATGTTTCAATTACTTAAAAAAAAAAGGTAAGATGTCATAAATTTTAAAATAAATCTAATAAGTGGAAGTGTTGAACTTGAGCTTGACCTAATCACTTCGCTATATTATAATTTTGTAAATCCAATTCAGATTTATATATTAACCCACATGCATCACATTCCTCATTCATCTTTCATCCTGCCCCTAATTAGATCGTTCAATGAACTGGATTAGTTAATTCTCACTATATAGTATATACTTCCCAAATTTCAATCTACGTACCCAATCCGTCAATCCAACTCCCACGGGTTTATTTGTACAAAAAGTTTTATTATATTAATTAGCGCGCGCACATATCTATATATATTGCTGAAGAAACACATCCTTCGTTTCAAAATAATAGTGTGTACAGTTGAGTTACACTTTAGTCAATAATATTTTTTATCTATATTAAGAGTAGATGTTCAGTAGTATGGTAGTACTGAATTTCAGTATATTTTTTCATTCAGTTTCCTAATCCATTCAAGATGAGTCCTAATTAATGTGAATTTTTATTAATATTAACAAATGACATTACATGGTTGAAGAAATGCACTGAAGTACAGTAGTATGGTATTACTTAACTTTTATCCCTATATTAATGTGCCGCTAGTCTATATATTAATTAGACTATGGTGGTAAAAGGAATATTAATTGAAGTTGCACGTGGAAGAGTAAAGTTGGTATGCAATTTCTTACGATAATTTTGCTAATAGTTGTAAATAATATTTGGAATAGCAACACAAGTATCTATTGGTAAGAATTTGAGACTTCAAACAAAGTGAGTTAAATTATAATTTCGCTTTGTATCTAGATTATGATCTCTAGTTATACTCACTTTTTTAAATAGATTACTTAATAAAATATATCATGATTTGTGTACAAAAAATTGTTTCCAATTGGTTGTGCATCAAAATCAACGTTGTCAAGGGATATTAATAAATGGACTTTTCTAATATACAAATACCTTCTCGTCCAAACCTATACAAACAATCATGTGAAGCATTCCGATTGGTCCTCTTTCTTCTTCTGCTTCATGTTTTTTTGTAGTGGTGGCCGGCGGCGGTTCCATGAGTGAAGATGAGTTTCATGGATGAAGAAGAGTAAATATGTTTAGGGTTTAGGAATGTATCACATGACTGTTTGTATAGGTTTGTACCATAAAGTGTCTGTATATTAGAAGCTCCCTTAATAAACACAATAATTTAAACATGATAATGTGACTTTTTTAGAGTCCAACTTGTGGCTTATTGTAATAAAAAAAAAACTTGTGGCATATTAAAAATCCAAGTCGGTACTATGGACACTGAAAATTATGATATAGTCACAAAAAGACGCAAGAATATTATAAAATGTAAAATATTGGTTTTATAACGAACCGTGTGTGACATTGGTCCCTTTTATAGTTTTATTTATAGTGGGTGAGCAATATTAGCATATGCAAAATGTGTGATTTTTCTGTTTTGACCCAAAGAATGTATATATTAATATGCGAAAATTAATGTAATAAGCCTGTGACTATGATTGAGTACAAAAGTTGATTATGGGTCACACGAGTTATATATTATATGGGCCTCAGGAATTACAGTGGGCCTTATTATGGGGTTTACAACAATCAGTTTCTCACTCTTCTTGGGCCAAGACGGAATAAAAATAAACTGTCTCCATTTAGGGGAAAGTAATTTAAATTAGGAAAAAACTTAGCTCCATTTTCTTATATCCATTACATCAAGTTCTCCAATATAAATATGACACGTGCCAAAAAGTGTCTAAATGACCAATCACAGTAGAAAGAGAATATAGAAGACCAACTTTTATATAGCCAATCATAGAAGAGAGAGAGAGTGTAAATACAATATATGATTAGCGAAACTTGATGTAATGGACATAAAGAAATGGAGCTAAATTTTTTTCTTTAAATTATCATATTTTAAAGAGGCAAAATACTATTTAGTCCCTGAATTGTTGGTCAAACTACTATTTAGTCCCCGACTTGTTCAAAAACACTATTTAGTCCCCGAATTGTTCACTCTGTCAACTATTTAGTCCCCGAATTTGTAACTATGTCAACTATTTAATCCCCAAACTTGACAAAAAATACTATTTAATTACCGAATTTACAACTCTGTCAACTATAATGTGTAACAGTCAGTAAACTAAATAGTTGACAGAGTTACAAATTCGATGATTAAATAGTATTTTTGCCAAGTTTGGGGACTAAATAGTTGACATAGTTACAAATTCGGGGACTAAATAGTATTTTTGTCAAATTCGGGGACTAAATAGTTGACAGAGTGAACAATTCGAGGACTAAATAGTGTTTTTGAACAATTCAAGAACTAAATAGTAGTTTGACCAACAATTCAGGGACTAAATAGTATTTTGCCTCTATTTTAAAAGATATTTTGATTAAAACAAAGAAATACTTTCAAAAGTCAAAATAACGCTGGTCAAAATCTCACTCCTTGTAAATTCAGCAATACACACTCCTTGTTTCCTTCTTCATTTCCCCTCACTTTCTGGCCTTCCAAACGCCTCCGTCGTCTCCGATCGAGATGTCAAGCCAAATCATCGAGCACGTCGTCCTCTTCAAGGTCAAAGACGGGGCAGATCCCTCAGATGTGAGTGCGATGGTCGACAGAATAAGCTCACTTGTCTCTCTCGAACAGGTTCTTCACCTTTCTACGGGACCAGTCCTGCGCATCCGATCTTCCTCCTTGTCTTTCACTCACCTCCTCCATATTCGCTACAAATCCAAACACGACCTCGACGCCTACACCACCCATCCTTCTCACGTGGCCGTCGTGAAGGAAAACGCCGGCCTCCACGACGACGCCATGGCTCTCGATTGGGTCGTCCAGGACCTTCAGGGCGATTTGGTTGTGCCTCCAGGGTCGGCGGTGCGATTCAGCTTCTTGAAGCTGAAGGAAAACTCGGCCGATGAAGTTCGGAATGAGGTTTTGGGAGTCGTTGCAGGAATTAGAGATAAATTCGGAGAAATTAGTCAGTTCACTTGCGGGGAAAATTTCTCGCCCGGGAGGGCCAAAGGGTTCTCGATTGGTTGGCTTGCGGTGTTTCCGGGAATCACAGAAATGGAGGCTGTGGATTTCAATGAGTTTGTGAAGGATAAGATAGGAGATCATTTGGAGAGCGTGATGGTGATTGATTTCGTGGTGTCCTCTACACAACAAAAACCCTAATCTGCTACCATTTCCTGTGGTTCTGCTTTCATACTCTGAATGAACTAAATTAATAAGCTCCAATGCTCCGTTATGTAAACTGAAACTGGAGTTTTCAAGTGTAATTTCCTTCTGTTTGTGATATGCCTGTAAATAAATAATTAATGACTTTGTAATTTGTTCCTCTTCTTCTGGATTTATGTCTCTGGTTAATCAGTGAGTGAGTTATTAGTATGCCAATGAGAAGGATTCGATATAGCATTTCTTTACATCATTAAGAAACAAAACATGATCTACTTTATAATCGAAAAGAACCAGGAAAATCCCAAATAAGTGTCAGTGCGTAACTTACACCTGAAAGTCTGAAACATTTTGCTAGTGTAACGTAGGATTATAAGATTAAGAACTAGCAAAATTTGTGTAACTTATTTGGTGTAACTTACACCTAAAAGTCCGAAACATTTTGCTACTTATAATAAATTAATAATTGCACCTCTTTCACCAATTAAAAATATTTCAATGTTGTTTCTTGTTTCATGTTTTCATAAAATACATTTTGGTGTCTATAGAGCGATGGGCACATTATCTGTCATTCCCTTCTATTGTAGAGGATGTTGTTGTTTCCATGGTTCCATCTTCCATGTGGGTTTAAGGTTGCTAACTTGCTATCACGGGAATCATGCAGAGATTTGCTTTTAAAATAGAGTTCGTTAACTTCTTACATAAACAAATATCGAAATTTTTATGCAAAGAATAATTAAAGTTTAATCAAAGCTAAACTGAGAAATGGATTGGGCCGCAAACGCAGTATTAATTAGGCTGAAGTATTAATTGGGCCATTCAGCCCAAAATGGTAGGGATATGAATCTTGTGGCTATTCGGCAAATAAAATGAGTAATCACACACACGAAAATCATCACTCACTCACTAATCACTATCGTCGAATAGTTTGGGAACACACATTCTGAAAGCTTACACATCGTCCTCATGCTTAAGATGCTGAGTGTGAGAACCCGGCCTTTTTCCTCTCCATTTTCCCTCACTTTCTCGCCTTCCAAACACCTACCTCGTTTTACTCCCTCTCCTTCACTCAAACCCTACTCTCAGTCCTCGCCGTCATCCAGATCTTCGATCAAGATGTCAGCTCAAACCATTGAGCATATCGTGCTGTTCAAGGTCAAGGACGATACTGATCCGTCAAAGGTCAATGCCATGGTCAGCGGACTTGGGTCTCTTGTTTCCCTCGACCAGGTCCTCCACCTCAGTGTGGGCCCTCTGCTATGCAATCGATCCTCCGCCTTCAATTTCACTCACATGCTCCACAGTCGCTACAACTCCAAAGATGACTTGAACGCCTATTCGGCGCATCCTAGCCATGTCAGCGTCGTCAAAGGATCTGTGCTTCCCATCTGCGATGACATCATGGCCGTTGATTGGATCGCCCACAACCTGCAGGGCGATTTGGTTATGCCGCAAGGATCCGCGGTGCGGGTGAGCTTCCTCAAGTTGAAAGAGAATTTGGGCGATGATGTTAAGAATGAGGTTTTGGGAGTTATTGGTGGAATTAAAGATAATTTCAGACAAATCACGCAGTTCAGTTATGGGGAAAATTTCTCTCCGGCGAGAGCCAAAGGGTTCTCGCTTGCTTCGCTTGCAGTATTTCCCGGACCTAGCGAATTGGAGGCTGTGGGTTCAAATGAGACTTTGGTGAACGATCAGAAGGATAAGGTTAGGGAGCATCTTGAGAGTGTGGTTGTCGTTGATTATGTGGTGCCGTCACCACAAGCTCGGCCTGCCAGCCTTTGATGAGGTTGTGTAAGTGTTCATTTGTTATATGAATGTTACTGTAGCTGTTCTTCGTCTTGAGTTTTTAGCTAACTGAATAAGTCTGCAATGTCGATCGAACTCTAGCATTGTGAAACACTATGAACTGAGTAATAAACTCTTTTTGGGGCTTTTCCATAATTGATGATATTCTGATGGTTGCCAATTGCCATTCATTCTAATTGTTCTACTTCTATTGTTTTACATTGTTCTTACTAGTTTGATATTGTCTGGATATCACATATGGTTTCTTGGCTATTTCCCGTTGCAAACAGTTTAACAAAGTATTTCAGAATGAATGGATGGGCTAACCTTGTGAATCATGGAAATTGGAAAATGTTTAATGTTTTATTCCATTTAGCTGCAGTATTAGATTAGGAGTAGGACCAATGCTCATAGATGATGCAAATGGTAATCGGTTATTAGTGTAGTATATATCATTTTTCTAAAGGTTCATGGGAACAGGGGAAACCTGCTTTTAAGTAATTCTTTCCTTTTTTAAAATACAAACATGTCAAGCACGATGTTTACTACTCAGTGCTATCCATTACTTAGTTATTTGCTATATTTTCTTTGAGATGAATTCCCTAACTTTCTGGGAGATATACTGGGGAAAGTTTTCTTTATCCGTGCAATCTATCAAGCTTCACATTGTTTCTCCGGTTTCATTTCTGTTCTAGGATGCGTTCTTCAAATTTCTTGTCTGGTTAATTATTTCATATAAATGTTCACATTACCCTATTCATTTGAACTGGTGTTTTGGAGACTAGTTTTCAAACAGGGTATACTTAGACGTCGGATCCTTAAAACCTTTCCTTGAGACCTTTCGCATCTCTACTGATTTAAGCCATCCCCTTGCTCCCCCATGTTCTAACCTTTCCTACTTGTTGCATGTGCCCTCATATTATCCTCTGCAATAATAATAAAGTTAAATGTGTGGAATATTCTTGTGTCTAGTAGTGGTTCATCACCTTGTTACCCCCTTCATATATCATATCAATCCTGCTTTAATTATGGTTATTAATATATTATTATATCTAATATTAATAGAAAAGAAATATAAGTAACTTTTCTTTTTTCAAAAAAAGGCTTTAAATTTATTCATGATCATTTTCAAATTTATTATTTAAGATTTAAACATTGCTTGAGTAATTAAAGCCCCGTTTGATTGGAGGAATTTATGGCGTAATCTTGGTTGTAATCCAACATTCCTTTTAATATTTTGCATGCCAAAAAAACTTTAGTTTTTGCAATATGATGAAATTACATTTATATCCTTACTTTTTTTACTTTTATTCCATTTCTATTTTTAATATAAGGGTAAAATAGTCATTTTACTCACTTTTATTTCATTCATATCACATTTTTATTTCCTCCAACATTCTTATAACCAAACGAGTCCTAAATATTAAGCAAGCGCTTAAGTTACTAATACCTATAATATATACTAAACTAGTTGATTGTAGAATGGTTTAAATAATTGAATCGAACCAATTTAATGACAGTTTCGCCAAGTCATTAATCCAAACAGTGAAGTCGACCTGACTCACAAAACTGTGCATTAAGATAATGTTGTTTTTTCTCTCATTAGTGAAGGGCCTTTTCTAAGGAAAAAATAAAAATAAAGCTCACACTCGAACTGTAATAGAGAATAGAAGACCAAGATTAATCTGCCGAAAGCATGAACAAGAGCAGTATAAAACAATGAAGATCCCAATTCTTGGGCCTAGTTTCCTAGATAGTATTATTGCTGTTCTATTTAGTTCAAGCAAAACAAACCATTGGTTTATATTGGTTCATGTTCATCACAAACCAAGTAGTTCATGTTAGGTTTAGTAATTAATAGGCAGGCTGGTTCTTGGGTACATACATTTGTTAATAATATTAAATCAACTCTTTATTTATATTACACGAATCTTTTAATGTCTAGTATGTTTCTATTAAATTTGATCATAGGCTTTTATATATTAAAAAAAAAACTTGATCATAGGCTTAAAAGCTCATCTGGTTTAATATAATATAAAATGAAATAACAAAAACATTTTCATTTAAAATTATTTTTTATTTAAAAACTTAATACTTTTTGCTTTATTTCAATTCATAGAAATATATTATATATACCCATAATTATATTTAATTATGTATCATGATTTTTATATAATTTTATGAGAAAAGAATTAAACATAATGTACTTTTAAATACTAATTCTTATAATTAATTTATATTTTCTTATAACAATTAAGTTTATATAACTTGTAAAAATCATATTATATTTTATTTTAAGTTATGTAAATTAAAAACTTGATATATATAAAATTTTAATTTATAGTGATTTTTAAACTAGGGCTAGAATAGACTTTTTTTTCTTCTTATTATTATTAGGCTCGAGCCCAACCCAAATAAGTAATATAAAAAATACACAGACTTAAAAGCTCATATTTTTGCAATATGTATATATGAAAGTCCAACTTACTTTTTAATGAACTCGGCCCATAATATGAGAAATATTGTTATATAATTAAATGATCTTACTTTAGCTAAATTTTATAATATAAAATGATCTTCATTGTACTTTTTGAAATATTTGATTACTCACAAAAAAATGTATTATGAAAATAATTTTTTTCTTATTCACATGTATAGGCATTTTATTTAATTCATGCATTAATGAATTATATATTAAATATGATTGAATTTTTTCTTCTAATGATTTTTTTTAATAAGTTCATCTAATGAATATTATTTCATGAACTTTAAATGTTTTAATCATTATTTACTTCCATTCCTTGAAAGATGGCTTAATTGCATAAATATTTTTTCGGTTGTAAAAGTTTATATTTCTCTTAGAAACCAAAAGAATACTAGTTATCCTAAGATCATTTTGTTTGAATTATACTCTCAAATTTACCCTTTTAATTAAATGCAAAACATGGAACATTGAAAACAAGGCTTTCTTACATGAATATAATTAAAAAATAACTTAAATTTAGTAATTTTTAAAAATTATCCACAAATATATATCACTTTTATTGTAGTTCACCAAACTTAGCCTCTGTGATGGCACTTATTAAAAATTTTACTCAGAAAAACACTATCGTTGAGGGCGATTATAGGGTTAAACACTCAGCCCTATAATTGCCCTTACGGATGTCGTTTACCTCGGAAGAGGTTAAACATAGTGGTGTGACAGATAAGTGCTATCTGTAAGAGCGATTATAGGGTTGATTGTTTGACTTTATAATTGCCCTCAACGAGGGCTTTTTTTAAGTAAATTTTTGAATAAACACCATTACGGAGGGCGAGTTTGATGAGTTACGGTGAAAGCGATATATATCTGCAAATAAGTTTCAAAAATTGCTGAATTTGAGAATTTTTTTTTTTGTATATTCAAATAAGAAAACCTTGAAAACAAAGATATATTGTAATTAAACAATAAATAATTTTGAGGGGAGGACATCACTGTTTACAGCAAAAAGGAAGTCATCTTTCTAATAAAGTGAGAATAATTTTGCTATATTTATATTTTTATGCGTTTTTTTTTTGGTGGGGGAAATGGAGTGGAGGAGAGAAAGTTAGTTGGAAAAGTTACACATTTATGATGACTAATATCTCATTTTGATCCTTTATAGATATGTATTTTATAATTTAGTCCCTCATAAATGTTGTTTTTCAATTTGATCTCTCACATCTAAAATTGTAATCAATTCAGTCATTTTGTTATCCAACGGTCTAAATTGTTAATGGATTGCAATTAATAATTAAGGCTAAAAACCTGTTTTGATTCCTCGAATATAGGACCTTTTCAATTGGGTACCTTTACAAATTTTCATTCTCAATTTTATCCCTCACATATTAAATAATTAATAATCGAGTCTCTCCATGTGCAAATTTCTAATCTAAATCGTTGTATATAGAAACTAATGGCATGCATTAGCGTTAAATGCTAAGTTTGTACCATTAATTAAAGCATATGATCCATAACATGCAATGGGTGTCAGAGAGTTAGGATAGATTAGATTTTGGTTTAATTTCCAACAACTTAGGCTCTGTACAAAATGATTTTAAGAGAATGAGACAAAAATAACAGAATAAAACCTCATTATTGTATGATATTGTTATGAATATAAATATATTTATTTTGTCGTTATTATTAATATATTCTTAATAATTTAAATACTAATATATTAATTATATTAAATTCTAAGAGTATGTTCGGATTGATGAGTTTCTAGCTAGGGAAATGGAAGGAAGGGAATGAGATTTATTAACTTCTTTATTTTTTATTTTTAAAATTTTAGAAAGTAACGAGTTGAAAGATCTAATGTTTACCCTACTTAATTACCTTCTTAATTTTAATTACTTAAAATTGAGAGATTCTAAAGAATTTAAATAAAAAGAAAGAGAATCCATCACTTAACCTTTTCTTTTATTCCCTTCCCTATCCCTCCATTCTCTTCTCATCCTTATTCCTAAACGGGGATAAAAGTTAAGTACTATAGTATATATTATTGAACTTCGGTACAATATCCTTTCAATTATATAGTGTCATTTGTTAATATTAATTAATAGAAATACACATTAATAAGGACACACTTTGAATAGATTAAGAACCAACTGATTTGATGAATGTACTGAAGTTCAGTACTATTATAGTACTGAAAATCTTCTCCCTAAACGGATCCTAAGTCTACAAATTCTCTGAGTGTGTATTATTGGATTATCATCATTTAAACTATATTAATTATTAGATAATCCTAATTGGCAATAGTTAATATATATTACTATAATTCCCATAACTATTACAGAAGTTCACATTAAACTGTTCACTACTATTTTAGTGGGTATACTTTCTCTTTGTTAGATAGAATTAGACAACAGTTGGGGTGATAGAGGACTATATTTATAATAATTTAATATATTAGGGAGTAAACTGAGAATAACAATTTATATGAGACCAAAAAGAACATCGTATCTGAGGGATTAATTTTTTTTAAAAAAAATATTCCATTTAATTTGTAACAGATCAAAATATATAAAGCTGTAGTGCATTAATTATGATTAGAGAGACCTGAGTGAGTGAGTGGGTGTAGAAGTATAATGTAAGATTTTGTGTGTGACCAAAGCAAACGCATTATTTTACAAGTTTATAATTATAACATGAGTATTTTTTTTCTTTATATAAGATTTAAATTCAAATTAAAAGTCCAAACCTTACTTGAAAAGAATATAATAGAATACTTGTCATGCACTCAAACAAATTATTTTTTTGGTATATATAAGGATTTTGGCACGTGATTGTAAAAGAAAATAAGGGTTGGGGTTGAACATTAATATTAGCTGTCATTTTAAAATGGTCCTACTATATTATTGTCTGCCCCTTTAAGAGCCTGCAAATCCGCCTTATGCAATCTCATAATAATTATTTCATTCCTAGCTTTGCCTTCCCTCAGGATCGGAAGTTCTCAATTGTGGGACACGCTCAAAATCAATATATATATATATATATATATATATATATATATGTTGAGATTTTTTTTTAATAAGAGTAAATGATAGTAAGGGAAGGCACTCCCAAGTACTACTGGACATGACGCCAGTGGCATGTTGGGGAGACCAAAAGAGGCCAAACCCAAAGGATTTATGCACAGAATCGCAAGCAATTTTACCCAGTCGCAGCTACTCCAACTAGCCCTTGAGTGCCAGGAGATCTCCCTGAGGAGGGATGCCCACCAAAACAGGATTTTGGATGACTTTAGGGGGATTCAAACCCTCGCCCGTGAGTGAGTGAGAATTTTCCTCCGAATCCTTAACCATTTGTGCCAACCTACTTTGATATACGTTGAGAATATTCACACAAGTCAATTTCAAAAAAAATTAATACCCAAGCCTAAATAGTAAAATATTGTGAGATTAATGTATGAAGAAATTATTGAAGTTTTTGAGTAACCATTATAATCATATATGGTGAATAAAATGAAGTACTAATTATTAGATTTCTGTAAATAATTTTCTAAAATAAAATATTATGACGAACAGTCGAACACACTCTTGTAGTTTTCCGAGCTATAATTAGTGAGCTAGTAATATTTTCTTAAATACAAACTAATGAAGTACAGGAATACCATTAAAGCATTTAATGTATATAGATATAGATCACCGTCATCAAGCATGAATAATTAAAGCTATATATAATTTGTAAAAATTTTCACAACGTAAATTTCAATTAATTAATTACACACCTCAGTCCAGTTAATTAGGTCAATTTTCAAAACAGTGCACCTATATATTTTTTTAATGAAATGAAATGAATTAACCTCAGTTTGTTGATTTGATCAATATTGAAGATTAAAAAGGAGTAAAATTATTATTTTTTAATTTCAAAAGAAATAATGAGATAGAATCTTACTAAATGATTTTTTATATTTTTTTTGGTAGAATTATAAAAAAATAAAAAAAAATAATTTTAAAAAAATTTGCTTCTATGCACATCGTGTCCATGTATTGAAGTATAAATATTAAATGGATTTTACTAATAAGTATTTTTAGGGCACACTTTAAAATTTTATTTTAACTAATAAAAAAATCTTAAAAAATATATTGTTTAACTTTTTACTAACTTTTAAAAAAATTATTTCTTACCTATACATATGTCAAATAATTGATACAATAATTAACTCATACGTCCATTGCATTTGAATAGACATTTCATTCGCAAAAGTCAAGCATCTGGTTGAATGTGACAAAATTTAATGCTTCTGACAAATATAACTTCAACATTTTCATATATAAAATATTTTTTTTGAAAAATCGTGGAAAAAATTGAAAAAAGAATTGATTCATGGAAAACCATTATTTTGAAAATCGGATCGGACCGGCCGGTTGGACCGGAAAAATCGGCTGCCAGTCCGGTCCGGAATAATCAATGAACAGGTCAGGTATAAAATCGGTCAAGAACCAGTCAAACCGATAAAGAACCGGTCAGAACCGGTGGTTTAGACGGTTCGACCGTTTTTTTTTATTTGTGTTGTTTATTATTTAATATTTATTGAAAATTTGTTGTGACTTGTAGTTGTAAGGATTGTTCTATTTCAGTATTTATTGTTTGGTTTGTGATAAGATTTGAGACTTAAATATGTTGATCCTTGAACTTATTTGAAGAGTTTAATATGATATCGTAGTAATTTGCAACTTGTTCTATTTCTTATCATGTTTAAATCGAGATGGAAACATATAATTATGAAGTATATAATTTTTTTATGATATATTTTAGTATATTTAATTAAAAATATATATTTTAGATGCCACCGATTCGATCACGGTTCGATCATTGAACCGTGAACCAGTGCCTCGACCAGTTTAATGACCGATCCGGTTTTAAAAACATTGTGGAAAACAACATTCCTGTCATTTTCACGGCGTACTACTTTAATCAATAAATTTGATGGCTATGTTTGGATGGTATAGAATTGAATTATATGTGAAATTGCACATATTTTAATGAATTATTTAATTTAATTGGACAAATATAGAATTAGAATTGGATTATGTGAAATTGATGAATGTGTAAAAAATTGAAATTGAATTCTTTACTTTTAGATAGAATTGAAATAAATTTTATAGAATTGTAATGAAATGACAATTTTATCCTACTTTTTCTTCTTTCTCACGTCATCTTTCTCTCTCTCTCCCTCACGTCTCTCACTACTTGCCCCAGCCCCCAACCCCAATGCCCCTACTGTTTTTTAATAATTATTTATTAATATTTTTTATAATTACTTTTAATGAATATAAATAACTAATATTTTTTATAATAAATATAAAAATAATTATTATATATTAAAAAATTAAAAAAATAATAATTATTTAATATTTATTGAGGGGCAAATTAGTCTTCTTACCTCACATTTTTTTTACAAATTTTTAATTCCATTTTTTCATACCAAACAAACTTTTTAATTTAAATAATTCAATTTCGATTACATCTCGTCAATTCCAATTTCAATTTCAATTCTACAATTTTTTTGAACCAAACGCAACCTTAAAAAATTTCATTTTTTATGAAATTGGTATTCTAATTCCATAAAAATTTTGAACCAAACATAAAGAGGTTTGGGAATTCCAAAATCCAGGGAAGGAATTTAGCTTTCCTTGCTAAGCTCTTTTGACGTTTTCAAACTGAAAAATGCAAACCTTAGGTTCAAATGTACGAGGCCAGCTTAAGAGTTTGAGTGGGAAGGAGGAGCATCATAAGCCAAGGTTTAATCATGGATAGAGAAACAGTGAGTAGAGGTAGCAGAATAAACATCTTTTCGGGAAAAAACACTAACTTCTGGTTGCATCATTGGTGCAAATCTCAAATATTTATATTTTCTTTTGAGTATATATTAACAACAATAATAACAACTTTGTTTTGAGTACCCAAAAAAAAGTTATGGCATGTTTGGTACGATTATCGAACAGTATATTACATATAATCTCATGATTCTCAAAAAAAAATTTCATCATATTTTATACATACTAAACACACTTTTTATCATACTTAATTTTTCTCCTAATTAATTTTTCTCTCTATCTCTCTCTTCACTTTTCTCTACAGTATTTTTCTTTATTTTACAGTATTTTGCTCTACAGTACTTTATTTACAATATTTTACATCTGTGCATTTATACCAAGCGTGCCCTAAATGTGGTGTAAGGTTAGAGGTAGCTAGGTAGGGAGGTACAACACACTAATTAGCATTAGGGTATGTTCTTTTGGTTGAAAAGACGAGGGAATGAGAATGGGAAAGAGAACGAGAAAAGATGAGGAAATAGAAATATCATGTCAATATGATGTAAATGGAATATAAGTGGATAAAATGACCATTTTGTCCTTAAGTGATAATAGAATAAAAGTAAGTGAAAAAGTAAGGATAAAAACATAATTTCATCACATTGAAAAAAATAAAATTTGTTTGTTAGAAAAAAAAGAACAGAGACATTCTATCATAAACTCCTTCAAAAGAAGACACCCTTAGGCTACGTTTGGTTGAAAAAAATTATGAAATTGGATTATAATTGGAATTGAAATTGGAATTGGATTATTTGAATTTAAAAAGTGTGTTTGGTATGAAAAGATGGAATTGGAATTGAATTATTTGAATTGAAAAAGTGTGTTTGGTATGAAAAGATGGAATTGAAAGTTTATAAAAGAATGTGAGGTAAACAGACTAATTTGCTCCTTAATAAATATTAAATAATTTTTTTTTTTAATTTTACTTGTATATAATTACTTTTTTATATTCATTATAAAAATAAAAAAACAGTAAGAGAGAGAGAAAGAAAGTAGGGACAAAAATGTCTTTTTAAACCCAATTCCAAAAAATTTATTTCAATTCCTCAAAAATACCCCACAATCTAATTCCACAAAATTTACACACAAATTCTAAAAAATCAATTCCAATTCTACATAACTCAACCAAACTAAATAATTCCTAGAATATTGTGCAATTCCATGTGGAATCCAATTCCACGTCCAACCAAACAAAATCCACTTTATGGAATTGAGAATTGGATTCTATAGAATTGTCTAATTCCACGGAATCCAATTCTCAATTTTAAGAAACGAACTAAACACTAGAAAATTTTATTTTTTATGAAATTAGGATTCCAATTCCATGGTCAATTGTGAACCAAACTCGTAGCCTTAATATTATTATCCTTCAAAAAATAATAGAAATGAGAATAAAAATGATGTAAATTGACTCTTATAGTAAAATAAACGTCGGGGACGATATGACTAGTGCTTAAGCATATCTGAGAGGAAAACAAGATTGGGATACTGAGAAATAAAGCGGTTGAGCTTGAGTACAGATCACGTGTCCCACCATTTTGGCTCATTTCTTCCAACGTTGGAGGGTTTCCTAGAATATGGTAATCTTGCCTAAATTTTTTATGTTTATGTTTCACCTGAATAGATAGATTAGGACTAAATTTTTATTTAATATTTAGGAATTACACTTAATAATTAATGAGCAGGGAGTATGTACTTAGGAGAGCAGATCTTCTAAAGTTGAAATTTCTTGAAGTTCCTGAAGTTGTCTCTTGCATGTTTATTTTTTAATTTTTAATTTTTTTATTTCTTAAACTTTGGACCAATAAAAAACGAGTATTAAATCAACTTCAAAAACTTCGTAAAATTTTAACTTTAAAGGATCCAAACCCATGTACCTAGACATTAAATGTGCATGTTTCTTAATTTCTAAGATTCGAATCTAAGTGGTACGAATAATTAAGATATATAGATTTGAATTATTGAGAATGATGTGTTTTTGAGCATAGTATAGGACAGAAGTATTGCATCCATGTTGGGGAAAATTTGTAGAGATCCCAGTATGACTTTTAAGGCATCAGCGATTAAATTTTCCTTTTCTTCGAGGGAAAATGGCAAATGTATGGAAAAGTGGTATTGACTATTCAGCGGTCAGCACCACTCATGAGTCATGATTCGTATGGACTTCGCACATCAATTCATTAAAATTGAAATTTTGTTACTTCTGCACAGAATACAATTTAATATTCCAACAAAGGGCTTAATATTGTTCTTATATAAAAGCTGCACTGCAAAGGTCATACATATATAGGACACGTTTTATTATTACGCAGAAATAGAAACGAAAATAAAAATTAAATGTATTTGATGTGTTTAGTAATAAAAGTTTGTTAATAGAAATAGAAAGGGAATGTATTAAAATGATAATTTTACCTCTTATATTAAAATAATAAAAAGAAAGAGGATTATAATTGTGTCAAATCAGAGGAGTATAATAGATATTTTGTATTTTTTTTTCTTTTTTCTTTTAAAGCTGATGGAAATAAAAAAAATGAAGGGTAAAGTATCTTTGGTACCCCCAACGTTTGCGTCTTCGGTCAAATATGCCCCAAACGTTTTATTGCGATCAAATATGCTCCCAACGTTTCAATTTTTGGGCAATCTTACCCTTTTTACTAACACCGTTAAAATGGTTAACGGTTTTTGCTGACTAGGCGTAACATGTGGCATTAATATCTGACTGGGATCAATTTTTTTCATTTCATATTTTATTTAGAAAAAAAAGAAAAAAAGAAAACGTGCTTCTTCAAAACTTAAACCTAAACGATTTTTTTCTTTTTCTTTTAAATAAAATATGAAATGGAAAAAAATTGATCCCACACAGATATTAATGCCACGTGTTATGCCCAGTCAGCAAAAACCGTTAACTATTTTAACAGTGTTAGTGAAAAGGGTAAGATTGTCCAAAAATTGAAACGTTGGGGGTATATTTGACAGCAATTAAACGTTTGGGGTATATTTGACCGAACGCGCAAACGTTAGGGATACCAAAGGTACTTTACCCAAAATTAAAAAAGTAAGTAGCCAAATGGGACCTACTTACTTTTTCATTCCATTAGCTTTTTCATTGCTGATTCCAGCTAATGAACATGCCCATAGGGTGTGTTAATTTGGTGAAAATAGGGTATGGAAAAAGAAATGTAAATGAATGGGTTTTACTGGGTCTCACTTACTTTTTCACTTTTTTCTTTTTATAAATTTAAAATATATATATATATATATAAAATATCTATTATACTCTTTTGATTTGACATGATTTGATACAATTATATATTTTTTATTTTAATATAAGAGGTAAAATGATCATTTTAATATATTTCCATTTCATTTTATTACTAAACTTTTACTACTAAACACATCAAATACATTATGCTTCCATTTTCAACTAATAAACGTGCCCGTATAGTTTGCTATATAAATCCTACCAATTTTGTAAGATTTAAAACTCCGTATATATATCAAGCCAAAAAAAAAACTCTGTATATATACACACACGCGGAGGTGTCGAAATTGGATTCAGTGTAATTCGCTTCCATTCAATTTCCGTGTAATTCTTTTAAATTGTATATTTTGAATTCATTTTTGGAGTACTAATACGGACTTACTCTAATAATAACCCACTATGAATGGATTGGGGACGAAGTTATTATCAATTTTGACAAATATCATCACTAAATAACCTTGTGAGACTATTTTTCAATATCAATAACAATTTGGTCCCTAATCCATTTAAGGTGATGATATTTGCTAATATTGATAATAATTTAGTCTCTAATCTATTCATGGTTGGTTATTATTGGTATGAGTCCGTATTAATGTTTAAAAAATGAAGTAAAAATGTACAATTTGAAGGTATTGCACGGGAATTACATAAAAGCGAATTGCACCAAATCCAATTTCGAAAGTTTCACATACATTCGTGCATTTTTTCTTTTGGTGGGGAAACTTTTATACAATTTAAGTGCGCGCATAGTTAGGTATATATATATAATTATATTTGACTGATTAAAGAGCATGTTTGATTCTATTTTTATTTTTAAAATTTTGTTTGATCATATTAGTTTTGAAAATTTGTTAGTATTATTTTTATGTAATTAATTACATGCTATATTTCCTTCGATACATTATACAAAATGAAGATTCAGAAATATTTGTATTCTTTATAATTTCAAAAACACTTTTTTTTTTAAATCAATTCAAACAAGTAATTTTGTTCTAGGAAAATAACTTCCATTTTAGTTAGAAACAAATAGGTTCAAGCAAGTTTCACTACCCAAAAATAAAAAAAGTTTAACATCAAATAATTAACATCATTTTGTTTCTAATCGACGTTATAGTCAATAACGCATCATTAGTTAACAACGTTATTTATTAATTTAACAGTTATAACTTAACGTTAATTTATAAAATGCTCCCAGTAGTTGCTAACATTAGCCGTGTTATTGGCGTTGAACTTTTTAATGTGAATCATAGCTACCGTTACAAATAAAAAAAAAATCATTTTTTTTATTAGTGCTCTCTATTATTTTGTTTAAAAAGAAACTGATTAAATTTTTTTAAAAAAATAAGTTTTAAACACGCCCTGATTAATTATATCTAGGGCTAATTCTATTTAGTTTATGGCATGTATATATATATCAACTATCAAGGATAGTGATACCTCAGCTCAACCCATAGGCTTGGTATCCGAGCCTTATTACATCATAAACTTATAATTGGCTAATCAAGGAACTATAAATAAATTATTGTGCCGACACGTACTCCTGCTGAATTATATATATTAGGCATCAATAATATATATATATATATATATATATATATATATATATATATATATATATAGTTCTACTAATTAATTGAAAGTCTGCATTTGGGAGCCTCCACCATCTGGATCCGGATCTGTTAAAGTATAAATTTGGTGAAGTGTACACTTAAGGGTCATTGAATGAAATTGTTGTAGTACAGACACGAATCTCAATTTTTATTTAACGATTTGTATAATGCACTTCATATATTTTACACTTTATGCATTTCACTTTATCCAATTTCCGTCCATCCCATCCTTATGGCTCACTCTGCTAGTGTGTGAAGTCTTTGTGTTCTGTTTGAGTCCTTTAATTTGTTGTTTACCAAAAAAACAAATCTAATTAATTGAATTAAATGCATTTTGAATTAATTGAGTCCTATGGGAGTACTGTACGTGGTTGTGATAGTCTCTGGCGAGAGAATGAGAAATTGAAGAATTAGGGAACAGAAAATTATCATGTTTACATAAAGAGATCCAAAGGCCATGTACAACCATTGTTTTGAAAACCGGATCGGACCGGCCGGTCGGATCGGAAAACCGGTAAACCGCCAGCCAGTCCGATCCAGAATAACCAATGAACCGGTCAAGAACCGGTCAGAACCGATCAAAACCGATCAAGAACCGGTGGTTTAGACGGTTCGACCGGTTGTTCATTTTTTTTTTAAATTTGTGTTGTTTATAATTTAATATTTATTGAAAATTTGTTGTGACTTGTAGTTGTAAGGATTGTTCTATTTCAATATTTATTGTTGGGTTTGTGATAAGATTTGAGACTTAAATATGTTGATCCTTGAACTTATTTGAAGAGTTTAATATGATATTGTGGTAATTTGCAACTTGTTATATTTCTTATCATGTTTAGATCGAGATGGAAACATATAATTATGAAATATATAATTTTTTTATGATATATTTTACTATATTTAATTAAAAATATATATTTTAAATGCCACCGGTTCGACCACGGTTCAACCACGGTTCGATCATTGAACCGTGAATCAGTGCCTCGACCGGTTCAATGACCGGTCCGGTTTTAAAAACATTGTGTACAACAACACGTGCTTATGTTTAATGTGGAAAATACTTTTTTTACATAATTTTATTTATTTATTTATTAATGGTATGATTTCAAATTTTTTTTAGGGCTTGAATAAGTGTCATTTCTTATTTTCTTCTATACCATTTATACATAGAAAGTAATAAATGATTTACCTTTTGTGGACAATTTTGTAGATGAAAGCTACAGGCTAAATTAATTAACTTCGCCTATATCCATCAGGGTAATGATTAAAGTTTTTGAGAGATTTGGTTCATTTGTCTAAAATTGTTGGATATGTTTTGGGATCTGTATCAAAATAATTTTTTTAAAAAAAATTAAGATGACACAAATCTCAAGACAAATACAACGGTTATGGACTGGTGAGCCAAAGCTCTCAAGAACTTTATAGCATTATCCTATCCACCAGAGCTGTGCACCCAAGATTTGATTTTTAATTTAATATTCAATGTAATTTTTTATTATTACGAGTCTCTATCAATATTGAAAAATGACACTAAGTAATTAAAGAAATGTACTAAAATTTAATATTCTTATAGTACCGAATTTTTATCCCACCAAATTCTAATACAAATCTGATTACAAAAAATATAATGCCACTAGGATTTAGGGATTAAATAAAGGTTTAATTAATTTCTCTTCATCTATATTATTATATGATTGTTGAATCTTTTGGTCAATAATCTCTTAAGATAGTCGTTTAAATAATTAAAAAAATAAAAATATATGATGCGAAAAGATAACGATAAAAAAAATAAGGATAATGATAGTTATTAAAATAATAGAAAAGAAACAACTTCTTATTAATTTATTGTTTTAAAAATTAATAATAATAATTTTATATTTTATTTAAACAATTATTTAAAAAAGAATAACAAATACGTACGTACATCTGTCTCTAACTTAATGATGATTCCAATGATCTCTTTGATCTAATTATATTAAATATTAAATTACTAAATCTACATATATAGGATATATATAAAGGTAACTCAAATAAATCATAAACGTTTACCTAAAAGGCTAAAACATTGCGTAAAGTTCATTTACATATGAACGAAACTTTTTTTTTTTATTATAATATAGTTGCATGTTAACCGAAGGAAATTATTCAATGTCAAATTTGATACTTCATTAGGGCCATATTTTCTAATTTCCATATAAAAGGCCAAAAGTTAAATGGCCATGTATATTTTACACTTAAATTTAAGACTTTTTTTTTAAAAAAAAAATCCGTCACTAATATTCCGTTAGATTTTTTACAAAGTATATATGAAGTTTGAAAGAATCTAAGCTAACTTTTATAGTTAAGAGGAGATTGGATAAGTGCAATTCTTCTCCTTGTAATTTCTATGGAATTCTTTTTTTTAATAATATCTATGAAATTCTTTTAAATTTTAAAGATTTAAAACTAATTATCCATACACTTCTTTTATTTTTTTTAAGTCATTAACCTTTTGATTAAATAAATAAAAAATTAGTCCAAATAATGCTCATCTTCACACTCAAACACAATTATTTTATAAAGACTGCTTCAAAAATGAAACAAAACTATATAGTTTGAAAGAATTTCATAAGAGTTGCAGGAGATAAATTGCACCAGATACAATTTCGATTAAGAGGATTTATTTGCAGATCAGATTTCTTAGAATTCAAGGAAATTTTATGTATTTTAACTATTAAAAAGTTACACATTATAATTATGTCCATTGGTATAATCTTTTAATTATATTAAAAAAGATTGTTTAAAACTTTCAAGTGATTTTAAAAATCGTTAAATTTAGAAGAATTGTTATTCTAATTAATTACTTGAAGATCTTTTGCAACAAAAGTAAAAGAAAATCGATATAGTGGCCATGGTAACAACAATACATATATAGTATATGGAATTAAATTGAGATATAGAGTGAGGTCAAATAGTGGAATATATGGAAACAAATTAAATTAAGCATGCATGATGCATCCAACTTTCAACTCCAATATGAATGGTAGTTGAGTTAGGTGGCATTCGGAAACACTAAAGACTAAACACATGCAAAGTACGTATAAGTGATCACTGCTAATTGATCAAATCTTTTAATTTACACTTCCAATTATTTATATTAATATTAACCATTAATTAATTAAATTGGTAAAAATATTTTTTATGTTGCTAAACTTCAATTTATACCGATCTTTAATTTTGTCTCTGTTTTTTCTTGTCTCAAAATTTACGAGTTACAATTGATTTTTTCCCAATCTCTAATGTGTCTAAATTACTTACGTCAAATAATGATGGCGTGACAGCATACAATATACATGTAACAATAATATATGATTCATTATAACTTAAAATCTATAGGATGTACCAAAATGACATTGTTTTTATTTATTTTTAATTTGAAGAAGCGATATCATTTTGATTAATAAGTCAGCATTAATATGCAAAAATTAAATGACGTTGTAATTTTGAGTATGTGATTTCTTAACATTAATATTAAATATGTGATACCATATACATCGTCCTTTAATTTGTAGTTAGCATGTTTGGAAGATATATGATGTTAGAACGAAATCAAATTCAATTCAAAATAATCGGGACAAAAAATCAACCGAAACAAAAATCGAATGATGAAATTAAAAATTGATATAAAGTTTAAGCAAAGAAAAAATTGTTTTTGGCAATTAAAATTATATATCAGACATGTGTGTATATATATATATATATTAGCATAAATTAAATCAGGTATTTTATTAATATAATTGATGTTAAAGTCAATAATATTATTTATTGACGTTATTGGTTAATTGTAATCATTATAATTGACGTTAAGATTAAAGTGCTTGCGATACTCTCGCTATTGTTAGTTATGATTGATGTTAAAGATAATTTACAATTGACATGTTTTTTAGTGAGCATTAGATGGACCGTCCATTTTTGTTTTCTGAGATGGATGGGTTTTTGAATTCAATTCTTTTTATTCAAACTATTAATATCCAAAAAAAAAATTAGTGGACTCTATTGAATCTAAATTGAATTGACTGAAATGTTTTAATAAAAATATATACAGATTTTATACTATACACAAGTTTTTTTTTTTGAGAATCTATACAGAAGATTTAAATGTGAGGAGTTGTTGATAATTTAGAAGCAAGAGAGAGTTTGTAATATAGAATTGTAGGTTTTTTAGCGCAGTAATTAAGAACCATTGAAAAATAAATATCATACACTTATAAAGATATTATCCCAAAAGTAAAAAAAATATATATATATAAAAAAAGGGAAACAAAGATAGTGAGGTGATTCAGTGATTGGGGCAAGGCACTTGTCTTAGGCTGAAGAGACCGTTCGTGAGTGTGTCTGCGCTTGTACTCTCTCCTCCCTACGCATATTCGCCAATCGCATGCCACAGCTTCCACCGTTTCAGCAACCCAAAACTAAGTTCGTCAAATGCCTATTTTGCAATGTTTTTAAAACCGGATCGGTCATTGAACCGGTCGAGGCACCGGTTCACGGTTCAATGGTCGAACCGTGGTCGAACCGGTGGCATTTAAAATATATATTTTTAATTAAATATACTAAAATATATCATAAAAAATTATATATTTCATAATTATATGTTTCCATCTCGATCTAAACATGATAAGAAATAGAACAAGTTGCAAATTACCACAATATCATATTAAACTCTTCAAATAAGTTCAAGGATCAACATATTTAAGTCTCAAATCTTATCATAAACCCAACAATAAATACTGAAATAGAACAATCCTTACAACTACAAGTCACAACAAATTTTCAATAAATATTAAATCATAAACAACACAATTTTTTTTTAAAAAAAAATGAACAACCGGTCGAACCGTCTAAACCACCGGTTTTGACCGGTTCTGACCGGTTCTTGACCGGTTTTATATCTGACCGGTTCATTGGTTATTCCGGACCGGACTGGCTAGCGGTTTACCGATTTTCCGGTCCGATTTTCAAAACCATGCTATTTTGATCCTCTATTTAAGTTTTAAATTAATCTTTTATCTTTTAAAAATTTTATTTTAGTCCTTTATGTTTTTCAAAAATTTTATATTTATCATTCAGGTTTTATTAAAGTTTTATATTGATCCTTTATGTTTCATTCAAGTTTTACATTAGTCCTTTATGTTTCATTGAAATTTTATATTGGTCCTTTGTGTTTCATTAAAATTTTATATTAGTCCTTTATGTTTCATTAGAGTTTCATATTGGTCCTCTCAGCATGATTTTATTTTTGGCTTAAACGACGCCGTTTGGGTGTTTTTAGTGTGTCTAAGGTAACGTCAACTATCAGATACACGTATGAGAGATTATGTACCCACCTTGGCACGCCATGTCAGCAGTTAATTTAAGAAATTGACAGATTTGAACAGAAGGACCAATTTAGAACTTCTGGGAAACATAAAGGACTAATTAAAACTTTTGAAACATAAATGACTAATTTAAAACTTGAGTGAAACATATAGGACCAAAATGAACCTTTGACCAACTAAACTTTTGGCTAAAGCCTAAATTAATATTTTTATTTGTTTGTTTGGTGTTCGAGATACTCTTTCGACTAATCTAAACTCGACTTACGTTGCGTATTTAGTTATTAGTAAGATAAATTTTTAACGGAGATAACTGCATTCACAAAATCTTAAGCCCGATACCATATTTAAATGATACTAAGCCACTTACCACTTGGCCAACCAACCCCACGTGCCTAAATTAATTTAGCAACAAGATTTTTCATACCCTCAAATTTTGATATTATATCAGCTATATTCACAAACTTTTTTGATTTATGAGTGTGATATCTATTAAAACTAATCTGATGATTAATTCTTCATAGGCTCAATATGCCTTCACAAACTTTTGTATTGCAATTAATTGTATTTCTTTTCTCTTATTCTCTTATGCTTTAAGCAATGTTATTTTTTATTAACCTAGTCTAAATAGATATATTACTGAATTTTGATGTGACAATACACGTAACACAAAAATTTGTATTTTGGCCTATTCTTTAATCTTAATAAATTCAGTTTAGTCCCTGCAATTTTCTTACTACTAAAAATACATTTTTCTCACGATTTAGCCACACTTTCTTCTCCTAAATTTTATATTAGTCTTCTTTAAACGTTTACATATAGTAAACATTACTTCCTACCATTTTAAATACATTTAAATTACTTTAAAATCCTCTTGAAAGTTTTATAATTATATTCTATGATTTCAAAACTCTGTCGTAGTGGGACTAAAATGTAAGAAAAATAGTACTACATTAGTAAAAAATCACAAGGACTAAATTGAATTTTTTATGTTAAAGAAGGAGTAAAAATGTAAATTTTGTTTTAATGCCACATCATCATCACCTACCGTTATCTATTTACGCAATATTAGTAAAAAATATATAATATTGCTAAAACAAAATAGAGCTACAGTTGATCACAATCAAATTTTGAGGATATAATTAAAAAAAAATTTCAAAATTTGAGAGTACTAAAATTACCTTTCTATCTATCAAAGTTTGGGAATACCAAAATATTTTTCTCACAGTTTAGTTTAATTTTTATTGTTTATGTGCGTTGTTTCAATTTCTTAAAATTAGGTTCTTACATTTATCAATCATTTATAATTAAATTTTTGTTGTTGAACTCCTTATAATTTCTATTTAAATGTTTACCAAAAAAAAAAGAATTATATTCAAATGGAAGAAATCCAGTATCATTTATATAATCGAAATCATGCTTCACTCATTACAAAGAAATTTGTCATCAGATTCAGATGAGTAAATATTATCGTTTCATTAAAAAAGAAAGACCGTTACAGAATTAAGGTTCGATTATATATATATATATATATATATATATATATATATATATATATATATATATATAGGTCAAAACTCCAAATTGGTCCTTTATGTTTGTACGAAGTTTCATATTGGTCCTTTATGTTTCAAAAAGTCCAAATTGGTCCTTCCGTCCACTTCCGTCAATTTTGTAAGTTAAGTGCTGACGTGTCCATCTAAGCTGACGCGTCATGCCACGTCAGCACCACGTCACTGCCACGTCATCACATATGATATTGGATGATGACGTGGCAGTGACGTGACGATGATGTGGCATGCCACGTCAGCTTCAATTGACACGTAGGAGAGATGGTGTGTCCACGTCAGCACTTAACTTAAAAAATAAACGGATTTGGACGGAAGGACCAATTTGGAACTTCTTGCAAACATAAAGGACCAATATGGACTTTTTGAAACATAAATGACCAATATGAAACTTCGTGCAAACATAAAGGACCAATTTAAGGTTTTGACCTATATATATATACTCAATAAAGTTTCTAAACAACATAAAATTTAAAAGTTAAAGGGTTCATAACAATTCACAATTGATACGTTTTAAAACTTTTTATTTACTAAAAATTAAAATTTAAATAATAAGCTATTAAAAGAATAATCTTATTTAAATTTAAAAAGCATTAAATGGGAATCATCGAATATTAGATACGCTTTGTCCTTTGTACAAATAAAGAATATATATATAGAGAGAGATTTCACAGGAACATAGATGGACACCACTTCATTTTCCTCTCAATTTGTTATTGCTGTCACCATCTTATTGCTTAACTAAAAGATTATTTAGGTTATCATCTAATTTAGGAGTAAATGTTCAATGGTACGATAGAATTAAATTTCAATATATTCCTTAAATCAATTAGTTTTTAATCCATTCAAAGTGGGTTATTCTTATTAATGTGAGTTTATATTAATATTAACAAATGACATTACATTATTAAAGAGATACACCGAAATTCAATAATACAATAGTATTAAACTCTTAACGTAATATATGTGCTTTTTCTAAAATACAAGTTATGCAATAATTATATGCATCGTTTTAACTATTTTTAAGCATGTTTGGGTCATTTCATTGGATTCTAAAAAAGCATTATCTAGCGCCTATATACCTACCTATCTAGTAATACCTTTAGCCTTTGGTATAATTAATCACTTTTAGGTTTTAAGAAAGACAAATCTATATATTAATTGTTTATTAATGTTTAACATATACAAAACAAGTATTTTATTTGTTCTGTATCTTGCAGAAAAATCAATCAAGCAACTTGATGTTGCCATTTTATCTAATTAATTAAACTTGGTTACTTTGTTCATTTGTTGTGAATAAACAAATGAAATTAAATTGGAAAAGTTTCGGTTCTAGCTAGTTAAGAGATAGGATCCTTTAAAGTAATTCTCTACATTTGTTGGTAGAGTTATGAGAGAGATAGAGAGAAGAAATTTTTTTTTTTTGATTTTTTTCTCTATCTCTCTCATACTCCACAAAAAAATATAAAAAATTACTTTAAATGATACACTCTCGTAATAAATATAGGTTTTCTCTTCTTGAGAATGCCACCTAACTTTTTTTCCTCGTAGAAAATGATTTTTTATTAAAAACAAACTGGAAATACAAATACTGTATGTGATAAAAACGTCAAAACTACAACAGGGAAGGAAATTGCAACAAAATACTTTTTTGAATTCTAAGATAATAATCGATGATCGAAGGAGTATTCTCTTGTAATTAATGAATTAATATTTAAATTTTTGTTGGAATAGATACTATCCGAAAGTACCTTGAGCGTAGGATATATATATTGTCTTTAAATTTATACCAAATACCAAAAAAATCTGACGTAATAATATTTTAATTTGTAATATATGCTATGGTTTGTTCTGTTGTTGGGCTGATATCGTGATTTTAGAAATGTGTGAAACAATACTTTTATAGTAGAAATTCAATAACAAAGACGGAATAATATTTTTGGTGACAATATTTTAGTGAATCAAGATGTGAAATGGAATATTATTCGATGGGAGAGTCAACTTTATATATACTACTGCAATGTGATGCATATTAGTAAGAGAAGAGTTTATTGATCTTAATTACCGCATCTTAACAATAAATCCTATAATATTTAAGTATTTAGTCATTAAGTAGTTTATAGTGGATACCTAGTATAGTACGAGTAGATGTTCAGTGGTACGATAGCACTGAACTTCAGTACATTCCTCCAATCAGTTGACCCATAAACCATTCAAGATGGACCCTAATTAATGTGAGTGTTTATTAATATTAACAAATGGCACTACATGATTTGAGGGATGTATTAAAAGTTCAGTGGTACGGTACCATTGAACTTTTATCCGTATAGTACAAGGCTTAAATATATATATATATAAGAATAGGATGGACGATGGAGATTATTGGAGAGCCAAACCAATTAATAGGGCATTTATATAACGTGAAGATCGACCAGAGTATAACAGTAAAGGCTATACAATTAGCTAGCTAATTATGGTTATCTCCTAATATTAGATGTCTCAATATTTTTCTCGAGCAAATTAAGGTATACTCCATTGTGAGCCAATTCCTATTACCTCTGCTTTCTTCAATGTATAACTAGAAAACGGATAAACTTTTTTGAAAAAACATAATAATAAAGGTACGGAGGAAGAAAGAAATAAAAAATGATGGGTTTTATATTATCAATTTTTCTTTCTCTTAATTTTTTTTCTGTCACTCTTCTTACTTTAATGAATACTTAAGTTTATCATACAATATAAATGATTCAATCTTCTCAAATTTACTGTGTAGGTAGGCGAGAACGGATCTTCTACGGTGCTACTGTTGTGCCATTCAGTTAATCACGGTTAAAATCGTAACTAAACCGGTCACGCAACCGTGACAAATGTTTTTGCCACGGTTTTGTGTTCGGTTAGTCACAATTAAAAATCGTGACTAATCAAACCGCACAACAACTAGACAGTAAAAGATCCGCGTTCATAGGTAGGCGTGGTTTTCTTAAGTAAGAATTCTTAAGAATAATGGAGAATATAATAAAATGATCTCTATGCATGTTAGAGGGCGCGTGTGTTGTAATATTTTACATGCACGTGATCTTGCATTAATCTATTCTTTTCTTCCTCGATCAGCCCGGCTTAGTTGACATTTTCATGCTCAAACAAGAGCTTAATTTTGTCGTTTGAGAAATCCACCCAAGGAAAACCAATTATTAGTAAAAGTAATTAGACTTTTCTTCCAGAGATGTACAAATTCAAACAACTACTATTATTATCAGTGGGTTTATATAATAATTAACATGTTTTGAATGTTTAATATAGAATTTAAAAAGTATTATTGTATTTTAAAATAATAAAACTAAGTAACAACATGAGTTATTATTTAAATTTAATTTTTATTCTTTCATGTATCGATAATAATTGCCACTGGAGGCAGTGAAGGTTGAGTTCTTGAAATCATGTAAATACTAGAAGAAAGCAGGTTTTAGAGGCGGTTTTTGTAATTCAAGAATACAAACCGACAGTGAAATGACTTTAATTTTATGGTAACTAATTATATGAAATTAATGAATGATAGAGACCTGGTCGAGGTGAGAGCTAAGAATAAGATGGATGATGTATTTCCCATGCATTGCTGTGTGCAACGGATTGACAGAAAATGTTAAGAAAATTCATGTTTAATTATTATTATTATAGTTCATATTTTCATAAGGATTTAACTTAATTAATTACTATAATTTAAAACGTATTACAAATAGTGGCTCTCTCTTTTCTCACTCAGTTCTCTTCATTCATATATCTAACACAAGAGAAATTGTTAGATCTGATAAATTTGGCACCACTCTTTACTAATTTTAGTTTCTTTAGTTAATGTAGTTTTAAAAATAAGTAGATCTTTTAGATATATATTTCACCCCCTAACTTCAGTGATAGTTTATCTTCTGAATTTAATTATTGTTTTTGTGTTTCTTTTCTTTGGTGGAGCTTTTTTAACAAGTAGGCTCTTCTGACTCTAATATTTGTGATATCTAAAGTTATAATTTGTGGATTTTTTGTTAAAAAACTCTCGCTCTTTCATCAAGTTGTTAGAAGAAATTATGACACTTTTAACAGTAAAAAATACTTCAGATTTAAAATGTATAAGATATAAAAGTAACAACTTTGTTAGTAGCACTAAGAACGGTAAAGTTTATCATCTCGAATTAATCTTAGAAATGGGATCATCCCTTTTATATATTTTGCTTCTCTAGTTCAACAGCTTTTACAATTTAATCTTCAGTAATAGAATGAAATTCTCTAATTTATTGTAAGTATCATTGGATTTTTATATAATTTGATTACATTTGTTTTCCTTCATATATATATATACATACTTTTTTTTAAAATATCGATTTTAATGTTAAATGATGAAAACTACAAGAACCAAATTATTTTCATAAAATTGCGCTAAAATCTCATAAATACTTTTCTTTCTTTTTTTTCAAAAAAAAAACTCCGATTTATCATATGGGTATATATGTAATGAAAATTAAAATAGCCAAAAATATTAGATATAAATTAATATAGTTAGGGAATTGAAAGTGGGTGGCACCACAAATAGAATAGGCAAAAGCAAGCACTAGGAGGGTTTTAAATTGCGGTTGCAATATTGTTGCTGCCGCAATTGCAGTGTGATGCAGTTTTATATAGAAACACGGTTAATTGTATGAATTTGTGACTTTTTAAAAAGTTAAAACGTGGATGTATAGGATGAGTGTATGTCCATGGAAGAAAAAGAAAAAGAAAGTAGAGAATAATATATATTTGATGTATTTGATATTATAATATATATAAATTCATTTAAATAATTCACGGTCGTAGCAGCCGTAACCTGCATTGTAGTAGTCGCAATACCCACAATCGCGATAATTACAATGCAATCACAACTGCAAATAAAAACCTTGGTAAGTAGGGCGGGCTGTTGTCTCAATTATGGAATGAGACATTTAAAACTGTTCTTCTAATGGATCAAACAGAATTGAATGGTTGATTTTGACTTGAATGGTTTCACAAATTTGTCGTTACAGTGCTTCTTCAACTATATGTGGCAAATAACGTAACGTGATTCCTGAGGGGCCGAACAGGTAATTGATTTTCCCATTATGGTAATAACAAGTTAAAATTATGCACATAAAACTCACAGGCAAAGTTCATCCATTAAAGAACAAAAAGATGGCCCTTCATCAATTTTCATTTCTTTTGCTTTCACATTATTATTTACATTTCAAATCTCTACAACGACATTTATATCACTACAATTAATTCAATATATCAATCAATCTTCGCTGGCACCCAGTCCTTTCAAATTATCTAGCTATCATTTTTTTTTTCCTTATGTAGTATTATATATATGTTTTTGTCTAGTTTAAACTTTAAAGTCGTGTTAGGAACAAAATGGTTTTCTGCGGGACCCAAAGAAAAAACTTCAAAGTCGTTTTGTTTTGATTTGTTGTTTAATTGAAAAATTGGAAGAAAAAAAAACTTCATTTTTGTTGCTTTAGTTTTGATTTTGCTTCTAGCTATGTATCCCGTGAAATAATTTTGTAAATATATGATTTTCTTGATATAGCATTTTGGGTGGGACATATATATATATATATATATAGAGAGAGAGAGAGAGAGAGAAATTAACGAGTAACTTATATCATGATTGTTAAATAATAAATTGAATTATTTTTAGTTAATTAAAAATGTAAACTAAATCCTATTTTTGAAAATCTACTCTTTTATTTTTTGAAAAATTAAAAATTCTATAATATCATACTTTATTTTTTTTTATTGAAATACCATTAATTAATAGAATTATTGAGTATTCAAAAATAATCAACATTTTTTGAATGAAAATATGTTTTAAAAAATAATATAAAATTATGATCATTAATTTTAAAACAATAAATTAAAAATTAAAAAGTTATGAACTTTTTTTATATATAATACCATTATCCTCTTTCAAAAAAAATATCATTATTCCTAATTTTCTCTCTTTAATTTTTTTTTCACATAATATATTTTCTCTCTCGTTTTCTATTTTAATTATTTAAGTGACTATTTTGATAGACAACTGACCAAAAAATTCAACAGCCATATTAATATAGATACCTAATTAACCAGCCCATGGGTCATTGTCTATTTTGACAGAACTTGTGATAAAATAATTAAAAATTGACTTTTCAACGATAAAAAAAAATTAAAAACTAACACATTTCATTAATTGGGAGAACATATATTTTTGAGGGATTAAAAAATCATCAATGTACTATAAATATAATTACAAATCTATTGATAATCTCACACAATGACCATTGAACACAGTACTTAGAATGCTCATAATATTTTCCCTCTAAATATTATGGCATGCATATGTTGTTGGTAATAATTAAATCAACCATCGATAATTATTGATCGTCGAAAATACTATTATTGAATTTTTTCAACAGTTTATTTTGAAGACCAAATTTTAGTGATTTAAATAAATTTTTTTTCAACAATTAATAGTGGCCATCAAAATAAATTGTTGCAAATATTTATTTATTTTTTATTGTGTTATAAGATGCATATGTTGTGGTAATAATTAAATCAAATGTTAATTCAATGATTATTATATTCTTGCATTTTGTTTTAAAAAAACAATTTTATTTCACTTATTAGATCTTACTGTACTATACACTAAAAAAAATTGTTATTAATTTTATAAGATCAAATAAATTCAGTAAATATGCTTAATGATTATGATTATATATAGTAACAAATATAATAAAATTAATAAATTAAACTATTACGACTAACTAAAATTTATATCACATCATCACTCTGAATAAACCAAGAGTCACTACCATGCTAAGAGCAATTTTTTTGGGTAAGGATGCTAAGTGCAATTTAAAGAGCTGTTATTGTAAATTTTCTATAAGTCTATAATTAACTAGCTAGAAATGTTCAATATTGAACTATATATAGAGTATAGATAACGTACTAGTACCATACAATCTTAGAAAGCATAGAAGAAAAGAAGGCAAACAATAAATAAATAAATAATGTGTGTGTGTGTGAGAGAGAGAGAGGAGAGAGAGGGGTTGAGAGGGACATTGACGGACGAAACATATGCTGGACCACATTGTACTATGATTGATAAAATTTGTCAGTCACATTACTACCAAGATGTTGGCATTCATGTACTACCAATAAATTTATGAGGGCATAATTGTATCATCTTATTTATATATCAACTTTACTAATTAATACTTATGTTTGATGATGTAAAATTTAAATAGTAGAATCTATGATTTTTATGGTTCTCAAAAAAATTTTACATCATATTTTTTACATATTAAACATACTTTTTTATCATATTTTTCTCTCTCCTCATTTTTTCTCTCTCGTTACTTTTCTCTATAATATTTTCCTTTATTCCACAATATATTACATCTCCTCTCTTACTATCCGTGCATTTCCACCAAACGTAACCTAAAGATATTAGTTAACTAAAGATTCATTCTAATTAATTAAAGAGTTTATAAAATTATATATTTTTGTTATTTTTTATTAAATTTAAAATAAAAAATTATCTCTAAATCAATCAAAGAAACTATTAAAAAGTATGATAGGACAATTGTTAGATAAAATCTATATAAAATATAAATTGATAAATAATAGATATATTTAAAATTAACAGTCTTACTCTTGCATAATAAGAAGCAACATATATATAAACCTACTTAATTATTTTTCTGTACGTACCTCATATGATATATGCAATATGGTGACGTGGTTTTTCAGTCTTGACGAAAAAATAAGTATAGACCTTGACTCACCGCAACAAACTTTCCAACTAGCTTTTGAGAATGTTAGTTTGAGTGGAAGAGCACCACATTTATTTCATTAGGTAAACCAAAATATGCCAAACAAACTTGCTAGCTAGCTTCCTATACTTCGCCATAACTACTTAATTATTCATTTATGCACCTTTAATATTATACTCATCAACATTAATTTAATTCATGATGAGAAACTTTGTTTTCACACTCTTAACTTCCTCAAATTATAATAATTAGTATTGTTTTTAATTGTTTCTAATAGCAAAGTATTTTTTTTTTGTTCAGGATGTGACAATCAACTCCTTGCAGAAAAGCCTATATATATATGCACCCAAATTTAATATATCACTACAATAAGGAAAAATTTAATTATCATAAGTTAATTAATGTTAATGTTATGGTAATAATGTTATCACTTCAATAAAGAAAAATCTAATATAACTGACATTAAAGTCTTGGACATTATATCTCTGTAGGGTTCGTTAAAGATAATTTATATCTGATAATTAATGTTAAAATTATAATTTATTAATTACGAAGAATAATTATACAGAGTTTTGATGGAGATGGATGATAATTAGTTAAAAGAGATGATACAGAAAACAAGGGATTTAGAACAAGTTACTTATAGATGGAAAAAAAGAGAAGAAATTAAAGTCAAAAGCGTGAGTGTAGGTGTGAAGAAATTAAAAATGAAGAGATGAGGAAGTAGGAAGTTTCAAAATGTAGAAACAGAGGGAGTTAATAAGGGAAGTGTATGTAAGATTAGAAAGGGGAAGTGATATTATTGGCCAATATATATATAAGAGTAATTAAAGTTTTAATTAATAATATTTGTACTAGTGCTGTCGCTTGTCATATTGTCGTCATGGCTGTATTTATAATAATATTACAATTATTATATATGCAATAAGATTAATATTTATATATAATAGAAAAGATAATAGTAATAATTAGAGAAAGCAATATAATTGAAGTAATTAAAATTCCACCAATATCAAGAAAATTTGGATTTATTCACGGAATATATTTCGTGGGTAATCCGTGGAAAAAAAAATTCTTTAAAATTAGTCACAAATTTAGTCACAGATTGATTTTCGTAGGCAATTTAAAAAAATTAACCACAGATTTATAATCCGTGAGTAATTTGTCAATTAGTCACGGTTTAATTTCTTGAAATTAGCTACGGACTTACAAACTGTGGGTAAGTGGTAAATTAGTCAATCCGTGAGTAAGTGTTTATTATTTAAATTTTGGATATATATAAAATATTTTATATTAACGAAATAACAAGTGATAAATGATCTATTGATAATTCTAAATATTATCATGTAAGATATCATTTCTTCGAATCCTCTAAAAATCATTTTTCAAAAATATAATATGGTCTAGTGGAGGTTGTTGGAGGTGGGAGGCGACCGATCGAATATTTACTCACGGAATAACACAAATTTACCTACAGATTTATTCGTGGGTAAAATTGTGTTTTGTTGTTTATATATATATATATATATATAGATATATATATGTTGTGTGTTGAAAATTAATGGTAGTAAAGAAGCATGCATATATAATTGAAGGAGAGGGGGAAATTAAAATAATGAAGAGTGGGGCCTGTGTATTAGAAACGTGATGTTATAGAGAAGTAGTGGGAGTGGGAGAGGGAGAGGGAGAGGAAAGATGCATGGGAGCTATAAATATGTGAGTGAGTGAGGAGTGGTGGGATGTTCCATATGGGTGGGAGAGCAATTAATTAAGTGAAGATAACATCACAATTCACATCCATCCATTTTGGTAAAGATGGGAAGAAGCCCCTGCTGCTCGAAGGAGGGCTTGAACAGAGGAGCCTGGACCGCTCACGAAGACAAAATCCTCACCGATTACATTACCCTCCACGGCGAAGGCAGATGGCGAAACCTCCCCAAAAGAGCAGGTTTGAAAAGATGTGGCAAAAGTTGCAGACTTCGATGGTTGAACTATCTCAGACCAGATATTAAGAGAGGCAACATTTCCCCCGATGAAGAAGACCTTATTATCAGGCTTCACAACCTCTTGGGAAACAGGTATTCTATAATATATACCTCCATTATAATTAAGTGGATGGCTCTCTTAATTACTTACTGAATTTCGTGTGTGTGTAGATGGTCTCTAATAGCAGGGAGGCTTCCAGGGCGAACAGACAATGAAATCAAGAACTACTGGAACACCAATTTGGGGAAAAAACTGCACAATAAAGATAAGGACCCTCATCTCCAAAAAAACAATAATAATAATAAGAATGATGTTGGTTTTTATGGTGAGGAAGCAGCCCCAAACACAAACACTCTGAATTCCCCTCCTGTGTCTGTGGTTCGTACAAAGGCCACCAAGTGCTCCAAGGTCTTCATAAACCCCCCAGTCCCACCTCTCAACTCCATGGGCAACCAAACGACGCCGTACGAGGCCGGGTGGTTGTCGTTTGAGGGAATTACAGAGAAAGAGATGAGGTGGTCGAGCACGACGACAGAGGATTATTTGCTGGGGGATTTCAACGTGGGAGAGCTCTGCTTGTCCGATCTTCTCAACTCCGAAATGTGCAACAACAACAACAACAGCGACTCCTTGTCGCCTTCGTGTTGCGATCAGCCTTTCGTATTCTCCGATGACATTCTCAATGATTGGACTCAAACCAACGCTGCTCATCCCGAACCTCACTCTTTCACTTCCTTCCTTCAATCTACTCACTCTGACCAATGGCTGCCCCCCATTAATTAATTAATCAACCCTTCTCTTCTCTTCGATCACTTCTTTTATAATTAATGTAATAAAAAACAACTTTAAATAAGCTATTTAGTTTACCTTCTTCTTTCTTTCTTTTTTTAAGGCTAGTTAGTTAGTTCTTCATCACTTAGCTTCTTCGTCTGCTGCAGGAGGGTTCAACTAATTAATGTATAATAATGTCAGTAATTAATTAAACACAACTTTCTTCCACTACTGTACTGCCCGCCTGCATTCTCAAATATCTATATCAATAAACGCTGTATAATTGTCTCTCACCATTATTAACTTCTTTCTTTTTATTTTGGAAAAAACTTATATACACGGTTGTTTATATGCTTTTTTTTAGGTTAATCAATTAAAAAAAAACATATGTCAATTTTAAACACATATTTTTTTTAATTGATTAACCTTAAAAAAGCATGTAAACAACCGTATATAAGTTTTGTCCTTTTATTTTTTGTCTTCCCCACCCTTTGTGTTTCATCTTTAGCTGCTTGTACGCCATGCAAACTTATAGTTTAATTAAAGCCTTATAATAATGAGTTTAAACCATCACCACATTTTTATATAATTATCAGTTAAAATAACTCAATCATATATCAAGAGTAATGCAATTATATTTTTTATATTACGCGCGCGATCCATGATGAATATTCATTATTAAGAGGATTTGCGTTTGCTATTTTAATATTAATGAAGTGATACGTACAGTAGAGTGCAAGATTACTAGGCAAATTACACAAACGTACCATGAATTAGACTTTTAAAATATTTTTAACATTAGAATTTCAAATCATTTTATATTTAAAATATTATTAAAAATAAATTTAATTTTTATATATCAGTTAAAACTAATCTTTAAAAGTTACATTATTCACAAACACACAAACACAAATATAATGCTTTAATTAAACAATAACAAAATTATGACAAAAATAAAATATTAAATAAGTATGAGCTGACTCTCATCATAGCATTTAGTTTTTATTGATATATAATCTCACATTTTGGGGTATATACATGTAGTTTAAAAAATTAAATACTATATTTTAAATAAATTTATATACCATATATTATAGTTAAACTATAATTCAAGTAAGCCTAAACTTGGCAAAATATGTCACAATCTGAAATAACTGAGTTAGTTGTAGTGTGTGGTTTTTGCATATAATGCAGCATTTAAAGAAAATGTTGTTAATTAGTTAGGGAGCTATGGAAATAGGAGGAATCCTTGGTGAATGGCCTATAGAACTTCATACCGTAAATAGATTGTTCATAAATTTGTTCGTTTTCTATATTAGTTGTCATATCATACAACTAAAACATTACTTATAATAATTAAACTGTTCAAATAAAATCATTTGAAATATTTTACATAAATAAACGTCAATTAATACAAATTATAAGTAGTTTGTGTAGGAGTATTATTGTGTTGTGAGATTCTGATAAGGCAATATTAATTTCATTTTTATATGAAGAAAATATATAGAGCATCACCTACGGTATTATATTCATAGGAAATAAAAAAAATGAGTAATCTGCATGCATAGTAAAATAGAAGGGCTAGGGAATTGGATTTTTTGCAGTATTTTTTTTTTTTGGAATGAGAAAGGTATAGAATATAGATACTAATAAATACAAGTGAATATCTCTTCTTCTCCTTCTTCTTTTTTTTTTTTCAAAATCACCTATATCTAAGAATTTTTTTATTGAGCTTTGAATCATCTTGTTCTAGGTATTACTTAAAATTAAAAGATCCTATATAACAGGTTGGAATTAAGTTCTCCCAATAAGATTTTTTTTTACATACATACACAAGATTTAAATTTAAATAATATAGAATAATTACCGCAACACTTATATATATATATATATATATATATATATATATATATATATATATATATATATATATAGGTCAAATATTTATTTTGGTCCTCTATATTTCACTCAAGTTTTAAATGGGTCATTTATTTTTCAAAAGTTTTATATTAATCCTTTATGTTTTTCAAAAGTTTCATATTTGTCCTGCAGGTTTCATTAAAGTTCTATATTGGTCATTTATGTTTCATTAAAGTTCTATATTGGTCCTTTATGTTTAATTGAAGTTTTATATTAGTCCTTTGTATTTTATTAGAGTTTTATATTGGTCCTCTCAATATGGTTTTATTTTTTGGCTTAAACGGCACCGTTTGGGTGTTTTTGGTGTGTCTAAGGTCACGTCAGCTATCTGATACACGTAGGAGAGATTACGTGTCTACCTCGGCACGCCATGTCAGCAGTTAACTTAAGAAATTGACAAATTTGGACGAAATGATCAATTTAAAACTTATAAAAAACATAAAGGACTAATTTAAAATTTGAATACAACATATATGACCAAAATCAACCTTTACACATATATATATATATATATATATATATATATATATATATGTGTTTGTTGTGTTTGATTTTCATGTGGCCCGTGTTGAATTAAAGAGAGTATCCAAAGTTAGGGCGGAAGGAGAAAGAGACAGAGATAGAGTATATTTGGGGATAAATAATAAATAATAATATTAATAGGGCCACTCCCATACGACGTCTCATGAAGGCGGGGCCCACCGCCGCCATGGCCCACACTAAATGCTTAGAATCCAGACAGCCTAATGCACTGTCCTCACCCTTTATTCTACTCTCCTTCCCTGTTGTATGTCCATTATTCATCATCACCTCTCTTTTTCAATTTTTTAAAAGATTAACTTAATAATATAATATAACAAATAATATAAATTTAAACTAGTTAGGTATATGGTTACTACACTGTATATTTACAGCTTGCATTATATAAATAAAACATATACAATTCAACTATTTTTGTATCTATATTTAATTTAACATACTATTCAATTAATTAACCATAAGCACACGTACGCTTAAATTAATAATTAATATTAATTAGGAAGCTACATCGACTCTCAAAGTTTGATCCCACCATTTCCCACTAAACATTATTAGCCCATATAATATAATTAACTCAGCTTTGTGACCCATCCTTAATTCCCAAAAGCACACGTAGTGTCTTGTAAAAGAAATAATAAGAGAGAATATTGCATTTTACCTTGTAATTAAGTTTCTTAATTATTAGATTGTTGCAATTATATATTGAGAAACAAAAAATAGCCCAATGATTAATAAATATGCATGTGAATTAATAAGATAGCTAGGATGTTGATATTTTTTGGGTGTAAATTAAATAGGATGTTGATATATATATATATATACACTTAAACAAGAATAATATATAAGATATTGATATAAGTGTGGTAATATAGTTGGTTGGCTAAATTATAACATAAATATTGGAGACTACTATTGACTTTTTGGACTTAAGCACCTTTGCTTTACCAAAAAATATGGTTCAAATTGTGAAGTTTAATTACATTAATTAAAAGAAGGAGACAAAAAAGTGTCGAGATCATATTAAACAACTCTGTGTGTTTTGTATCTATATTTAACATACTATTCATTGGGTTGTGTTTTAGACGGGAAGATAGCACGTGAAGAACGGTCTTTTCAACGACGGACTAGTAGCAAACGTACACCCAAAACTTTTGAAACAACGTATAACTTGTTCTTTTTTGGGTTTGATTATAGTTGACACCAACATATTAATTCATTATTAATTTCTTATCAATCTTATTTTAACATGTAAACAAATTTAATGTATAGAATAATTATTGTTTTATATATACATTAAACACGAATGTGTATTAATCTGTAAAATCGACCTACTATTAACATTTTTATGAAATACATACTATTCAAGTGATATCATCCGTCGTCGACCCACTATTAACATTTTATAAAATACATACTACGCATTAGAAAAATTAATGCAGACATCATTGGTCGCTGAACAGTCATAATTGATATATATAATATATATATATATATATATATATATATATAGCAGTTGCCGAACAACTGAATTTGGAGAGGATGTTTAATTAGAAATGTCAAAATGAGTTTAGTTTACACCGACTCTTAAAATAATAAGGGCCGAAATAAAAGGTTCATTTTATGGAAAAGTTATAACTTCGGTCCATTTAAGTTTATGGTCTATGATGAATTTACAAGAATTGGGTTGAACTGATTCACAAGAATTTTTTTTATGACATATAAAATATTCTGACAAAAAAAAGTCATATAAAATATTATATTATATATTAATATCTAACATTTATTCATAATAAATTAATATGTAAAATAGTGTAAGCCAATTTGCAATACTAATTAATAATATGTTCATTTATAAGATAAATTGCACTAAATAATTTTTTAATTTATATTTATGTAACTAATTTGTAATATTTATTATTAATTTATTGATATTTAATCATGTAAAATAAATTAAATTTTTTTTTAAAAAGTCCATGAGCCAACTCACACCCATCAAAGGCTGTATTGAACTAGCATTTTAGGTTGAACAAAACTTATATGCTGCTGCGTACGTGCATTTGGTAAGGTTAACCAATTAAAAAAAAACATGTGTCAAAATATAAACAACATCACATAAGTTTTTTTCTTTTAGGTTTACTCAAGAGGATTGCCAAGCCTAGCTCGGCCTATCCAACTTAAAATTCTTTGTGGGGCAACCCACAACCTTGTAGCTAGACTGGCTCATTTTGATATCTCTATGTTCAATATTTTAGTAATATTAAATTTTAATATATTTCTCTAATTATTTTATCATAATTTATTCAAGATAACTCCTTGTGATTAATGTAAACCCTATAAATATTAAAAATTGACACTAAATATTAAATAACGGAAGAAATATACTAAAATTCAAAACTTCGGGCATAAAACAAAATTTTTATTCCAAAATCTCTTGTAATGGTCGGGTTTTAATTTAATTTTTCTTTTGGTGAAATGGGTTTTAATTATATCAAAATGCAAGTGGCACTCTAAAAAAAATGCAATTGGCACTCATTAACATGCAGCAAATTAAAAGGTTCTCATTATTGAGACACCACTTTAAATAAATAGTTATTTTTTAAAGTTTAATAGTTAAAGTAAGGATTATGTATTATATTGTTCGTCAAATCAAATATCACCACTGATCGGTCACTCCACATTGGCTTATTATTAATAAAAACGTTAAAAGAAAATTTAAAATAAACTGATTCATTAAAACATGATCATATATAGCATCGAAGAGAATCCTGTAGACAAAAAGGGGTGGTGGTGAAATTTATATAACATGGAATTCCATGAATTAAAATAGGTTAAGCCTAGCTATGAAAACTTAGCAAGCGAGCTTACCCTATTGCTGGGTGAGTTTATTATATATAGTACAGTAATTAAGGTGGAAACCAAAGTAGCTAAGGTTTTGATGATGAAGATAGAGTGGGTAAAAATTCAATTGTCACGGTCTGAATAATTACAGAGAGAGAAAAAAGAAAAGAAAAAGAGAAAGGGTGGGTTTTGGTGATGTTTTGCTTTCAAGTTTCAATCTTACCACAAAAAGTATAGGTTGCTTCCTAGAGAGAATAACATGTGCATAGGGGACACTTGATCTTCTTATGGTTTCCCAATCTGAAACTACATATATATGCACACGTAGAGTGATAGACATTTATTAGTATATCTTTTGAGTATTTCCAAGTGAAGCAGTGCTGAAGCTCATGTGTGATGATCATCATTTATATATATATATATATATATATAAAAACAGGTAAGCTTTGTTTTACCACCTATTAGGTGTTAAATTTGTTGGGATGTGTATTATTTTAAATTTTAAAAAAATATTTTAATATAGATCTCAAAACAGATCCAACGATTATCATATACTTAATATTTCTCCATAGCATTAAACTTCAACCACTAAGACATGCACCTCACTTACTAATATAATATCTCCTCAGTAATATTTAATTAGCTCATGTCACTTTCTTCTCTCACTTTTTCCTTCTTTTCTTTTGTCATCACTTGATTAGAGGCATCTACAGTTGGGAACAGTATAGTAATAGGATATTGACTATGTCAGTCTTGGTGTTGGGACCACATATGCACAAATTAAACCCAATAATGTAAAATTTTTTTTTAAAAAAATTATACTTATTATTTCTTTAATTGGCATCATTTGCTAATTAATCACTAACGTTATAATATTTTAGTATATGTTGATTCTAAAACAATAAAATTACTTGAATGTCTACTGTCACTACACCAAAAATCATTTCTAGAGTCATTTGTATTGTATCAAATTGTTGCTTTTAAGCACAGAAAGTATGAAGAATTTGGCAACTAATTCAATAAAAACGGGAGAAATATTGTATAGATAATGCAATGTAATTATTGGTGATCTTTTTCTTGTGTTTCATTTAGGATACGCTTGGTATAAATGCATGAATGTAAAGTATTGTATAATAAAAGAAGGCAAAAGTATCTTTCCTAACCCCAACGTTTGGGGGTCCTGTCAGTTTCGACCCTAACGTTTTTTTGCTGTCAATTGTACCCCTAACGTTTTACGTTTCTGCCAATGTCATCCTTTTCACTAACACCGTCAAATATTTAACAGTTTTTGCTGACGTGGCATCCTACGTGGCAAAACGTTTCTTTTTTCTGTCAATTGTAAGCCTAACGTTTTACATTTCTGCCAATGTCACCCTTTTCACTAACACCACCAAATATTTAATAATTTTTGCTTACGTGGCATCCTATGTGGCAAAAATATCTAACTTGGTATATTTTTTTTCCACATCAGATTTCCTACTCATCTTTTCCCCCATCAAAGTTGTGTCGTTTTGACCTCGGCCTATTCCTTCTAAAATATAACTCAAACGCACGCGCTTTTTTGCTCATAAAAACATCAGAGACGTTATCCATTCTCTATTTTAGGGTAACGTCTCCGGCAAAGTAGAGAATGGGTAACGTCTCGACGAAGTAGAGAATGGATAACGTCTCCAATGTTTTTGTCTGCAAAATAGCATGTATGTTTGAGTTATATTTTAGAAGGAATAGGCCGAGGTCAAAACGACACGGTTTTGATGGGAAAAAGATGAGTAAGAAATCTGATGTGGAAAAAAATATACCAAGTCAGATATTTTTGTCACATAAGATGCCACGTAAGCAAAAACTATTAAATATTTGATGGTGCTAGTGAAAAGGGTGACATTGGCAGAAATGTAAAACGTTAGGGTTACAATTGACAGAAAAAAGAAACGTTTTGCCACATAAGATGCCACGTCAGCAAAAACTGTTAAATATTTGACGGTGTTAGTGAAAAGGGTGACATTGGCAGAAACGTAAAACGTTAGGGGTTCAATTGACAGCGAAAAAACGTTAGGGTTGAAACTGACAGGACCCCCAAGAAAGTATTGTAGAGGAAAGTGAGAAAAAAAAATAGAGAAAAAAATTAGGATAAAAAGTGTGTTTGGTATGTATAAAATATAATATAATTTTTTTTAAAAATCGTAAAAAACTATGATTTTAATATTTGGAAATGATACTTCAGGCAAAAAAAAAAAAAATTTGAAAATGATACCAACCATACCCTTAGTTGCCTATTCTTTAAATTTCCTTGCTGTCTTTTAATTGGCTCAAAAGTCAAAACGAGACCAGAGAAAGCCATCTTTCATTGTTATTTAAAAAAAAAAAAAAGTTTAACCCATCAACGTACCTACTAAAACCAAGAAGAAAGCCCATTGGGCTTTCCTTGGACAATTTGGGCCATACTCTTATTTTGTTTGGTTACCACGCAAAACTATTCTAATGTCTAAAAGGAGGTCAAAAAAGCCTTTAGATATTAAATGATATACCTACCATCCTTTCTTTATTTTTGGATTATTATAGTATTGAACTTGATCCTCACGAAAACTATAGTAAGAAAATAACATAATTAAAAGTTATTCCAGAAAGGTTGCCTTCTTCTGCAAGACAAATAGATAAGATTTGATTGACTGAACTTTTACAATAAAATAAACATGTGTTAGATGCATAACCAAGCTCTTTGGTATAAATTCCATTGCTTGAGAGTAGGGAAAGGGAAGCATCAAATAAACATGGATGACTTAGTTGTATATCCTGCATTACTGCTAGCTTTACTGTGTGTGCTGCTCCTAATTAGGGGCTTCCATTCCCTTTGGCGGAAACCCAAAATGCTACAAAGGAACTTAAAGCAACAAGGAATTATGGGTACCCCTTACAGGCCTCTCATTGGAGACATGAAAGAGTTTGTGAAGCTGATAACACAAGCCTGGTCCAAACCTATGAATCTAAACCACAAGATTGTTTCAAGAGTTGATCCATTCACTCTCAATAATGTGCAGAAATATGGTAACTATTAACTATTTTGACTTAAGGGTCTTCTAATTAGTTCCCTCACATTAATGTTGGTTTTATGTATATTGGTCAGGGAAGATATCAATGTGTTGGTCTGGGACAAGTCCAAGGTTGATCATCAAGGATCCAGAGCTGATGAGACAAGTGTTGTCTAATAAGCAAGGTCACTTTCAAAAGCCACCATTGAATCCCAACATTCTCATTATAACCAAGGGTTTGTCAACATTGGAAGGTTATAAATGGGAAAGACGAAGAAAAACTCTTAATCCTGCATTCCACATGGAACGTTTGAAGGTACCATTTTGATGATATATATATATATATATATAGATACCTAAACCGATTTTCATATTCATATAAGCTGATGCATGTGTTTTCTCTTGAAAGGAAATGTTACCAGTATTCTCAACCAGTTGTAGTAAGATGATAGAAAGATGGCAGAACAAGAGTAAGCTTGAAGAAGGAAAATGTGAGATTGATGTTTGGCCTGAGCTTCAAAAGCTCACTGCTGATGTTATTTCTCGAGCAGCATTTGGTAGCAACTATGAAGAAGGGGAACGTATCTTTGAACTTCTGAGAGAGCTCACTATTCTAGTGGTTGAAGCCATGCAAACATTATATCTTCCTGGCTTCAGGTTCAACATCATTTTTTTAATTTCCTTTTTTTTCATTAGGCATGTTGTTAAGAGGGTGGGCCATGCTTCCAGATTCTTGTCATCGGTTCAAATCTTGAAAACAGCCTATCTGTTTGTAGAGATAAGGCTGCGTACACTTGACCCTCCTCCTGGTAGGAGTCTCGTGCACCGGACCGCCTTTTTTTTAAAACATGTTGTCCGTATAGTTTCTTAATAATCCATTGCCATTATATATCTAGATTCATCCCAACAAAGAAGAACCAGAGAAGAAAAGAACTGAACAGAGAGATCCGATCAATGCTAAGAGATTTGATCCAGAGGAAAAAGCATGCCTTGAGACATGGAGAGTCCAGAGTTGATGATGACTTGCTAGGTCTGCTTCTGCAATCAATCTCACAGAACAATGATGATGGCAATGAAAGCTATAAGATGACAGAGGAAGATGTAGTAGAGGAGTGCAAGCAGTTTTACGTTGCTGGCCATGAAACAACCTCCAGTTGGTTGACATGGACAATGGTAGTACTAGCCATGCACCCAGATTGGCAAGAAAAGGCAAGGAACGAGGTCCTACAAATTGGTCACCGCCAAGAATTGAACTATAAAACCATAACCAAACTCAAAATTGTAAGTATATCCTGAGGACATATTAAATTGGGTTTTGATAGGTGCACTTACTTTTAAAGAGTAATTACAGCTTATTATGCATTATGTCTTAAGATGTTATTAACAACATATACTCATTGTTGGGTTTGAGAAAACTTCCTTTTTCTCATTGCATTGGATGAGTGGTCACACCAGAAAGAATAGGATTAGGAATGATTGCATTCGATAACAAGTCAAGCTAGCATCTTTCATATAAAAGACAGTAGAAACACGTTTGAAGTGGTTTGATTACATATAGAGAAGACTATTAGAGGCTCTTGTACAAAGAGTTCACCAAATGGAAGATAGTCTGGGGTAGGAAAAAACCAAAGAAAATAATAAGAAAAAACTATTAAGATGAATTTAATTATTAATAATCTAACTATATAAATGAGCAAAGATAGAACACATTGATGTCATTTGATCCATGTAGCCGATGCCACAAGAAAAGGCTTTGTTTGTTTGTTTGTTGTTATTCCTAAAATATTTGTTTGTGCAGATAAACATGATACTTTATGAAGTTGTGAGGCTATATCCACCAGTGATTGCTCTATATCAACATACATCCAAGGAAACGAAGATAGGAGATATTAGCCTTCCATCTGGAGTTGATCTCACACTGCCAATTTTGCTACTGAATCATGATCCTCAAATTTGGGGTGATGATGCAGAAGAGTTTAAACCAGAGAGATTCTCTGAAGGAGTCTCAAAGGCATCTAATGAACAGTTAGCATTCTTTCCTTTCAGTTGGGGACCAAGGACCTGTATTGGTCAAAATTTCGCCATGCTTGAAGCTAAGATGGCTATAGCTATGATTTTACAACATTTCTCATGGGACCTCTCTCCTTCTTACGTTCATGCTCCTTATACTGTTATGACTCTTCAACCACAGCATGGAGCTCAAATCACATTGCACCCTTTCTAATAATATGTTGTAAGCTATCTCCAATCTGCGTTTCTGTTCAGGACTGAAGTATTTTCTGTCTCATGTTCTAAAATAATGGCGTTGTATTTACCAAATATCTGACAATGGGGTAATAAAATCTCCTTACTCAATTACCTGGCTCTACAAAATTTTCCCTAATGATAATGATGTTTTGAGAAAAAAATGCCACACGGAAGAGACTATTTTGATTAGGAGGACTAATTTGAGTGATTTTAATTTTTGGAGGATCGAATTAAGAGAAGGGTAATCATTTAAGGATTAAATCTTCAATTTACTCTTTTTCTTTTTCCTTTTTAACTATTAAATAATGAGAAATCAAACACGTCAACTAATTATGTTAGGGCATGAAAACAGAACATGTCTTATAAACATCATGAGCACGAATATACTTATGTTTTGTTAGTTTGGATTTTTTTAGGGAAGAAACCATTCTTAATACATTAATTGCACTCATTGGTTTTTGAGAAATTAGGAAACAAGGAGATTAAAAAATGAGACTTATGGGGACAGGTTACATAAACTTCCTTCTCTTCTCTTTTCCTGTAGTATGCCATGCTTTCCTTTTGCAAATTTATCAATTTCCTGTTCAATAAAGGGAAAAAGAAAAAACTTGACACTTTTCTTTCTTTTTATTCTCTTCAATTTTGTAATAAATAAATTAAAAAAATTCATAAATATAAAAAGCAAAATATGCCAAAAAAGAAAGTGTTGACTTCACAATAAATCATCCACACTGTCTAAGATTGCATCAACATCTGGGGTTATAGTGACATGCTTGCTGATCTCTCCAATTGTACAGCATTGCTTTTCAGCAGTATTCATGGCAACAACATCTTGGGAAAACCCACAATCCATACCTGAGGAAACCTGAAAGCAAATCCCAAATTAAATTCAAAGAGAAACCAGAGTTACCATATGGTTAAGGAGTTAAGGCACAAATAATTGAATATCTCAAATACTTTTAACCATGCTTTAAGAATTAAGAGCTTATAAATAAAACTAGGATCTGCAGTATACACACTGTAATTTAGCTTATGAAGTCAATACTTACATCATAAAGAGTATCACCAATCTTCATCTTTACAGCACCACTCTTGTACACTAGCAACTTACCCATGAATCCAGGTGGTAACTCATTCAAATTACATGGTTTCTCCACAGAAGGGGTTTTTGAAGTCCCAGCTGTAGCTGGTTGTTTAAGCATCGGCAAAGTTGGTGGTAACTTGAGCAAAAACAAATTTGCCTCTGGATTCTCCTCCTACACACAATTTACTCCAAATTAATTGTGATAAAAAAAAAAATGGATTTGATTTCTTTTTCTAGTATCAGGTTATTTACCGATAAACCAAGCAGCGTTGCTTGATTTGTTGAATTTTCATCATAAGCTAAGGTTTCTGCATCCTCTCCAAATTCCTCCTCATCAAGACGCTCTATTACAAATAAATGCAAGTTAATGGCACTTGATATTGCATAATACAAAATATCTGTGAAGCAAATCCTTAGCTCCGGAAGAAGAACAGAAGTTAATTAAGTGAATAGTTGACAATAACTTGATTGGACCAAACTCTCACTGAAGGACATGATATTAGAATTTCTTTCATTGTTTCTTTTCTTTTGCTTATTTGACAATACCTGGGTTTCCTGAATATGGCCTCCTCAAGGGAAGAGATGTTGGATAATTACTGTAATAGTCCTGCAGCAAAGTTCAGTAAAAGGAAACCATTAAATCAAAGTACAACAAGCATGAACAGGTGTGCCTCCAAAGGCAACACAGAGGAAGCAGATGAAAAACAGTAATAAAGAACATTTTTTTTTTCTTATTTGACTCAGAATATGCTTACCCATGGTTCTTTGTATTCTTTTTCTCTCACATCTGTCTGAGAGCCGTCATTGTTACTCCTACCCCAAGAAGCACCATGTGATTTGATCGAAGCTGATGCACCTCCAACACCAAAAGCTATTTGTGAAGCAGACACTGCAAACCCAACATGAAAAAAATGCAATTTTAGGAAACAGAAAGAATAATGCTGATCCTACATTCATCTAAGGTACAATTTTGAGATCTTTATATCTTAAATAATAAAGAGTCTGTAAGCCATAGATTCAAATAAGAAGCGTTTAAATAGTTCAACTTGAACTTCACTTTTGATGTGAAAAGAACATGCAGATATAGTACATTCTTGTATTGCTATTCGTCATATAAAGAAAACAATATCACACACAAATGATAAAGATGTTGTATATTAAATTTAGTCTCTTCAATGACAGTTATTAAATTAACTAAGTGAAATCAGTTCTGCATCTTTACTCTGAGGATTAAATAGAAGCATATAATCTTTCTTCACGGTAAAGTAATCAAGAACCCAGAAAAAAAAAAACACAAAAAGATTAAACCGGTGGTTATTATACTAAAACTAGAGAAATAAATGAAAGAATTTCAAAACAGAATGAAGCAAAAGGTTAAACCTTTTTTCTCAACCTTAGGCTTTGCCTTCAAGGAACCCTCCTGCAATTTTCAACAGATAATATCAGCGAGAACATGAAAATTGAATTAAGGGAAAAAAAAAAAAAACTCAAACTGAGAGTAAAAATACATTGAAACGCCGCAGCAAAATCCTAGCTTGAACAGCACCATCATCCTCAACTACTTCACTGTAAAAAAAGCGAGCAAGAAGGAGAAGATGCTAACGTGAATATATATATATTTTGAGAATTATTGTTTAACTATATGTCACATACTTTTTAACTTCTGGCTTAGGCAGTCGACGAGGAGGAGCTTTTGGTGCGAATTTAACCTGCAACACCACAAAGTATTCATCATGAAAATTGAAAACAACTTTCCAACAAAGATTTTCACCTTCTGAAATTCAAAGTAGGGGTAAGTGAAAATAATAATACACGAAATACGGTCTATACATAATCAAACATACCTTCCTTTGGCTACGAGGCTCTGAATCCATAACAATTTTACTTTGATCCAACAATGTCAATGATAAAAACTCTAGGGTTATATTACTGGCATGTTATTTGTTTTATAATGTATAAAATATCATATACAATTAATATTATTATATTTAAAATAATAATTAGATAATAAGAAGTTATTTATTTCTTATTCTTCGCATAATTATCTTACTCATTATCTATAGATTTTCTGTTTCATCTTATCTTATCTCATCTTATCATATCGTATATTTTATATATTTTTAATTATAATGGAAAAAAAATAGTTATAAAAATATAATAAAATAGGTGATGTTCACGTGAGAGAGAAAATAAAAATAGTGAGAAGTTACAACAGTGGAGAGTTAACAAACTAATTATGATTTTAAAATATAAGTATAAAACAAACTCAAATCTAACTTGCTTATTTAAGCCAATGAAAAGGAAACATGATTTATTTGTACAATTTTTGCAGCTTAGGTCTCACATAGGGATGTGTAAAACCGACTAAATCGAACCAACCAATCTGATTCGATCCGATACAAACTGATCAAAATCGATCAAACCGACTACATAATCGGATGGATTGGTTTATTTTCTTGATAACCGATTTGGTTCAGTTCGATTGATGAATGAGGTCCAATCCCAATCCCAACCGAACCGAACCAAACCAACCAATTATAATTTTTTAAAAATATTAAAAATATTTTATGATGTTGGTTTTTATGGTTTTATAGTGTTAGATTGTAATTTTAAGTTTGTAACGTTAGAATATTGTACTAATAACTTTAGTTTGTTAGATTTCATGGTTAAAAATAGCTTTTTTTAGGATTTAAATTGAAAAGAAAAAATAGTAATCTTTTTAAAAAATACCTATCAAACCGAACCGACTATAATTGGTTTGGTTCGGTTGATGTCCAAAGAGCGAATTGGATTGAATGATTTTTTTAGTCATTGGATTGAATTAGTTCAATCATCTAAATCGTTCAAACTGAACCAATTCACAAGTTTGCTCACTCTTAATCAAATACACCGGACAGACAAAAAAAAATGCTTGAGAAAGTAAAAATATGATTCAGAATGAAAATGAGAAGCAAGTAACAAAATAACATACAGTTTGGTTAATGAATTGAAAGTATGAAGTAATTGGTATATTGTATTTTTGTACGAGTTATGATACGTTGTGCGTTAACAAAATTGTAAATTGGGAGGAAGAATGTATGAAGGTAGCTGCAACAGCGAGTCCGCAATTTCTGCTTTTACAAGTATCCACACTGCTCCACTGGTAACCGTATTTTGATTTTCTAAAAAACATTGGACTCTATACATTACACGTCATTCCTTCACCCCACACTCGTAAATAAATGGCACTTAATGATTTTTTTAAAAAAATTATATTTACTAAGTTGAGTTTCCTAAATCACATGTAACACTAGAATATATATATATGCTGTGGTATAGGAAAGCCTCTACTACAGAAAGGTCTTGCCTTGATGCCTTCATTATCTTCTTAACAGTAAGCCATTAATAGTATTGCTTTCTTGTTTCTTCCTCTCACTAAGATTCGTCAACGGATAAAGCATATTCATTCTTTAGAAGTCAAAATGTTATACTAAACAAAATAATTACATATAATGAAACTCTAACCAAAATAAAAATTAAATGTAGGAACTGCTATTTGCAACAGGATGGAAATGAAGTAAAATACAAGACCAAATAAAGAATTAGTAGTCAAAACTGAGGAAGGAAGCAATATATGGTTTGTGATTCTGACTACCACAGACTTATAAAAAAGACGTAAAAGCACAATATTTCCACATTCCATATGGGTTTTGAAGGGCATAACATCTATGTTTCTTTTGGCAAACACGCAACAAGAGCATCTGGATAACCCTTTCTCCTCACCCATCTTAAGAGGGCCATCTTTTCCACTTAATTACAACGCCAAATAAAATCCAGGTGGCCACATGCAATGACACAAAATCATTGAAGCTAGGAAGCAGGGGGCTCATCTCAAGGGTATGTTTGGATTGGAGAGAATGGAATAGAATAAAAGGTTTACATTTGAATCAATCCAAACATACTCAAACGGCAACTCCTCATTCTTCCTAATTCCTCATAGGCTGCATGGGTTGCACAGTGGCAATTAGCTGGGCCAACACGGTGGAGTACTGAACAGCCGTATGTTGTGAAGTGTAAATGTCCAAGAGCCCATATTCTGCATAATTTGGTTCCATATGCATGAACTGACCTGGTAATGATTTTTTTGACACAGCTTCTCGCCATATACTCAGGAACTCTTCCATAACTTGCCTAGATTTTTCTATCGAAGAAAGGGGGAGGTATTCAACCTGCATATAACTTCAAATTACTGAAACACATTTGATCTCAAGGTTACCAGCTAACAGCAAACAAAGAACAAATATAAAATCCAACAAAACATAAGTATGATTAGAAAATAAAAATAGATATTCTATTTTTCTAATTCCATTCCGCAACATGTCAAAATGAATGGTTCAAAACTTCCATTTATTTTATTTTTTTGTAAAGAGAAATAGTCAATAAGATTCCACTCAAAAGCTAATGATTTTCAAGAGCACATTTTTAGTCAAATAGGTCGTGCTTAAACAGAAACATAAAAAACAATCCCATTGATATTATAACAGGACCATCCATGTAGTCAATCCTTGGTTCACAAACTCATCTACTATCAATTCCATGGATTAACCCTAGTATGTGGTGAAATTGACTTATCTAAAAGGAAAAGATAAGCTATCCTAATCTCCCTCCAAAAGAACCGTTTCTAAAAGATCGTTTGGTAGCCAAACAACCATCACTGTAAGTTACAGTGAAAAGTGAAAACACGTAATAATGGCAAAAAACAAGCAGGGGATGCAGTGCAGCAATTCCTTTCTAATATTTTCAAGCAGTATTAATCAGATCATAACAAATGTGAAGCATAAATCAATTTCATGAGTAGATACAAACAAAAAAGAAATTCGAGGTAGATATTTATTAACTACTCAAAATTTTAGAAAGAGTCAGCTACCTCCATCACAATTCCTCTCAGGCTTTCAGAATTACTGGGGGCAACTTTTCCCACTCTCAGCTGAAAGTCACCCAGTTTATACAGCACTCCCTACACCATAAGCATAAACAAGAAAACACACTTCAGCACAAACATTATACTCTGGACACTTAATTAACATTACAATGTATCTTACCAAAATGTGAAACAAACAAGCAAACCATCACATTCGCAAATTAGGAGAAGGAGCTCAGCACTACCTCGAAATTGAGTGCCACTTTAGATTTGTACGATTGCAGCTTCTCCATTATAGTTAGAATTGAAGAATCCGCCTCAAGAACAATCCTCTGGCCGCGAATTATTAAGTAGTATTTGTTGGGCTGCTCCAGCAGCGATATCCCCATAAAATCGCGCGGAAATTCGGCCTGTAGCGACTGGTCTGCTCGCAATTACAGCATGAGAAATGCTATGACCCAATTTCAGAGAAAAAAAATTGGGAATTTCAAACGATGAAGTTGAAACAAATGAACAACAGCATTAGAAAGCAACCTCGTAAATTGGGTCGGTAGAATGTGATAGTAGCTTTCCATCTTCCGTCTTTGACGCCATTGACGCTCTCAACGCACTGCGAAACTTCATTAAGAATCTGGCTATTCACCATAGTTCCTGCGTTAGGTTGCCAGTGCAAAACCCTATCCAAGAAAAACCAAAGATTAGAACTTTGAGTTAATATGGGGGAAACCCGTGGTTGGATTTTGTGAATACCATTTGATAGGCATCGTCTTGTTCGATCGTAGAATCAAACTAACACGTCCCCTCTCTCTGCTGTCTGCAAATGCAAAGCACCGTCTCCTACTGATCCACAAGCTGCCAGAAGTACGAACTAAGCATGCTCTTCTTCATTACAGACATGTAAAATGGGCCGGTCCCAGATCGGCCCATTTAAGGTCTTGGGCTGAACAAATTTCTTGTGGGCCAAACAACAATAAATTTTTTTTTGAAATTGTATAGATTATCCTGATTTTTTCATTAGAAAACCCGATGATAATGATAATAAATATATATATAACTTGTATCTGATTTTTTTTTTATAATGATAATAATAAGCAGCACAATCAAGTGTTCAAGATGTGTGTGAGAAGTGAGAATTTTGTTCTAGTAAATAATTTTGCAAATTGAGTTGAATGTTTCATTATACAATATACAAGTATATAAAGTGTACGATTTAAACTATTACATGAAAGTGTTATTTTGCAACTATAGATTTTGATGCACATTTCACGGTTCAGATCGTATATTTCTTGTAGAATACATTTTAGCGAATCAAAATTTTGTAATTGAAGGCAAAAGGCAGGGCTGACTCTGAAGTCTGAAACACTCTGAACACTGCACACAGAAACCACTACTACTAAACCCACCCACCCCTCCCCTTTGTGGACCAATCCTTCTCTCTCACTCCTTCCTTTCTTTACTTCTTTTTCATTCATTTTTTCTCCTTTTATTCCCACAACTATTTCCTCGTTACACTTAAATCCATCAGATTGAGTTATAGTCGAATAGAATTATGAAGAAAGTTATATAATATAACTTTTCATCTACTGATGAACGATGATCCAACATATCAAAATAAGAAATAGATTAACTTAATTATATTTTGTTCTTCAGAAATAAAAATATTATTCACCTCAAACATGCCTTCCAAGTATTTAATTTTTCCGAACAATAACACATAGTTTTTCCTGTTCAATTATTCTTCTGGTTTGTGTAAAATTTACTCAATTTTTTATTTAATTTTTTCTCTTATAATCAGATTACCACTATATTTTGTCAATGTAACCAATCATAATGGTAAAAGTGAATTTAACTTGTGTTTCTCACATAAATAGCGCATACAATGCAATTTGTAACATTATTTGAATATTGAATATTAAAAATGCTATGATATTATGTAATTAATGATGTTGATAAAATTTAACGTTGTACTAAAAACAAAATTAACATTTGTGATTTAATTAATTTTTCAAAAAAAGGAGTCAATTATAAATTGATAAACTTGAAGAGGATGAGATGGAACAAAATTATAAAGACAAAAAAGAATAAGTGAAGGACTATATATAGGTACACTGCTACATTGTAGTGAATCCGGAAAGGTATAAGAAGTATATAAATGCTATCATCAATTCTTTAATAAATTGTTCTGAACATCTCCCACAACTAGATAGTATGTCAGTACACACTGACTGCTTCAATACCATCCATTTTTTCACATATTATATGATATGATGCTTACTATTTACTAATACTAACCACACCACTCTCACATTTTAGTATGAAAGTAATACTTAAGTGATTACAAGTAATTAAACACAAGGGAGCACAAGCAGGAGGGTGAAGGATATGAGAAGCTCAAACACAAAAACAGAAATGGAAAATTATGAAAAATGGCAGAAATTAAACAAGAAACAGAGAAATGTAAAATCTGGGTACACAGAGAGAAGCAGGTTATAGACATTGGATCCCTTCATGGAGACACATCCAAATGATGTAGCATTTATAACACATGAAAGAAAGAAAGAGGGCATGCATGCAGGCAGGTGAAGACCTGACAGAATCTGAACCCCACCAAGTTTAAGACTACATTATTATTGGCCTTTGATTCAGGGACCCAGACATATGAAAGCAAGCTCAGGCATCTGCAGAATCATATAGCCCCAAAAAACAAAAAAGAAGAAAACTTTATTTACTTTTAGTTTTTAAAACAAGAAACACAACAGAACAAAACTCTGCTTTGAATTGAATAAATAATAGACTTTACCTCTGAGGGTTCTGGAGGAGTTGAAGGTTGGAAAATGGTGAGGAGGAGGAGGAGGATCAGAGGTGGGTATGGAAATGGAGAGTTGGGTTGTGGATGTTTTGTCTTCCAAATCAAGCCAGGAGTTATCATCAAAGAAGCGATGAATGGTCTTTTGATTCTGAGGTTCTTTTAGTTTCCCCAAACCCAGCATGTAGCAACTTTGGTTTTCCTCTGTCTCTGCCTCTGCCTGTTTTGCATTGATACTACTGAGACTGTTGTCATCATTCTGAAGCTGCAAGTAATTAGAATAGTGGCTTGATTTGGAAGAAGAGGAGGAGCTCATGGTGAGTGGTGTGAGATGCCAAGAGGAATCATCCATGGATGAAGCAGAGAAGCTCCTCATGGCACCAGAAGGCTCCGTGAAGAAAGCATGCTCATCCACCTCCTCTTTCAGTCCATCATAAACATACCTATGATTCCTGAACACACAAATTAAAGGAAATTAAAATCATCAATTAAGAAGAAAGGAAGACATAAAGAAGGAGAAATAATGAGCACTACTGACACGGGAGGAGAAGCAGTGTGTTGTTGAAGTAGTGAAGAAGAATAAGAGGTGGAATTAGGTTGATGATATAGGAAGGAGTGAGAAGGGAGTAGTGAGAGGGAGGGTGAGATGTTATTTTTGTGAAGTGTTGAGGAAGAAGTAGAAGTAGTAGTTGATGGTGGTTTGAGAGGTTGTTGTTGTTGTTGTTGGGGTAAAGGCTTTCTGAAACGGTGGTTTCCTCTGTGCATATGTCTCTCACAATACTTGGAATTAGGGAAAGCCTCTTTAGAACATCTCCATTTCTTGCCATCAGTTCTTCTGCACCTTCCTGGCTCTGCGTCTATCTTCCTTCCCAACCCCATCTGCAAATAGTTCCACCCAACTATATATGCAACACATATAGACAATACAACCCCATTAACTCAAAAAATAGTAACTAATAAATTAATATGCAAATGAAAGTTGAGTTGAGTTAGAGTTATATATATAGCTTACAGGAGTGTTGGTGTTGATGAGGCAAGAGCCTTGAAGAAAGAGGAGAGTCAAAAGAAGTGGTTCTGATGGAGAAGAGAAGATCAGGAGGAATGGGAATACCAGAAGACATGTACTTGAAAATAAGGGCTTGATGTTCAAGCTCTTGCCACTGTGATGGAGTAAAAGGGAACCTGCTGTTTCTGGGTTGGTTCATGGTTGAGCTTAAGGTAAAGATTGATGGAAGAGAGGGTGAGAATGAGGGGAGTAATTAGAGCATTAGCACAAAATGAGTAAAGAAGGGGGAGAGGGTATATGATATTAAATGGAGGGACCATTGGTATAAAATAAAATGAAACTAATGGTTGGGTTGGGTTGTGCATAGTGAATAGTGATCAGAGGAAGAGGTGCAGCATGCCATGCCATTGCTTTCTCTGTGCTCTGCTATTATGACTGCTCTCTGTCTCTCTTCCTACTGCCACTGCTTCTGCTTCTGCCTCAGCTTTCAGCTTCTGCCTCTGCAGCACTTGTCTCTGACATCTCTACTACGCCCATATATATATATATATCCATCCTTAAACTAAAACAAGAGAGAGAGAGAGAGAGAAAGAGCAAAATGTAAATGTTCAAAGGAAGAATAGTAAAAAACTAAGCAAGATATATAATATGATATTAGTAAGTAATAACTATTGTTGAAGTAACATGTACTTTATTTTTTTCTGATAATATTTTGAGTTTGAGTATGAAATGATTTTTTATTTTTATTGAGAGAGTCTTGCTTTCATTAGGAGATTATCACTAATTCAAATTGAATTAAGCATACTTAATTTTTATGATAATATTGTTATGAGAGAGGAGAGAGTACATAGATACATACAATAAAGAGAGTAGGTGAGAGAGTGTGTGTGTGTGTGTGTGAGTCAGAAGTAGTCTGAAGTCTGAAGACAATGGCTGTGAGTGTCTGGGAAGATTGTACGGTTAAGCTTTTACTGCCACTAACTCTTTTACTTTTTCTGTTCCTTTACCTCTTCCCTCCCTCCCCATCTCTCTCTCTCTTTTTTTTTCTTTCATTTTGGAAGATGCACAATATGAGAGACACATCCATCCACACCCACCCACGTTCTCTTTTTAACCCTCCTTTTAAAAATAAAAAATAAAAAATAAATATTATTAATTTATTTATTCTCCTCTTTTTTTATTCTAAAAATATTAGTATTATATAATTTAGTTTTTAAGAGTTTTCTTCTATTATTAATTATTAGTTTCTTACAAAAAATAATTAAATTATGATATTATTGTAAATAATGTTGTCGAATTTGTATTGTCCCACTCCCAACAAGTGTTATATATAGTATAATTTTAGGAATAAGAAAATATAAGAAAAATAAAATTGATTTCTACTCAATTTTGAATAACAAGATTGAGACTAGTGATGGATAGTAAGAGTACCTTCATAAGATAAAAATAAAATTGTACTCCAAATATGTAACGTGTCTTTTTGTGTGTACCCTTAACTCAGAAATATATATATATATATATATAATTGAAAGAATGATAGGAAAAAGTTTGAGAAATTGGACATCCGTAGGTATAATGTAAGAGTAGAGTGTAGGGATACACATGGAAGGCATAGGCAAGTTAGTGTTTCTGCCTAACAAAAGCAATTAAGCAATAAGCAGGAAATTAAGGATGCTCTCTCTTTCTTCTGTGTTTTGTTATAAAATAATTGAATGATTTAGAAGAAACTAGGAAGCACGTGTTAACTATTTGGCTCATGTAAGCGTCTTTATTGGCCTCACATGCTCACTTTCTTACCACTCCCACACCCACACCACCAACCTTCACAATTTCTAAATTTCATATTTAACCATTTAATTAATAATGTTATATAAATTTTAAACAAAACCAAACCTGAGTTTCAATTTTAATTTTCCATGACATAATTTTGGACAATAAATTAATACTGTAATTAAAAAGTTGGGACATCGGAGATTGAATTCCTTTAGAATAAATTATCATTCTAATATATGAAGGATGGATTTTGTTTCAGTTTATTCTTAAAATATAAAAATGATAATTTTAATTCACTGAAAAAAGATATAATTTATCTCAATTTTTTCTCTAAGAATCTCCATTAACATATAATTGATAGAAATTCTTTTTAAAAGGACTAAATTAAAACAAATTATTTCTTTCAAGAGACTAAATTGAGACATATTAAAATGATAATTTACTCATTTTTCTATGATTAAAATATCTCAAAATCCCACAATTTTCTTAATTTCTCTCTCAAATAAATCCCTTTTAAGTGCAAGAATTAATATTGACTAATGAGAGTGGAATAATAAATGAGTTTTAGAGGTGACGAAGGTGGCACTTAAAAGGTAATTGTATTCTTGATCACGTACATGAGAATAAGGTTGTTTTTGTCCGTTCGGTCTGTTTAGGATTTAGGGTTTAGAGTTTACCTCGACTAATTTGAATTTGATCCGCGTCGCGCACTGGTTATGGTATGAGAGTTTTTTAACGAGGATAGTTTGCATTTACAATATCAAACTCAGAACCTTATTTAAAAGATATCAAACCGTTTATCACTTAGACCAACCTTTAGTTGGTACATGAGAATAAGGTTTAAAGAAAGAATTAAGCAATGAGCTCGGAAATTAAAGTGCGAGTGAATTTCTTATATTTGAGGTTTTGAAAGATAAAAAGTGAAACTGTATATATATATATAATAGACAATAGTAGTGTGAGTGAGTGAGAATAACAATAATAATAAAGAGTAAAGAGAGGGAGGGAGAGATAGTTGGAAATGGCAGAATGGTATTTATATAGTTTGGTCGCATTAAAGTATGTGGTGACCATTGTATTGTTTTGCAGAACAGGACTGTACTCTAATCACTAATGCATTCTTCACTCACTACTCTTCTTATCCTCTGCCTTTTCTGCCCCTATCTTCAATTCAATTCAACACTTTCTTTTTCTCAAAACTTTCGGAATATTATTAATTTTTTTTTAAAAAAAACTTTACTATATATATATTGTCAATTTCATCTACCTCATATTCTCATGTCAATTTCTTCTGTTATTTTGGACATTTGAATTTGATTTTATTGAAATGAAAATTGAGAAATTGTTGCAACTTTATGAAACAGAGGGGTTTGGAGAGTAAGCATGCAGCTTTATATTTGGCATTGATAATCAAAGTACAAATGGGTTATTAAAGGAGCAGAGAAGAGCCAAATTTACTGAAAACATTGTGACATTTAAGAAATAAAAGGAGGCAAGGCTGGAAGGGACACACCAAATGTTTCCGTTAATGTAACACCCAGGTGCCTAAATCCCACTGTCTTTACTGTTCCATTCTGCTTTTTAACACATACACACACACTCTGTCTCACTCATGGGACCACTATGGACCACACTCACTCACCTTCCCAAAATCAAATCTCTCTGCCCTTAATTAATACCTCTTTCATTTTTTTTAAAAAAAAATAAGTGTTGAGATTATGAACTCCTTATCTCTTTCTTCTCAGGTTATGAAATTTCTGTGTGGAGTGTTTAATTGTGGTACAGATTGAAGGACAAGACATAATGTGTGTTTGGACATCTGTTCTGGTTCTGGTTCTGGATGGGCTATACATATAACATATGAATTAATTGTGTGGGTGAAACGGAATGTAGTGTACGATTGGGTTATATGATGAAATGAAATTAGTTAAGCGTTCCAGCCTTTTTTTTTTTTTTTTAGTTGTATGTAATTTAAAGGAAAGGCTAGACATGCTTTTAACTATGAGTTGACCCTTGAATTTGAGTTGTTAGGGTCATAAATGGGTTGAAATATTTGGAGATAAGTGTAGGGTACCTAAAAGACAGATATAAAGGAAATGGTGATGTAGTACAAGCCAAAGCTTCATTGAATCTCATGACTCATCACACTTGGCCCATCACTCTTCAATAACCCTTTCCTGTGAAAACCACCACATTTGTTTCCTGCCACGTACCGACATGCTACGTTCATGAATAAATAGCTCGAATATTGTCAATATGATTAGATTTTTTTAAAAAAATAAATTATAGTGTAATCTCAATCTGAACAATAGCCTTAAAATACTATAAAACTGTTTAAGGTATGAGTAGAAATTACTCTCAAGTATCAGCAAGACAACAATACAGTGCATCTCTCTGTAGAATCATCGTTCTCGTGCCTGAATATTTATGATCTCATACTCTTTTGATTCTTTCAGTCTTTTCGTTGCAATTTCTTTCTTCACTGGACTATTATTTTTGAAAGAAATGGAGATATCTAGTCTATATTATTTATTATATATGAATTCTTTTATCAGCGAAAACTTCACATAATTTAACACAAAAATAAAATTTAAATGAATGTGATATATAATCAAGGAAAAAAAATAAAAAATAGGAAAGTTAAGTGCTCACTGTCCAAAGCGAGTAAGGATGAGTCAAACTAACTTCTAAGATAACAGGGTTCCAGACTTCCAATAGTGGCTTAAGAAATGTAAAGGATAAAATCCTAAGAGGAGAAGATTAACGAGTTGCCATATTTACATTTTGCATGAGATAATTCACAGCTTTTTCTTTGACTCTGGAAAAATTGTCCTATACATACATATAATAAAACCCCTGTAATACTTTTTAAGCTTCCATAAATTATTTCACTAATTATTTACAGGTCCCGCAAAAAGCCAAAAAAAAAAGAGAAGGGAGATTTGGGTAACATGTCAATAGGAGAAAATTTAGAGGCATCCATAATATAAGAATAATTAGACAATGAGCAGCTTATGTTCAATCATGCAATTAGGCAATCCTGCTCTTGAGAATTTTCTGCATATATATTGCAGGCAACCTTGGAGTCCCCGGTTCCAAATTCTGGAAACAATCTCTCTGCCAGCACGAATGAAGCTACGTACATTTGACCTTCCTCAAACCCTACTTGGTAGAAGTTTCATGCACTAGGCAATCCTATTCCTTTTGGAAGAAAGAAAGAACAAGATCTGTATGGACAGAAAATAGCTGTGTATCCACGAAAAGCTGTTTGGCACGAGGAACAAAGGGAAAAAGAGAATTCACATTAGTACTAAGATAATTCAAACAAACATGAATAAGGAAAATGTTGAAGCAAACATATGAAATTGAATTTAAACAACGTGGAAAATATCCAATAATTTATTTACTTGAAAGTGACGTAAGGTCAATAAACTAACCTTCATGAAAGACTGATCACGATATGGGAACGAGTCAATAAAACTTTCCTTCAAAAGCAAGGAAACCTGAAGGGAAAAAGGTATTGAAATCAGATCAATCTAGAATACTTAGCGTATTATGCAATCTGCAATACAAGTCAACGTTCATAAATGATGGAATGGTTCAATGTATACCCCTTTCAGATACAATTTTTAGGTTTTCATAATCTCGTTTCTTATTTTGGCTCACTGAACTTGCGGTAAATTTATATGCCTCTCCTCCCTTAAACAAGGGAGGCAGCATTAGCAATAATGGTTTAGCATATGATGAAGCCTAAGAATTATATTTTAAGTATTGAGATATTCTAGGACAGTAGACTAGGCTTTGTCATACTCATATCACTTCAAAAATTGGTCAACAAAGAATATTACAAGAAAATAGGGTGTCGCATGGAGTTATTGGACACATTTTGACTAAAAATGTACTATGTTGTTTCCTCGATTTCACCCTTACTTCTCAAAGAGGTTGCAACAGTAGAACCAGAGAAGAATGAAATATAGATACAAAAAACCCAAAATGTCAAACTTAATTTAGCTATAGGCAAAAGTACAAACCTTATCATCATTGGACTGTACATTGGTAATTGTGTGAGCACGGATGTTATGGCAAAGAGAATCCAGGTAAGATCTCAAAATTGATAGGAAGCCCTTTGCAGCTTCAACCTGTAGGGATCCAACACACAATCATGACTAGGGGAAAAAACAAAAATAGTATAATGACAAGGTGATTAACAATCCAGCACACAAACAATTAAAACAAATTCTAAAAAAACCCTTCGAATTCTTCTGCAGATGTACAACATAATGAGGAATTGTAAGGCCAAGAATTTAGTTCGCTAAGGACAAGACTTTTAAATACCACAATTCCTTATATCTTTGCTATCAAGGTCTACAATCAAATGAAAACATGTGGAAACTTTTTTTAAGAACCAATAATGAAAAAGATGAGATGTATAAACCATACACGTATCATTTTCGACTGAAGAACCTTATGGTAAAGATATAAAAACTGCACCCAAGTTTGCTAAAACATTGATTCTTCTATCATGGCTTTAAAATCTTTCCCAAATTATATAATACACAACAGCAATATTGACATCCATGTCCAAGAGAAAATTAGAGAAGCACACCTGCACTTCTGTGCATTCATATACTGGCCTTTTCTTGGCCAAGTAACTTTCCCCTACAAGTTTTGCGTGATAAGGGCGTAGAGCAGAGAATAGTTCCCTTTGCCGAGGCAGTTGTGGTATTGTTGGCGACTTCACCTATTACAACATAACAGCAATACAATTGGAAAATGCATTTGTTGCTATATATAACTTAAATTACAATATAGACAACCAGGCAATATGAAAGCAGATAAATTAGGGAGATAGGTGAATTGGGCGCTGGGTAGCCTTGTTTTGTTGTTTTTCCATCTTACCAAAAAAGAAAAAGCAGATAAATTTAGCAAAGTGAAAAATTCTGGGTGCTAAGCGACATTTATTTTAGACAAAATTTTGAAGGAGCCTCTGTGTGTACATGAGCCTACCACGTATTCACTGAAAATCAAAACATTTTCTAATTACATTTTTGTTCTTTTTTTTAAAAAAAAAAAATCTGAGATAAAACAACTCATTTGAACCATGGTGATATGGACAGCAAGAACAACAAAAAAAACGCATAGCTAGGTACCAAGGAATCTAAGTTTCAGTTTTCATATTGGGGCTGATTGTTAAATTACATAAGCTTAACTGGATTAAAAATATTTAGAATTTGTTGACTTAGTAAGTTGCTGGAATTCTCTGCTTTACTCAACTCAGTTTTCAGTTTAAGGGTATATATATTAGGATGAGTTTGCTTTTATCACATCCCACTTTCATTTCTGCTGAAAACCAAACAGACAATAAAAGATATCGAGATGACTCTACCATTTTAATTTCCTACAAAATTAATTTCACATTTCCAAAAATTTTCGGAACAATTAAATGTTTTCTGTGATCTCGACCAGAAGATGGGGACTCTCTCCTCCTCCATTACTTTTCTTTATCTTTCATAGTTAATGATCCGTAAAATAATGCCAGAACTTTTCACATAATAAAGGTGAACAAGGACAGGTTGTGCAATGTGCATATTGTATAGTAAATTGCGAGGGGAAATACAGAACAGGTTTCTATTGGCATGTTAAACTGCAGAAAAAATACATACCTGGTTTCTATTGGCATCAATCAAAACAACATTGGTTAACCTTGACTGAACGTCATTGGTCTTGTTCTTGATACCAACCTAGAGAATTTAATTATTAACCAGTCAAATGTCAGAAATGGCTAATATCAACAGAAACATCAAAGATAAAAATGGAGGAAACCAAATTTAAAACTGCATGCTCTATAGGGAAACCTGTCTTATTAACTATATATTCCATTTTATGAAAATTGAGAAGTTAAAGAAATGAGTTTCACAAGCTCTAAAGCGACATATCCAACAGAGGGCATCAACAAGGGCAAACACTGAGCATGTATTCCCATCCGCAAAACAACTTCATGAGCCGACTTCAAGTCAATATTCTAAACAGTAAGGCAGAAACAGAATACTCACTATGTAAGGGACAGGTGCATCCAAAAACTCCAGCATATCATTGGGTAAAACCTGAAAGGTCATGTGCATACCAAATACCAAAGGTCACGACTAATAATATGGAATAATAACTATTCAATTTAATACTGGAAAAGCGAAAGAAATCAAACCGGCATTAGCAAGCTTTGCCATTGATAGGGCCGAATTAGAGGAATAATTGATAAAACTGCAGCAGACAGGATCCCCTGGTCATCAAAGAAAACTAAAAATTATAAATAGACAAACCAAAACCTGAAAAAGTATACCAATTGAGGGATGAAAAGAAAATAAATGATTGAACGGAGATGCTAATTAATAGCAATAACTAATCAGAAAATCGAAGCTCAGTATCAAACATAATTGTCTATATTATCAAAATCAAGAATAATAGCCATACTTACTACAGTTTCAGAGAGTAAATTAGGAAACAAGAGAATAAAAATGCTATTGCAAGGTATGCAAACAACTAACATGAGTGTTAATGCTTACAAATAAGCAACATAATATTTGTGATCCTAAGAGAGCAAGCACTTATCGATAGAGGAATAACAATAATTCACAGGGAAAAACCATATATACATAATTCAGATAACATTGACAGGAAAAAAAATAGTTAAAAATGCTTAGTATTCATATTCACAAGGGAGTTACTAACTAGAGGCCCAAAAAAAACGTACCAAGTTTGAACAAACAACAACTATCTGCTTCTCCAACAGAGCTCCAGCAAAATACGTTAACACCTGCAGATTAGACAGGCAATCAGTCAAACCAACAGAGTCGTAAAAATTTTGAACAATACAATAGTGGTACACTCAGATCATTGTATTTTAACTTCAAAAGAAAACTGCCATGTAAAATCTCTCTAGATTGGAACAGTTGAAGTGAACAAATTGCTTATTCATGTAAGAATTGCACTTAAATTCAAAACCAATATCAATTAATAAAGTGATATTTCTAAATCAATAGATGGTACTTTTAAGATATGTATGATCTAACCAATCAATAATATTTTTGGAATTCATAAATGCTGAAATCCAAACCCCCCCCCCCCCCCCCCCGGCCGGGCTACTAAGGTATGTATGATCTAACCAAGTACATTAATAATTTAATACAATCTCACAATAATTCAGTCATATATTATGTAAGAAAAACATACCAAATATCTGGAAAACAGCATTACGTTAACAAAATTAAGGCAAAAGAACCACAATGTTAAAAAAACCTTAGATTGGAACATGAAATATACATTTTCAAGTCTCAAGGTACCACATATGCAAGCTACAGCCCATATAGATAATGCAGTTGCCTCTTCTTCTGCAAGAAGTGCATTTTGTGCCTGAGAAAGAGAAACAATGAGTGCAGTGTTACAACGGGAATATGACTATTGCACATGACACTACCTAGAAGAAATACTTTAAAGTGGAACAGAGGCAAGTGTTTACTAACAAGTGAAAACCATCACGGCTACATACCTCAGCCCATTCCAGACCTGTACTGAATGATCTCAAATCAAAAGTTGAACCAGCTAGACGTAGAACTGTCTCATCTGGTCTATGATATTCCAAAGGATGTAAGTGCTCCAACGGATGAAATCTAAGTGCTGAGCCCCTGACTGGGCAACTTAAACGGTAATACTCACTAATAATCTGTAATGGTCCATTGTTATTTTCCTGGAAACCAGTACGAGGTTTTCAGTTATAAGAGACCAGAAAAGTAGCATAACACAAAAGACCAGACAAAAGCAGCCTCATATACATCTTAAACTACAAACCTTAGCCCATTCAAGAATATCAAGGAGATCATTTAAATCTTCTTGGCCAGAAATAGAAGCCTCTTCTGTCTCTGTATCATCGACATCACTCCTAAAATTTCTGTCTTCACAAGGTGAACCTTGGAAACTTCAAAAAGCAAAGGATATGGTCAAAATTTCATCACTTAGAAGAATGAGAAACAATACATGAAACAGAAAAATAGCTCTAATGAGATATATTATGGATTATGCACTAGAACACCAGAATTGAAACAGTATGTTGCATTAAGATCCAAAGAAGAGAAATATGACCAAGCAACTGCGTGATAATCTGCCATGCAGAATATCAATTTTGGCAAATCCCCAAGACAAAATGAATCAAATAATATGTTATCTACCTTACTGTTAAAAGCTAAGACAGGACAATGTTGCCACCTGATGTCTGGTTATGTATACTATAACCAGACATTATAACTTCACTTTGATAACTAAATATCACAGTGGAAAAGCTTAATCCTGTAAAAAATTTAAGACCATTAAAAATATCTGATCCTGTATAACAGGTTAAAGTACAAACCGATTTTTGTTACTATTTCCAGTCCTGACTACTGACCAACAGAAGAACTTTGTAACGCCAGAAAAAGAAATAATAAGCTTCACTGCTTAATGCTATTATGCTAGGATCACAAAAATACTGATCACAGACCTGGATAACAATGATGATAAGTACCTGCAGGAAGATTCAGAGCTTTCATACTGGCTATAGCGCAGGAGTGGCAGAATAGCATTTGGTAAACGCTTATCTTCTGATTGCTTGTTTGCTGCATAAGAATATAGATCGCTATATTCAGAATTTGGAGGATCCGGTTCTCCTTTACCAGTTGCCTGATCAGTTTCAGGATCAACTGGCGCAACAATGTCATCATTGGCGCTCTCCTTCAATATCTTTAATTCCCCATTAGCCATTTGATGCTCCCGGTGATTATCGTGACCCACAAAGTTTTCAGGAGTAGAATTTCTTGAGCTTGAGTCAGTAATAATTGGCATTCCATCAAAAATGTCTTCTGTTGGTTTAGTATTCGCCAACATACTCTCCGAATTGCCCTCTGAGAGTTCTTCCTCATAGTTACCTTCAACAAAATCTAAATTAAAGTCTCCAATACTTTTTGTCAACCGCTCTAGCCTTTCTTGGGTGAAGATGCTACAGAGATAATATACAGATAAAATGAGCCAAATTATGCTTATAAAGTAAGCAATTCTAAGTATCACACAGCACAGCAGTCAGAATTCGTAATCATGAATCAAGGGTTTGAGCCAACTACCCAGATAACAGAAAGCATGTCATGTAGACCACCAAAAAACTTAAAAGGGGGAAATATAAATGTTATGTCTCATTATCATAAAGAAACCAATCTTCAAAAAACTAAAATTACTTGAAAAGAAGATATTTTGCTTTCAGGAGGCTTAGATGATTAGAACAATAGCTTATTTTCACCGAACATAAAAATAGAAGCATATATGCTTTTTTTTTTTGGTAACAGAATAATCATCAAAAAACCTAGTTTCAAAATTGTACAAAATACAAGCATAAAAGGTTTAAGAAATTACTACAAATTAATCCCATGTAACCCCTTCTGACCAGAATAATGTCCTTGATACTTTCAGTATTTCTGGATACATGCAGTGTGAACAAAAGAGATATACTGTTCACAGGACAATCCCTTTCAAGATTTAATAAACCAAAAGCATAATAAAAGTACAAATAATTTCTGCACCCAACTTTTCATAAGTGAACTCTTGATATTGCTATGCACTTACCTATTCAGTACACCAAAGTGCAATTCGAAAAACGGGAGCCTTGAAAGAATGCAGTAGCATCTCTGTGTGGTTAGTATATGGCGTCTCAAAGAAGAGGGAGATGGTTGCTTATCAGAAATCAGGGAGATCAATCCTGAGGGCTTTTGCACTAATTCTTCAACCAAGACACAGCATCCATAAAGTGTTGAATTATCAGCACCCTATGATTTAGAAACAGATCATGTAAGTATCAGTACCAAGACAAGATTTTTTTAACAAAAAAATAGAAAACCAAAAATTGCACTACTAGTAAGAAAACGGAATCAAAAAAGTCAAGGAAATCATATGGATCTCTTAGTTTCCTTCATCTCAGGTTTTACATCAATGATCAACCATTGACAACTGACAAGACTTGGTAAGAATCTAAACCAGCACTTATCTTGCTAAAACCTCTTTCATTTACATTAGCTTCCAACCATCAAATCTTAAACTTTGGATAATTTGAGATTATTAAAAAAGTTCACAAATGCCGCATAGTAAAAAAGAAATATATATAGATTCTACTTGGAATAACAAAACAACAACAAACAAACCATTTTCCCACTATCTGCTTGGAATAACAACGACCAAGGAACATTCTTGGGTAAATAGGGCACAATATCTAGTTTGTAAACTGGAAGAACAAAATTGTCAGAAGACTTAACACATCATAATTGAGTCCCATTCTGCAGTATTTGTCAACCTAGCTGCCTATTTTTATTGGTCCAGCAAGCACACTAATGTCTAATATACACCATATCTAAGCAAGAATCTCTTTCTGAAAGGAAAAGCAAAAATTAGAAACATTAAGGATAAGATGAGAGTGCTTCAGTTACCTGTAGCCTGAATACAAATGACAGATCACTTTGTTTAAAGTGCTCCTGTAATATACAAATCACACCACCAGAAATCAGTGTTTAAAAAATTACAGACATCTCCAACTAGGTCAAATAAACTGGTTTTACAACACTTAGAAGTACATTGAGATCTGATGACGAGTATTTGATAAAGTTGAATATAGGAAAACGTAGTATACTAGTATATACAACCTCACTGTTTGTAATTGCTAACTTGCAAAAAGACAAACTTCTACTGACAAAAAGTATGAAATGGTTCAGGAACCTGATTCTGAAATATGTCTGTAGCCTAGACAATCCACAAAATTATAAATGTCCTTTTTCAATCAGTCTCTCAGAGAGATCAAGTGATAATTAAATTGTGTCAAAAATTTCAACCATCCACAATAAAACACCTTGATCTATATGAAAACATGTTCCAAAAAGAAGCACTCCACAAGATAGATATTCCTTCAAATTTCCAAGTTTGCAACTTTCTCCTACCAAGGACATGGACAGTGATAATGGATATACAGGGAAACTAGATTACCCATGATGGTATATCAATTCAGAGGATTGGTTAATTATCAATTAGTTGAGAGGCAAATGGGACAAATACAATCATACATCAATCCAAAACAAACTAAGAATAATCCTTTAAAGTAATATCAAAGGAAACACAGTGTAGCTAAAATACCTGCCCAAGAAGAATTTCGTTCAACTCACTCATCGAAGGGGTTCTCTCAACAGCACGGACCTACAATTACATCCAAAAAAATTTAAACTTCAGTAAAAGCTATATATAGGTTACTCACATTAAGGAAATAAATAAATATAAGACAGGACAGACAACTTTAAAACTTCTCACTGTAGAAATGTATACATACATCAAGTTATCAACTACCACTGATGGGAAATAATGCAAGTAAAGCCTCAAAATTACCACTCTAAATAATCAGGATGTTCGTAGTATAATTTGCAAACAGATGATGCATACTCTGAGTAAAGGGAAATCTTTAAATTAGTTGCATGGGTTATGCTCAACAACATCAACCTCCTTATACACAAAACTAACCCAGAAGAAATACAGACAGGCACACAGCAAAAGAAATTTAAAAACCTTCTCCAAGCTGAATATGCCATATTCATAAGAGCTAAATGAAAAAAAAATATATGTTAAAAACTATCAAAAATCAATTCCTTTTCCAAGATAACTCCTTAATGCTTGAGGCAATTTGTATTTGTTCATCCTCTACTGGAGTAGTAGCAGAAGTACTAGTCTAGAAGCAATAATAAAAATATTCCTCATTATGATTAATTTAAACATGACAGGGGCAAGTTAAAAGTTTTTCAAGCATAGACCTAACCTCCAGGCCTCCAGGGAAGCAGAAAGAAAGGAGATCCTTGTATTTAAGAGGCAGCTGTTTTTCTGGTGGGTAAACAAATAATACCTGAAAAGGTTCAAACATTCAACGTTCATGTTATGACTTATGATATATTTAAAGCCAAAATTAGCACAGCTTAAGTATTGTAATCAACAAAAGTAGTAGTGATCATTACAATAAAACAGTCATAGTACTGGTACTACGGTACCAGCATTGGGGCAGTAATAACTATAGTAATAAAGTAATCTTAGTCCTTAAGTTTTAAAACCTGGGGCTCAAAACCGGGTTCTACACGGGATTGATTCTGATGACCAAGTGCACTTCTAAATTTGCCAGAACCTTCAAACTTTCTGCTAACATATTGCCTTTGCAATGCTTGAATATCACAATTAGGATGAAGTCCCACAACTACCATGCTTTCAAACAGTCGTGTTGGCTCCTTCCAAGACCTATGGTCCTGTGCACTCAAACAAAAGAGTCTATTAGAAATCTAGGGTCAAGGAATTTGTATAGTAAGGTACGAGAAGAAAATGTATAAAGCCTAATAACCAATAATGGTGTGAAGTTTGAAGAAAAATCAAGATTAGATGCAAAGGCTTGAATCAATAAAGAAACAGCATCAGATTCAAAAAAGTAACAGATGTTAAAACCAAACGACCAAGAGAAAAAACAAGAGGGAGCACAAATTTTCAAAAGCTGATGACCCTGTAGTAACAAGCAGCCTAAGTTTTCTTTACAGTTTGTACGAGCATAGATACAATGGCCTGACCCAAAACAGTAAAAGAAGCTGATTCAAATAAGTAACCAATATTAAAATTTAGAACCAAATGACCTAGAGAAAAACAGATATAGCAGCAGATTCAAATAAGTAACGTGTCAGAACCAAACAAGAAAGAGAAACGATTCCAAAAGCTGAAAACCCGATGGTAACGAGCAGCCTAAATGTCCTGAATGAACATATAATCTGGTGCATACTAGAAAAAGATTGTACCAAGTACTGTAACTGAAAGTTTGCAGCCCATTGACGCTTCTGAGTTGTCAGGACTTCAGGATTGTAATTTGCAACTTTAACTTCAGGGGAGCGTGAGAAGCCTTTTATTAATTTTGTAACTTGATTTTGGAGCCTTTGAAAGCCACCACCATTATCATCTTTAGATGAAAATATTACAGAAGGCCTTGGTGAATGAACAGCAGTTGCAGCAGTAGCAACCTCTGTTGTCTGTGCAAACAATGATGAACCCCAACCAGGACTACCTGAGTCTTCATCCTTCGCCATTCCAAACAATTGCACCTACCTAAACATGATATATGAGAATTCAGCTAAGTAAAACTCTCATGGAAGTAACGGCAGTTCAAAGAAAGCAACAGGATGAACTAAAGCTAAACTAAATCTCAAAACCCATCAAGTATAAATAAAAAATTTAATTAACACAGTTCAGAACGAAGCTGCAGACGAGAATACCAGCAAGACAACAAATCACCAAAAATGTCCAACACTCAAGATTCAAACACTGATAATTCACCTACAAACAAGCATTCTAGTGCTAGAACTTCAAACTTCTATGTCATTCATATTAATATTAATATGATTATACTCTTAACGACTAAATATTGCCTTGATTTGAAGTGTCTCTATTAGTCATCTGCCCAAACTATTTCCAGAAGTATTTGCACCATCCGAACTCGTAGTATAAGATAATCAGGAAAGGAAATAGAAAAATGGAAAAAAAAACAAAACAAAACTGGGTCGGAGATCCATCAATTCAACTCCCTTTTCTCCCTCATCAAAAATTGTAAGAACTTCCGCATACAACTTAGGGTGAACAAAGAGGCTTAAATATATAATTTTTCCTTTTTAACTCAAGCATACGATATCCGATGCCATGCTTTCTTCGTAGATGCATCAGTCAACCATCTTCAGTAATATTTTTTAACTCTCTTCTTCACCAGCTTGAACATACAAAAGCTTAAAAACAAGATGCAACAATTGGACGATACACAGCACAAAACCACAAAATTAAAGCATCCCACAGTACTGACATCCAAAACATCATCCAAGCATCCAAAAGAAAAAGAAACCGCAAAAAAAAAGGAACGAATTACCCACGAACACGTTGAGAAGTAACAATTTTAAAGTAAGATACAAGACGAAACTTTGAAGATCGTTTCGCCAAAAAAAAAATTTGACCACAACTGGAAAAAAAAATTCCATCGCCCACGTATAGCTAAAATAGGAATAGGAAAAATTCACAGAAAGAAAAAAAAAACGATATTAAGTAATATAATAGAGCAAGCTCACCCTGAAATAGCCGGATAAAGGAACTGAAAGAGGAACAAATCAGACAAAGAGAGAGAGAGAGAGAGTTCAGGCGGCCATTACACAGCTCATAGCTTTAACCTTTAAGGAAGAGAAAGAGGATGGAGAAAGAAGGGTAGTATTTAAGCTTAATTAATTGATCAAGTTCAGGTAATTATCGGCGAGAAAGGAAAAAACAAATAGGTATAAAAAATTAGGGAAAAAGAAAGTAAATGGTTGAGATTACAAGTAAGAAAACTTAGAACCCTCGTGCGCGTCGATGAAGAAGGCGTAGAGAAGAGATATATTAAAGAAAGGAAAGGAATTGAAAGCTGCTGCCTTGAACGAGGAAGAAGAACGTCAGTTTCTTTCCATGCCTTGTTTGGTTGGTGTCGTTTCTGTCCACTCTCACGCTCATACTCCTATTCGACTCTACCCTGTGTTTGTTTGGTAACAGCCGCATCCAATGCTTCTTTCTTTCTCTCTCTTCTTTTTTTTAATATATTAAAACAATTAACCTGTAATTTTTGCAGGCCAAATTAAAATAACCTGTAATTTTTAAATATTTTATATTTTTCTTTTTTTATATATATATATATATATATATTTAACAGATATTTTTATATTTAAAATATCATCAATAAAAATTGAACTGTAATTTATTGTTAATTTAACTACAATTTAGTTTAACAAGTAATATTGGTTATTCACTGCATTGTTACTCTCTGTTTATATTTAAAATATTATCAAGCATTAAATATAAATATATTTTTTAGCACAAATTTGAACTGTAATTTGTTGTTAATTTAACTATAATTTAGTTTAACAAGTCATATTGGTTATCCACTATATTGTTGCTTAAAAATAACAAAGAGGTAAATACAGGCTCGCCGAATATAATTTATTTTTTGTAATTTTTAAAATTGATAATATTAATTTTCTTAATACGTTGATAAAAAAATGCTATTATTAAGTTGCCTTTTGTTGAAAGATTATTATTATCAATATAAAAAGTGACTCAATAGTTTATCCTAAATATTTATTTGGCGATATCACGTTGTCAAAAGGCGAGAACGACGCCGTTTGCTCCGAGTTCCGTCCAAATGCACGCACCATATGATGGTATTTGCGTAAAATTGGACGGAGAAGGGGGGGAAAAAACAAACGGGACTATACGGTATTTAATTAAATAATTTAATGAAAAATCAAAATTAGGTCAATATGTGTGAGATCGTGGGAAGACTTCGTTCTGGTGCAAATAGATAAATACTGGATCTGGTCTTCTGGTCAAACGTTGAATGTACATAAAGAAATTCTGATTCTTTTTTCTTTTCATTTCTTTTAACATTATAGTTTTACATTTTGTCACATTAATTTTGAACTTGAAATCTAATCTGCCTAATCAGAAGATGCTCCACCAATTTATTTTACTGAATGATTATTGTCAACATACTATTAGTAGTTATAATTGATATTAAAAAATGTGGTGGGTGATTTCATTTTCTTTCTAATCTTTTTCCAATCAAATATAGGATAAGAAAGAAGAGGTAGCATGGGCATAGATGATAGAACAAACAATGCCCCACCTCTTTCTTCTCGTGATGTTCGTGCGGGTCCATCCAGAGTTATCTGATACCTGAACAAATATTATATTTTCCTACTATTTAAAAAAGTAAGCATTATCATAAAGCAACGTTTATATAAACTTTAAGATTTATATATGTAATTATGATGGTAATAATAATAATAATAAAACAGAGTATAGTAGTGGAGTGGACCATATGGGCAACATTATTGCAGGAAGCTAAGAGAGAAGCTTGTGTTTCCCGCTCGTACTCTCATGCATTACATACAGTGGTAAGCTTAATTATTTGGTCTATAATTTATTTAGTGCTGCTTCAGCGTCTTAATCATAGTGATAGGTAGGTGCATAAACTAAAGCTTTTCATATGCATTATTATTACCAACAACCTCAATTTTTTAGGATATATACTCTACTTCACTACTTTGCCTTACTCATCAACTAATTAAACACAGATAGATGGCGTATTCTCTATACAAGATACTCATAATATAAAAGCCAAGGATTAGCATCATCTTTGTACATAGAAAATATATATTATATATACGTGCTTATTAGCTTGGCCTCATCATCTTCTCTTTGTTAATTATATATTATGACTATAATAATAATAATGCAACTCACATAGTTTTTCTAATATATATATATATATATATATATAATAGTAGTATCTGTTAGAAAGTATCAAAAAATGTGCGTGGACTCTCTCTTTATCAACAATATATAATATGAATTTGTACAATAATTTATGTGGTGATTGTTGTATATCTGCACATTAAAGAAATAATATATAGATGTTGTTTGGTTTGAATAGTTTAATAAAACAAAAGACAAGGGGGAGAATATACATATTATAAATAGAATGGTTAGATGAAGAAATTAAAAAGCATATTCCACATGAGGGAGTGTTTAGCGATAAAATTAAAGTAATGATGATGATATTGTCGAAAATGATAACTTGTTGTTGAAGTGGTCATCTTCATTAATCTTCAAAGTTGTTGAATAAGCTAAGCCTAGCTTCAAGTGGGAATTGGAATAGTCATAAAGTAATCTTTATCTTGTGACTTTCATGGCATTTACATGCCGTAGGAAGAAAATGTTTACAAGATTAAAGTCAAATCTTTGTGAATCTTATATTCAACTGTTTTTTTAGTTGCAATAAATGACGATCTATTAAAAAAAATATTAAGGGTTCAATTTAATTTTGTATAAAATTATGTTCTTTAAAAAAAAGTGTATAAAATTATAATTTACTCTATTTTTTCACTTGTCTTATTTTTTAATTGATGTATAATTTATTTTTCTCTCCAGATACTCCGATTCATGTGTGAAGATCAAGTAGAATTGTTTTTAATCAAAGTATGAATACAATTTATTTGAGGACATTACCAAAACAAATATTTGAGGTAATAACTAATAAGGCTTCAAATTTAGCTTACGTTTGGTAAGATTACCAAACAGTGAAATTCACGTATTCTCACAATTTTTAAAAAAATATCATATTTTTATAAACTAAACATATTTTTCATCATACTTTCTCTCTCTATTTCTCTCCTCATTTTTCTCTACAGTATTTTATATTCCTTCCCTTCCGTGCATGCATACGAGATTGGATCCTATTCTGCCCAGCATAAAAAAACAATGAGAGAGAGTGACACATAAGTGTGTCCCACATGTGGATCCCACTATGTGTAAGACCCACTTATGTGTCACTCTCTCTCCTTATTTTTCTATGCTATATATGCTCCATTATCGCATTCATATCAAACGTGACCTTATTTTAAAAAGTTTTATTTTAATACCATTTTATGTAAGTCTCAAATAAATTATTCTACTAGCTCACTTGTATGGCAAGAATAATTTTAAATAAGCTCCAGAACAACTTTATTAGCTGGTGATATACACGAATGATATTTGATCTCATGCCAATAAATTCTATTAATTAATAAAGAAACATGACAAAACTAAATAACAAAATATTATTTTTAGCCAAAATAAAAAGATTGCGTCAAATATTTAAAAGAAAATTGCAAATGCTAATCAATCTATAAAATGTCGATTAAGGTTTATCCTTATTAGTTGATAAATATTTTAGGTTTTGGTTGGGAGGATGGTTTAAGAGTGGTGTAGGATGGTGTGGAATAGTTTGGGTTTATAAACCTTGATTGGATGTTTAAGTGAGTAATGAAGTGGGATACACTACAACAAAAATCAGATTTACCCACGAAATTAAGGAAATTCCGTGGGTAAATTTACCCACGGAATTACCCACAGAACAAGTCCGTGGGTAAAATTGCCGCGGGTAAAATTTTCCCTACGGAATTTAGATTCCGTGGGGAATTACCCACGGACGCTTCCGTGGGGAAAAATAGCCACGGAAATATCTCGTGGGAGATCCGTGGGCAATTCCCCAGGAACATTTCCGTGGGTAAATTCAACACGGACCGTACCTATTGCCGGCGGCCGGCCACCGGCAACCATCAGCCGGAGACCTCCGGGCACCATCGCCGGCGACCTCTCTTCCGCCGTCCGGCCACCGGTGACTTCCTCCACCGCCGGCCGGCCAGCTGGCCATCAGCAACCTCCTCCTTATATTTTTTAAAATGGTCTTGGGAGGATTCGAACCTAAGACATGATGTATGGTTGCAATTGGCTTAACCACTAAACCAATTGTCATCTTTTGTTTAGTTAGTGTAAAATATTTAATAAATATACATCTAACATATGGATTAGAGATTTATTTTTTGTTATTTTAGTCCCTAAAATCATATAATATAAAGAATTAGTTTTTCACATGTATTAAAAATTAAATTTTAAAATTACATGAAATTTAGCTTATGTTAAATCCATTAGTTTTATTATATACTTCAGCAAATGTATAAAATGTTTTACATAAATATGATTAATAATATAATTTTTTTAAAAGAATAATTTTGTTACTTTTAATAAAATAAAATAATAATAAATTAAGATTTCAATAAATATAATCTATGAACAATAGTAATATTATGTATTATTTTAGAAGAGAGAAATATATGTTTTTTCAATTGAAAATTAAAATTAAAATTATAAATCATTTACCCACGGATTACCCACGAACTGAAAATCCGTGGCTAATTGACCACTTACCCACGGATTGTAAGTCCGTGGCTAATTCTAAGACATTACCCACGGAATAAATTCCGTGACTAATTTCATAAAATTACCCACGGATTTAGCCCCGGACTTACAATCCGTGGGTAAATTGACCATTTGCCCACGGATTAGCCACGGATTGTAAATCCGTGGCTAATTTTCAAGAAAATAATTTTGTTATTTTTTTCCATTTTGCCACAGATTCCCCACGGAATACCCACGAAAAATATTCCGTGGGTAAAATTCCGTGAGTAAATTTGTGTTTTGTTGTAGTGATAGTTTAAAATGGTTTGAAAATCTTTCTAAACTATTCAACACCTCAAGTTTTAAACCCTTACAAATTGAGGGATTTAAGATAATTTGTATTATTTATAATATGTAATTTTATTAGTAACACTCTTTTATTATATTTTTGTTCATTCATTATAAGAGTATTATTGTCCACCACCCTCTTATTTTTTTAAAACTCCTAATCAATGAAATAATTTGTTTGAACCATTTCACGCTACCTCACCCTGCACCACTCCATTAATAATCACTCTGCACCACTCTCTTCAAAACTCCCAATCAAGTCCTTAGGTGTTAAAAATTATTAGTCCGGTCGATTATTACATTTTTATCTATTTTAAGTTAATAAGTATTTTATTAATCGATTATAAAAAATATATTGACTAATCAACACTCTAGACACTAATCCAAATCCAATATATAATATATATGATCGATTTTTTTATTAGTTGATAAGATTGTCTAAAATATTAAAAATTATTAATTCTATTTCCTTTTCTATCTATTTTAACTTTTAAGTTACTTTGGTACGCGAGCTAATTTTTTATTCATGTGAATTAAAGTTTCAAAAATTGCAATTCTTGTAATAGGATTCTCAGAAATATTAAAACGTTTATTTGTTTCAATTTTTATATTTTGAACTATTTTCTATAGTTAAAAAAAAAACTCATCCCATAAGATAATAATACTAAAAGCACTTTTAAGTTGAATTAAAAAGGTGAAAAAGTATGAAATTACAAGATTTTTGGAATTACAAATTTTTTTGGTTCAATTTTTAAATTTATGTATGATATTATAAAATACCAAAACTCATAATTCTAAAATTATTATTTTTAACTCTTGATACTTCCCAAATTTAAAGATCTTATCCAATATATAAATGTAGCTAAAATTTAAGCGGTTAATCATTGAGGTCCACTCAATGGGAGGAGCGAGCTGGGACACAAATTTAGTGATATTGTATTATTGAAATTTAGTATATATCCTTTCAATCATACAGAATCAATAGTTAATATTAATAGAAATTCACATTAATAAGGATCCACCTTAAATAATTTAGAGATTAATTAATTTAAAAAATGTAATGAAATTCAATACTATTGTATTACTCAACATCCCGGTTAGTTGACATCAAATTAAGGAGTCAAAGTTTGCGGCCTCTGCCAACCATCAAGATCAAGCAGTTAATTAGTGCAGACAACAATGCATGCATTATCAATGTTAAAACTCTATATATTTTATCACATGTTAGTATATATTTGTATCTTAATAATATTATTAATTCATTTAAAAAAACTAGAGAACTCTCATATAATAAATAATGGAATTTTGTTGGTCTGATCTACGGCTCTAGGTTTTAGTCATTAATATTTTATCAAAATGCACAATTTGTATGCATAAGTGGATTTTGTGCTACTAATCCTACTATCCTACCAGACGAATGCTGTAAAATCAATGTCACCGCTTACACTACATTAAAGAATACAGATAATAGAGAAGTGTCATTGATCATTGGAAGATGCAACTTAAATTATTAAGACAACTCATCTCAAAATAAGTGACATATTAGATGAAATGTAGAGGATTAAGGATCTTACTCTAGATACAATCCTCTAGATTAATCTCTTTCTTAATTTTGTTCTCTTTATTTTTTTCATAATTCCAATACAAAATGTAGAGTATTACTCTAAAAAAATTCAGTTCATTGTCATGCCAAATATTTAATATAATTTGTATGTTATAGTTAGTATCCCATACTATACTTCCTTCGGTACATAATATCTGCTTCGTGGAATAATTTTTTATGTTTCAAAATATCTATTATTTTATAAAATAAAAAAAGTATTAATTAAATTTTTACAATTTTATCCCTATATCAATACCTATTTCTAAGATAAGATCAACAGAGAAAGACTAATTAGTAAGAGTACTTTAGTATTTTATCTCATATTTTTCAAAGTTTAAAGTAAACTAATGATTTTCTTGGTCTGTGCGCACCAACTCAACGAAACAGATATTATGAACCGAATGGAGTAATATCATACAATGTATTATATATATAAAATATTATGATATTTGAGATCACAACCTTGAGACTACAAATGTGTATTTGGTAGGTGGAATGAGTGAGAGAATGAGAATGTTATGTGGAATGAAAATGTCATATCAATGTGATGTGATATGAATGAAATAAAAATGAATAAAATAATTATTTTACCCTTATATTAAAAGTGAATAAAAAAATAAAGAGATAAACATAATTTCATCACAAGAAGTAAAATTGATTTGGTAGAAAGAATCTACGTAAGAGATCACCATCCCATTATTTTTTACACCAACAAACAGCCCAAGAGTCCAACCTCTTTTCCACTGTCACAGGATGTTAAGATTATAAAGGGAAGAAAGTATTGAGGAAAATCATTTTTAATCATCTCTCTTCCTTTCTCTTTATCATTCACTTTTGCAGGATATTTATACATGAAAATAAGAAATTATAATCAAACTTTTAGAGTTATCATTAAACGTGGATAACAACTCTAAACCTTATCTAACAAAATTCAAAATTAAATATAATATCCCTAAAACTTATTTAAAAATATTTTTTCGTAATCCAAACTATTTATAAAATATTTTAATTCAAATATACATATATTTAAATATATATATATATATATCTACGACATAGAACACATATTTAAAAAATAAATAAAAAAGTAAAGGCATAATTTAGAAACAACCCATCGAGGTGGAGCTTTCCACATACGGTGGTTCTTATAATTTATAATTTTTACGAGATTAATGGGCTTGCAATAATAAGTTTTGTGCATTAAAGAAAAGTAATTTTGAGCTGTTATTAAAATATGTGATGGACGGGAAAACTGGCCGAAAAGTGGACCATATAGGTGGGTGATTGGGACTTGGGGGGTTGAACTTGTCTTGTGGATAGGATAGCTAGGTTTCCAGTGGGAATGTGATTGCCACTTTACGTGTTTAACAAGTATACATCAAACCAATTCCACAATTAAAATATTATTTTTATATTTCAATAAATATCATTTAATTGTCATCATATTCTATCCAAAAAATATTGTGATCATATAAATTATAAAATACTATCACCATAATTTTCTCCGTCTCAATAATGGCTCGTCATATATAAGATTTTATGAATCCGCACCCTTATTTCCCTTCCTTTATAGAATTGGTCGGGAGTTCGTTACATTAATTAGTTTATGCAACTAATTAATACAGTAATACATTCGTAAAATCTTGGTTCAAAATAAAAGTTTCATAGTTCGTTCAACTTTTCCTTTTAGCAAGAATATTAATGACATTAATCTTAAGACTTTAGGGGTATGTTTGGTATCCTCACCAAATAGTAAAATTATGATTTTTCACGATTCTCAAACAAAATCTGCATAATTTTTTATACATACCAAACACATTTTTTATCCTAATTTTTCTCTCTATCTCTTTCCTCACTTTTCTCTACAGTACTTTCTTTTATTCTACAGCACTTTACTCTACAGTACTTTACATTTGTGCATTTCTACCAAACGTATCCTAGGAAAGATTGTAAGGGGTTACCAACGCGATGTGACACAGATGATAAGCGGTCTATGTTTTCGTAACTATCGTCTTCCGAATTTAATCATTGGAGGAATGAGAATGGAACGTCATCCGTTAAGAGGATTGTCCTGAGTAATGGGCCCCGCAGTATCTAAGACATTAGTCATAAGCCCGCTTTGATGGATATCCGACAAAAAAAAGTTTAAAAGTCGTTGTCCGCTGTAATATCTAATAGGAGGAATTGCACAAATTTCAAGGAATTCAACAGTTTGGTTCAATAATGTGCATTGAGAATTGGATTATGTGGAATCCATGGATTCCATGCTTATTTGTAAGATAGGTTGAATATGATTCTTAGTTTTTTAGATGGAATTGGGGAGAAAAGACATTTTTACCCTCTTTACTTCAGCCACTATTTTCTGCATCGATTCATCTCAATACTTCCTTCTTGGTTCATCATCAATGTCCACAACCCTTTTCTTCCCAACTCTAAACCCAGTAAAAGAAAAAAAATTTCCCACCAAACATAACCCCCAACTCAGATCAAGCTCCATGGTGAAGAAAATCCCAAATATAGAAAAAAGTCAGAGAGAGCACATATAGAGAAAGCATTTGGAAGAAGAAAAAGATGAATGGAAGAGGAAGAGTGAAGAAGAAGAGGACGGGAAATCGAGAAGAAGAAGAAGAACCTTTGGACGTCAGAGTTTTAAGACCACGTGCTATCGACGGCGACGGTGGCTGTGGCGGTAGGTAATCCCTAGCTAAGCCGTAGCTAATCCCTAGCTAACTCACCCCCTTCAAAAATTGTCGCCGGCGACCTCCTCCACCGGCCTCCGGCGACAGCCTCCGGCGACCTCCTCCGGCAACCACTTTATATTTTTGAAAAATGGTCCTAGGAGGCCTCGAAGACGGGACATCATGGATGGTAACATTTAGACCAACCACTAGGCCATTTTATCACTTTTTGATTTATTAATGTAAAACATTTTATATATACACATATAATAAATTAGCTAGGGATTAGCTTGGAAAAATCCGTAGCTAATTAGCTAGGAATTAGCTATGGTTTTTTTTCCTAGCTAATCTGTAGCAAATCCCTAGCTAAATTTTCTCGCCTTTTCGCGCCAAATTTTTTTACCAAATTAGCTAGGGATTTTATCCCTAGCTAATTAGCTAGGAATTTTTTTCCCCTAGCTAATCCGTAGCTAATTAGCTAGGGAAATTTTCCCTAGCTAAATCAGTTTTTTCTTGTAGTGGGTCTATTCTCTTCCTCGCTCCAATGCCATCATCTTCTTTCGCCAGCAACTCTCCGATGACTCAGAGATTGTCTCAGACCATTTTGCCCTTGTGATCTGACTCGGAAGCGAACACCAGGAAAAGGAAGAGGAAGAGGAAGAGGAGGACAGAGAAGGAGAGGGATCATAACAAGAAGAAAAAGAGTAAGAAAAAAGAAATAGAATACGAATGGGGTTAGAGAGAAAGGGTAAGAAAAAGAATAAGAAGGATGCATGACAAATTACTTTCTCTAATGATTATTTTTATTAATTTTTTAATCTAATGAAGCAGAAAAAGTAGAAATTACCGTTGGAGTATTATGTTTAGATCATCAGCACTCCTAATCGTATGAAAGGCTACAAAATCTTAAAGAAAAACACACGAAGAACCACATCGTGGAGAATACCTTAACGACGACAACGCCCTTCTTCTGCTTCCACCATTGATCTCCCCTGACAAGAGAACCCTCTTTCTTGACTTGGACGAGACCTTAATCCACCCCAAGGCGGATTCGCCACCAGAGCAGATCGATTTCGTCGTATGACCGAGGATCAACGGCCAGATCATGAATTTCTACGTCTTGAAGTGATCGGGAGTGGATGAATTTCTTGAATCTCTGACCATGAAGTTTGAGGTGGTGGTTTTTAGGAAATTGAGAAGTGAGGTTGGAAAAGAAAAAGAAGTCCAACTTAGCATGCTACGTTAGCAAGCAAGGACGTAGGAGAGATAATAAGTCCACCTTGATATACCACGTCAACACTTAACGGAAGAAAATGATAAACTTGAACGGAAGGACCAATATAGAACTTATCAGAAATATAAATGACCAATTAAAAACTTTTAAAAGAAAAAAGAACCATTTAGAACTTGTGGTAAGGATAAATAATCCAATTGAAGTTTTCACCGAATTATATTTTATGAACGAAAACTTGAAACTAGACATCCTTCAAATTTACTTATATAGACAATATCATGAATACTAAGTTATTAGTTATTGCTGTTATTTCACAATTTGCAAACATTACGAGTAAAAAAAAAACATATATAATGGCCAAGAAAAAACATATATTCATCAATATAGTATCCAAAATTTGAAGTAGCTAGCTAGGAATAAGAATTGCTCTGTCTTGAATTTATTTTAAGTTTTCTTCTAGGGTATGAATGTATGATAAGTCTGGTCTAGTATTGCTTCATTTGGACCATTCAGTTTTTCAATAAGAATATGAGCAAATTCATTCGCCATTATTAATATTTTCCCATAAGTATTTCATCTCCGATTATCACTACGCGTTCCTTCTTGGAATCTCACAGTACTTTTTAAGACCTCCGATCAATTTTACAAGAACTCCACAAAAAAGGAATTGAGAGTAGAAGAATATTCTGTTTAGGCTTTTAAGGTATAATCGGACAAATATTGAATATATCTCCTCCTTATCGCCGTAGTGTTCCTTTGTGCTTGGTCCAGTTTGTATAAAAATTAAAGATGCTATATATTTTCATTCAAAAAGTTGCATATCGCTTTTGAACCCAAGAGCGAGTGTCGAAAGTAAGAAATGCTTCTTTCTCATATTTTCTTTTTATTAAATAAATTTTATTTGTTTAATGTGATAAAATTATGTTTTTATTTTTATTTTTTTATCCACTTTTATTTCATTTTCATTTTTAATGTAAGGATAAAATAATTATTTTATATACTTTTATTCCATTCATATCACATTGACATATGATACGGCAGAGCCTTCGGCCTTGGCCCAACCTTCGGAGCCTTCGGGTCCGGCTCAGATATGAGGCACTCGCCTGGGCTCCACCGTCGGACCCATTTGGCTCCCCTCAGCCTGAGGGATCACCTGTCAACGTCACAGGTGTTATTCATGCCGCCGCACTTTCCGGGTAGTTATGTTGACATGGACTCGTGCCAAATGACTCCCCCTGGAAATACCCTTGACGAAGCCTATATAAACAAAGGTAGCTTCATCAGGTTTGGTACTAAATTTTTACCTCTCTTACCACATACTCTCCACTTTCGGTCACTGACTTAAGCATCGGAGTCCTACCGCGGGAGCCTCCTCCCGCTGTAGGTTGATTGCAGGTTGCGTACTGGGAGCGAGAGCAGGACGAAGGGAGACTAATTCATCGACATGATATTTTTATTCTCTCTAATATTTCTATTCTCTCCTCTTTTGTCCTTATCAAACACAAAGTGCCGAGGCATGTTAAAATATATATTATTGTAAAAAAATAGCTAAATTTTCATTTTGTTATTCTACGTTTCACTCAAGTTTTGAAATTAGTTCTTTTTGCTTTAAAAGTAAAAAATTAGTCATCTATGTTTGCAAGTTTTTTCAAATAAACCATTTTGCTTGACAACATTAATTTTTTTTATTAAATGATAATGTTGATAGCTGATGTGGACAAAAGCTTTCTCCTACGTGGCTTATGTTTTAGTTTATTTTGGGTTATTGTATATTTTGCTTTTATTTTTTGTAACACATTTGACATTTGACCTTTGTTTTAGTTTATTTTGGGTTCGACGTGACTCAATATCATCTACAACAGTTTAAAAGGATATATAGAAGGGATATTTTATTCACATCATCATTCAACGGAGAACACTAATGGTGTCAAGCGAATGTTTTATTCGGAACAACTTGCAAACATATAGGACTAATTTAGAAAATTAAAAATATAAATGAATGATTTAAAACTTGGGTAAAACATAAAGGACAAAAATAAAATTTTAGCCTAAAATAAAAATTTAGAAATTTATGAAAAAGCATTTTTTTGGCTAAAGGTACATTTTTGTGAGCTTTTGAAGCTCGAGCATCAGAAGAGAATTCATATTCTAAGGATCCTATCCTACTTAGCAAAAGAGTTGGTTTAATACGTGACATTCAAAGTTGTTAGATAATAATATGATTACAATTTTATATATCTCATTCTACGATTTTACATTAAAAAATTATACATTACACCAGTAATACAATAATAATAATTAAAGTTTTTTTTTAAGATAGATTATATAGATTAAACGAGGTTAACGTATTTTATTGGTTGCCTTGTGCCTGGTGCCTTTTTTGTTGGTTTCCTTTTCTGTTGTTTTTTCTTTCACTTGTTCACCAAAAAAAAAAAATAGATTAAACGAGGTTAACGTATTTTATATTTTCTCATTTCTATGATTAATTTATTAATTAATTTCATCCCAATAAATTTTTTTATTATTTTTTGAAAACTATGTTAACATAAATCTTTCAATATATCATGAACTATGTTATGAAAGAATAATAACATTTTAATAATTTTATATCCGGAAAAAATGTATACTATTATATATATTTTTATTTATTTATTTATAAAACTGATAATTGATGTTATAATTCAATGTAGCTCATGGTTGTTTGGATCATATGTAAAAAGCTCACACCTGTTTTGAGGACAGGCATGTTAGATAGAATATAGAAGTCGGATCTGAGAGGCACGTGATCACGATATTCACAAACGCGAAATAGGTAACCCACGTGAAGGTAATGTCTAATTATGTAGTGCCCAACTGGGTTCCCTTTCCTACTTTACTCCTCCTCCACTCACCGTCCAAATTCCGAGTCAACACTCAGCACTACCTTTTAATTTTTCTTTCCAAAATGTTCCACGCGCCCACCAACAAATATCTTCACCTGCATCCGCATGTATAGTATAAAAAATTTAGGGCACTTGAATATATAATTCAACTCACAATTTTTTATTCACTACATCTCTCTTATCTGTCTGTCTTTTGCTTACAAAAGTTGAATAGCGAAAAGGGGATCTTTGAAGCAGGGGATCACAGACGCCTGACGTGAGGGATTACAATGGCGGAGGCTACAAACAAAGGAGCGGCCACACCCACTCTCTTCTCTCCTTTCAAGATGGGCAAATTCAATCTCTCTCACAGGTCTCACTTTTTTCTACTCTAATTCTCTCTCTCTCTCTCTGCTAAATTTTTTCATACGACGTCGTCGGAGCTGGAGTAATGATTTCGTGATTTTGGATGGGGCAGGGTGGTGCTAGCGCCGATGACGAGGTGTAGGGCTTTGAACGGGATTCCGGGGGAAGCTCTTGCCCGCTACTATGCTCAGAGGTCAACTCCGGGCGGCTTCCTCATAAGCGAAGGAACTTTGATCTCCCCTACTGCTCCAGGGTAATTCTTGTAATTTTGTCTGCTTTTTTAGCTCTTTTTTCACTCCTCACTTTCCATCTGCTTTATTATTGGTCAAAAGTGGTGTCGAATAAAATGATTAATTTCCCACGTGGCGATCTGTCAATCGATGGTACAAGAACCGCACTCACATAAGGGGTTCTCACCACTCACCATCCATTCCTCCACTATCACAATTTTCTGTCAACTCTCATTCAATGAAACGATATCGTTTTGTTCTTTTTTTTGCCTTGTTTTTTGTGCAATTTCTAATATGAAACGCACAGTTTTGAACATTAAAAAACAATTTGTACATATCACACGGTTAAGTGCTGACTATTTCATTTGACACTAGAAAGCTATTTTTTATTATTTATTTTCTGTTGGATGACATGTGAGAATTGAGATAAACATGATAGAGTGGTAATGCAGATTTCCGCATGTACCTGGCATATATTCAGAAGAACAGGTTAAGGAATGGAGGAAGGTAGTGGATGCTGTGCATGCCAAAGGCAGCCTTATCTTTTGCCAACTGTGGCATGTGGGCCGAGCTTCTCATCCGGGTACTTACTAATTAATTATAATTATATGTAATAGGGTTAAGAAATTTTGTAATTGACTTCATCCAATCCAAGAACATCAGACCAAGAGAAGCTTGTTTGACTTGACAAACACAAACGACATTTCGTCATTTACATATCATCCTTCTGAGTTAGGTTAGGTAACAGGTAATAGGTAGGCCTTCTCTTTAATTTTATTGACTCGTTTAATTTGACTTATGAGCAGTGTATCAGCCTGGAGGGGCCCCACCCATATCGTCCACTACCAAACCCATATCGGCAAGGTGGAGAATTCTCTTGCCAGATGGCTCCTATGGCGTCTACCCCAACCCTCGAGCACTGAAAACTAATGAAATTTCAGACATCGTTCAGCATTATCGGCAGGCAGCAGTAAACGCTATTCGAGCAGGTTAGTTTCCACTTTTTTTAATTTATTATTAACTTGGAGCAAACAACTACTGCTTCGCTTGTGCATTGTCATTCCCAACATAAAAAGTAAAATGATGACTCTATGGAGTATGGGTTTATTTATTTCTGGCATGGGACTGCAGTACTGCTTTTTACTTTTTATTTTCTACATCATGGGCCATTGTGTGATTATGAATGCTTCTCCTTTATCAAGTCTCCACTCTCCATGATAGAAAACGCGTTAAAAGTGTTGCCCTTTTCATGCTCTTGGATGTATATTATCATGTATGGTCCACTTTGGCAAAAGTTAGAGTGCTATACCCTTTTGGCCTAAAACGTTAGATGCATCTTTAACACTATATTTTCTTCAAAACAAAGACCACTATAATCGTGAAAGGTCACTGATTGAATTAATGCCATGTGAAAAACCAGGTTTCGATGGAATTGAGATTCATGGGGCTCACGGGTACCTCATCGACCAATTCTTGAAAGATGGGATCAACGATCGCACAGATGAATATGGTGGATCACTGGCAAACCGTTGCAGATTCTTAACCCAGGTGGTTGAAGCCGTGGTTGGTGCAATTGGAGCTGAGAGAGTGGCTGTGAGAATCTCCCCAGCAATAGACCACCTTGATGCCATTGACTCTGACCCACTTAGGCTAGGCTTGGCTGTGGTTGAGAGGCTCAACAAGCTCCAGCAAGACGTGGGCTCCAAGCTCACATATCTTCATGTCACTCAGCCTCGGTACACTGCTTATGGGCAAACAGAGTCAGGCAGACCTGGGAGTGAAGAAGAAGAAGCTCACTTGATGAGGAACTTGAGAAGAGCCTATGAGGGAACGTTCATGAGCAGTGGTGGATTCACTAGGGAGTTGGGAATTGAAGCTGTGGCACAAGGCGATACTGACTTGGTTTCCTATGGTCGCCTTTTCATCTCAAATCCTGACTTGGCCCTAAGGCTTAAGCTCAATGCACCCCTGAATAAGTACAATAGGAAAACTTTCTATACCCAAGATCCAGTCGTCGGATACACAGATTACCCTTTCTTCACCCAACAAAGTGGCCCCAATAAGGAACCGCTTTCTCGCCTCTAATTGTGCATTAGTTTCGGATTTTGTGATTTGTATGTATGACTCTATATTAAATTTATCCACCGAAACTCAAACTTGTCAAGGGTTGAATAATGAATAGGCGCTACTCTTTCTTGAAAATGTATATTAATAGATGTCCCTACCCTAGCAGTTCAATTTTCTTTTCCATGCACTTTCCGGAAGAGTTTTCTCTGCTTTTCTTATTGTGGAATTCAGAGTTGAATTATGTATGAATTTTAGAAATGCTCATGGTAAGAATTTTGAAAGGCATCCAACAGTAAGAACGAAGAATAGCTGGGCCTTCAAGATCATTGTTGGTTCATTATATATTTGGGCCACCTATGAATTGCTTTAGCCCAAAGTCTGATCAATTAATAAAAAAATAGCAATCTAGACTCACTTCCCTTAAGAATGTTAAAATACATTCCACCCCATCTATAGTAATAAATATAAATATATTTTGTTAAAATGAGCGAAATTATAAATTTATTATTTTTGAATAATTATAATTTTTCAAAATAAAAAAGAAAGATGAATGAAAAAAGAAGAGAGCATTGAGCATAAATCCGCTACAAAACAGTCATTAAGAAACAGGAAATTTATGAATAGAAATATTATTCCACCCCCAAATGCGTGTTTGAGGGCGTGTCGACCCTAGGTGATACCTATAAATATAATAACGAACTGTTTATAAATGGAGATGGAGATACACGTGGTTAAAACTTGTAAACAGAAAGGCATAATTGATAATTGAACAGCTAGCGTGTTAAGGCGAAAGAGGAAAAAGGGGATAAACAGGTTGCATGTTGGGATAGAAGAGTCCAAAATGTTGCTCCACACCATCAGGCTTGAGATTCTCATTAAACATAGCAAACACGAAACCTTCAATAAAAGCATCAGGTCTCTTGGGCGTTCCATTCATAGACATAATTCGCCTCACGAAGTTCTGATTATAAGCAGCCGCGAGTGAGAGAGAGGTGAAATCACCATTCCCATCAGAAGGCCACCCACTCTCAGACACCGCAACCTCAACATTATTCACTCCCACTTTCTCCATCGCCCAGAAAAACGAATCCACCATTGCATCCAACATGTTGCTATACCCCAACTCTCCATCCTGAACCACCACCTCCGTAGCATTCAACAGAGCGTAATCCAATCCTACATTCACCGGATCAGACGCGTACGCGAAATAGGGATACAAATTGACCAGAAGCGGCGACGAATGATCAGGATCCGACAGGAATTCTAAAATTCCCTTCATGACGTCGCGGGACTCCTCCGAGAAAGCGGATTGGGAAGGGGGATAGGATGTCCCCAAGACGGACAAAGGCACCGACGTGGTGACGCAAACGCCAGATTTACCCTTGGCGGAGAGTATGGAATGGAGATTGGTCATGACGGGGAGGACGTACTGAGCGTAGGGACCTGGAACGACCTCGTTTCCGACGACGATCTTGGCGATGACCATGTCGGAGTAGTATGGTTCGACGTTGGTGGCGAGCCAGGAGGCGGTGGCGTCTGAGCTGGCGGCCATGGCGGGTAGGTCCTGGTTGCGGATGCCGAGAGTGAGGGTAATGTGGGAATTTCGAAGGGCCTCGTGGACGGATAGGTCCGGGTCGAAGAGTCTCATTTTGGTGATGCCGTTTGCTTCGTAGAGTTGAACCACTTGATCTGGAGACGGCAAGTCGTTTCCTAGTCTTCCGTAGTTGACGCCTATGGCTATGTATGCGTATGTGCCTGCTGGTGCTAGTGCACACATAGCAACTAGGATTTGAAAAAGTGATACCGCCAACGTCACCATTCTGCAAACAAATTCAATTCAATTCATTACTATTGTTATTGACTTATTGTAGAGTTAATTAAGTTACTAATTGATGATCACACACAAGGCAATGAGTATTAATTCTTAACATAATTAGATTCTTAGTTATTAGTTTAGTGAAGCTACCAATATTTATGCATGAGTCTCAAAATTTACAACTTACAGAAGAAGTCCTTCTGTCGTTGGAAGGAATTATATATAAGAGTGTGTGTAATTATTCCTTGGCAGAGGTAGGTTTATATTTATATATACAGAGAGAGATCAGAGGAAATAAATTATATAGATACGGCGCATGCACTGATCGATGCTGAAAGAGATTTGTTTCCTTTTACGCCTATTATTTTTCTCATTAATTGCTTTGCAAAATCCTCTGTTTGTTTACGTAGTTTCAATGTCAAGCCAAGAGGAAGTACCCACCAAAGATCTTTTATATATGCAAATTCATTAATGGAGGCTATATATATATATATATGTATCTCATTTAATTTCCAAGGTTCTAACATGTCCATCTACCCGGTTATTATGTGTGAATTTCCTTTTTAGAGATTGTCATAATTCTTACCATTAATACGTAATTAGTTTTTGATTTTCGGAAATTGATGTGATCCAATCTTCAAGGCAGATACGTAATCAGCCCTTTGAATTTGGAATATGCGCGAGCAATGTGATATATAAATAAGATTTTCAAAATCATGTTATTATGTATATTATAATTTGGTATTTTGGTCGTATCTTTGAATACAAGTTTTCTGTAGTACATATGGGATGGTGGTGTTAATTAGTTTATACTTTATTCGAATTGGAACTGTTAAAGTAGGGTAATACACAACAGAAAAAATCCCAGAGAAGGGGATGATTATATTATTGATTCATCAATTTTCAACTCTAATATATATGGTCAAAACATTCTATTTGTTTTGATTGGCAATTTGGCATCTATAAGGAAATTATTCATTATTGACTTTTCGCTGGTTTTCCAAATCTCACTTGATGGACGATGTCGTTTGGTGCAGGAAGGGCATGCTATCAGAATTAATCTAAATTCTTTTTAGAAAAAAACTTATGTGCTGTTGTTTACATGTTTTTGGTAAGGTTAACCAATTAAAAAAAAAGACATGTGTAAGTTGTCATTCTTTTTATTACAAATCGCAAATTTTGGAAGTTAATATGGTATTTTGGAAATTGGATTCGGTGCAATTCGCTTCTGTGCAATTCCTTCAAAATGTATATTTTTAATTCATTTTTTAAGTACTAATACGGATTTACTCTAATAATAACCCACTATGAATGGATTAGGGACGAACTTATTATCAATTTTGACAAATATCATCATTAAATAGCTTTTTGAGACTATTTTTCAATATTAATAACAATTTGGTCCCTAATCCATTTAAGGTGATGATATTTGCCAATGTTGATAATAATTTGGCCTCTAATCTATTCATGGTGGGTTATTATTAGTGTGAGTCTGTATTAGTAGTTCAAAAATGAAGTAAAAATGTACATTTTAAAGGAATTGCACCGAATCCAATTTCGGTATTTTTAGGCCAACTCTCCATCAGCCATCCGGCCCTTTGCCTTCATGCTTTTTTTGGTCAAAGCTATCCAATTTTATATCTGCTTAGCTTATATTATAGGTCATATTTGGGCCGAGGCCCAAAGATTGAGCCATTGAGGGATGATTGAATTTGGGCGTTAACATCTTATTCAGTCTCCAACCACTTACGGAATTTGGCCCAAAGAAAAAACCATGTCAACATCTTATTTTGTTTGTGAAATTACATACTATTACTATAACATGTCAAATTCGACGACTATTTAGTTAGGTTGATGGTATTAGTTAAAAGAATTAATATTTTTAAAGATTATATTGATCAGTAAGATAAACTTTTAAGATGAAAATACAATTTATAGGAAACTTTAGGTACTAAAAAAAATAATTTTTCCATATATGTTAAGAGGAGGTGCATGGAAGCTCATTAATTTGTTAAATTCTGGTTAAACATTGTTGTAAACTTATTCTCTCAATGCATCTACGTCAATCATAATCTGCACTTTTTTTCCTTTCATGAAACGTCCATTTTGGGCTCGAAAATCTGACAGATTTTGCAACCACCAACCAGCAGCGTCTCTTGGCAACATCTAAAGAGCAACATTCAAGTTATGGCAATGATAGTGATGTGAAAGAATCCTCTTCTTCAAGCTGCTATGGAATGAATGGCTTCCAATCAAAACCTTATCCCTATGAGATGTTTGTATGAAGCAACTTTTGGATATCATAGGCCCAGAAAAGCTGAAAAGACTTCTTTTTTTACCACCTTACCCAGTAAAAATTAACCAAATTCCCTAATGGATAGGGAATTTGAGATCACCACAAATATGTTATTTGTCCATGCATTGTGTGTCTGATTCGCACACACAGGAGATCCTTCTAGCTGTATTAAACGTCTTCTTGTGCCTTCCTTTCCCTCTCTTCCCATGTGCTACCTTGTGGACCACTTCATTTTGCTGCAATACCATATTTTGTATTCTTTGTGAGGACTTTATGAAACTACATGACTTTTGATTTGTGTAATTGCGTAAATGACTACAAGTTTTTCCATCTCATATCTCCAAAGTCAGATATAATTGAGAATATAAGATGGTATTTAAATTGTGAGGTGTTCTCTTCTAATAGACTAATCTTTTGGGATGAATTCTTCTCGTGACTTAAGTCACTTTTTTTTTTTGGCATCAAAGACATTTCTCTATAATCTCAGTTGCAATTGTACAACGTAGGTGGTGATGTCAGTAGGGGTTAGTAAATTAGTACAAAGCCAACCAACGTAATCGTCGGGATTATGCATCATGGTGAAATGTTAAAAGAGTAAGGCCAGGTTGTATCACAACGAGTACTAGTTCACTTTTCATGAAATGATTACCCAATAACATAGCTACCCCCTTTACTTTTGTGACTGTTGATCCTCTGTTCATTGTCAACTGTCAAGAATGTTCCTAACTTCCTATAGAAAGGTTTATTCAGTTGAAAAATTGAATAAAAAATAAATAGAAATTGAATGCTATTTGCTATCAATATAGGGAGGGATAATTAACTTAAATTCTTTTTCATATTAACAAGTCAACTGCAAGGTATATTAATATAATAATATGGAGAATGAACCCTGAAATGCATTCTTATTAGCAATAGTTACATCACTTAAATAATGATGATAGTTATAAGCATCATGCTAATTATGAATATAACTTATTTAATGAAACTAGATTGATAGGTAGTGTTTAGCACCACTATTACATTCATTTTTATGAGTATACCACAAATGTAATAAATCCAATCTTCTAACTCATTAGAATCTTCTATTCTAGTTCTGTTTCTCCATTACCAAGTTTTGCATCAATACTGACTGACAATGTAAATTGTAAAACACTAGTTTGATTTAAGTAAAATGATATGGGTTAAGTTCACTTGCAAAGATATTAAGCTTCCAAATTAGGGTGTAACAGGACACAAGAAGGGGAAAAAAATCTTTTGACAGTAGTAGAACATACTGAGAAGACTTTTGCACTTTTTCTAATTTCACAAAAGAGGCTTCTTGTTGTTATTCATGAAAGCTTCCAAATATCTAGTTCACATGCATGGCAGCTCAAAAATCTGTCGTTTCCAAGCATACAGAAGAAAAATCTTATCTATGAGAGTAACTCAAAAGTAATGGTAAACACACAAATTCACAAGCCCTCCCTTGTTATATATGACATCACCAAACCCATTACCAGATTCATATCACAATCTAAGGAAGAGATTTAGCACAACTAGTGAAGAATGAAGATGATTCTTCCCATTATCTTCTTCTTTTTCCTCCTCTCTTCCTCCTCCCATGCTTCTGTGGTAGATTTTTGTGTTGCTGACCTTACACTCCCAGTCACCCCTTCAGGATATCCCTGCAAGAAGGGTTCAGCTGTCACTGTGAATGACTTTGTATTCTCTGCCCTAGGCGTTGCTGGTAACACCTCAAACATCATAAAAGCAGCTGTGACACCGGCTTTCGATGCTCAATTTCCGGGTCTGAATGGCCTTGGCCTTTCCTTGGCTCGTTTAGACTTGGCAGTGGGTGGAGTTATTCCAATTCACACACATCCTGGAGCCTCAGAAGTGCTTTTTGTTATTCAAGGGACAATATGTGCAGGGTTCATTGCTTCTGATAATAGTGTGTACATTAAGACTCTTAACAAGGGGGATTCTATGGTGTTTCCTCAAGGATTGCTTCACTTCCAAATCAACTCTGGTAAGACACCTTCACTGGCTATTGTCACCTTCAGTAGCCCGAGTCCCGGCCTACAAATCCTCGATTTCGCCTTGTTCAAGAGTGATTTGCCAACTGATATCATCACGGCAACCACTTTCCTTGACTTTGCTCAGGTGAAAAAGCTTAAGGGTGTTCTTGGAGGCAAAAATTAAGAATAAAAAAAACAGTATAGGGAGTGTTTCTCTTTTGTTAGATTCATTTCTCACTTTGGTTTTGTTTTTGGCTTGGTCATTCAGGCATGTAAGCTTAGGATTCTTCTTCTTCTTCCTCTTCTTAAGCAATAAGAATTATGAGTCTGTGGAAGTATTATTGTCTGTAGTAGTCAAGTATGTGCTGTGTCTTTATCAATGTCAGTCAATGAAATGTACAAGTTATGAGTCTGTGAATTGTCGGCTTTATGGATGTATTAATGTGTTTCATAAAAGTGTTGATTCAGTGTATGAAGTAAATAAATTAGTGATTTATCCAACAGCATTTATCAATCATAAGTCTTTTTCTTTTCCTCTGTTGAGAAATTCTCAAGTCATATATTATTGTATCAAACTATCAAAGATCACATCGCATGAACTAAATATAATAATGACATCCAAGATAAGAACTTGCCCTTTAAAGGGGTTCTTGTGTTGGAGATATAAAGCAAATAGACATATGAACAAGTCTTACATCTAAAAGATAAGAAAAGTTGAAGCTTATATTTTGGACAAGGCATTCTCCACATTCAAGTCCAACAACATAAAAATGACTTTTTTTGTGACTCGATTAATTTAAGTCTTTTATTCTGATGTAAAGTATCAAAATTTAGTAGGAAGAAAATGTGACCTGTACTGTATGTAGTACAAACTTAACAAAAGTACCAACTTCGTTATGCAATCTGCTGTATGCCCCATATAATCACCTCTAGAGAAGAAGTTGTTGCTGACATTAGGGAATGAAATTTTATCTCTGATTTGGTGCCTCGATAGATGCTATTTTTTTTTTTTTTTGAAAAATGGAAACTTATAACCTAGTTATAATATGTAATATCAATTTTTCTAAGGCTCCATTTAGTTGGTAAATTGATTTTAAAAGATTGTAAATAAAAAAGAGAATAGAAATAGTTACGTTTAGTATATAACATAAAAAAGAATAAAATTAGATTGGGAGTAAAATAGGAATAAAAATGGGTTATAATGATCATTTTTGTTCAAATTTTCATGAGAATCACCCTAATACCTCCATCTACCTCAAAAATTGGAAATGCCTAATCTGATGAGGCAACCTAGCCCACTCTGCCAATTCTTTGTACCAAATGCCCTAATTGATATTAAAAAAAAAATCAATGGAAAAGCCCTAGGATGTCAGAAAATGGAGATAGCGGGCTTGATGAAGATTGACGGGTCCGGTTTGCACTGAGGAGTGTTGGGCTGGGCCTTGATGATTGGTTTCAAAATTGAACACATGAAATTGGGAAAGGGTGCATGCATCAATCATCATGGTGGGTTGAACTTGAACACCCTAAGATTGGAGGCAAGCCAACCTAGGTGAGAGAGGCTTGGGCCACCACGTTGGTAGGCAAGGGTGGGTAGCCCACCAAACTTTGAAACCATAAAGATGCTTCTTTTTCCCCCTATAATCATGAATATGAGTGTTGATTCAAAAAGAGGGGAATTTTGAAGGAAGCTAAACAGAAATAAGTTGGTGTAGTATCAGTTGTCAACAAAACTCACTAACTCAGCTTAAAACTAGTGTATACTTGAAAACAAGAGAATTAATTTGGCAAGACCCATTTACCATGGATTGAAATTAGCACGTGTAAAATTGAAATCTATGTTATTATTGTTAGGCCATATCGTAATTACTCTAGCCTCTACCTAGCTAGCACTATTACTAAAGAATTTCCTTCCCCTCCTTCTTCCATCTCATTATATTATATTGTGAGTTGTGACCAAACCAAATATACAAATTATATATCAATTCAAATTAAAGATGATTGTGGCGGTGGTGTTCACGATGTTCTGTCTCATTTCCTGCTCAGACGCTAATAATGATCTAGCGCTGGACTTTTGCGTAGCGGATTTTGGAGCTCCTAATTACCCGTCAGGATATTCTTGCAAGAATCCTTTAATTGTGAGTTCGAATGACTTTTCATTCTCTGGCCTAGCTACTCCTGGTATCGCCAATAATATGATTAGAGCTTCGGTGGCACGAGCAAGTGTGGTGCTCTTAATGGGGTTGGGCTTTCCATGAGTCGTGTTGATATTGCAAGGGGTGGAGTGATTCATTCATACACATCCCAGAGCTAGCGAACTGATTTATGTATTACAAGGCAAACTCACTGCTGCCTTCATTTCAACTAACAATACTGTCTACCTCAATACTCTCAACCAGGGAGACCTTATGCTATTTCCACGTGCCTATCTTCACTTCATAATCAATCAAGGTATATATTCTACCTACACATTATGTTACTTAATTAATTACTTTCTCTCTCTCTATATATAATATATTATATAATTTGATGCAGGTAAAAGTTCAGCTCTGATAATTTCAAGCTTTAGCAGTGAAAACCCTGGTGTCCAATTTGTGAGTCAATCACTGTTTGGAAATAATATATCCACTGGCGATATAACAAGGGTGTCTTTCGTTAATCCTCGCGAGGTTACGAGGCTTAAGGCTCTTTTTGGAGGCTCCGGATAAATTACTTTCCTCTTCTTATTATCTTATATATACCACATTCCACTCCATACCTAAATTAAATAATGAATCGCATCTTGTGCTACAACATATATATGTGTACTATCTTTATCGTTTATGATTGAAATGGAATAAATCTTTAATTTGGCCTCTCTCTCTCTCTATATATATATATATATTTATAATAATGAAGAATTAAAGGATAAAAATTCAGTACTACAGCACTATTAAATTTCAGTACATCTACTGCTGAACCTTCTAGAATTAAAGATCGTCGTTATTTATGAATCAAACGATATTATATATATATATATATATATATATATATATATATATATATATATATATTAAAAAACGTGTTACAAAAAACGAAGAACAACGCAAATCACTCTGCAAAAGCAAGTGTTAACAACATATCAATATATAACCATTTGTTCTATTCTATATAATTAACGATGTCATGCGCCTTCCTAACGATGGTGTGTTGAAGAGATATCACCAAACTCTAGCGACGTTCGTGTCACTGATGTCACCATTTGTTCTAGTCATGCAATCAATTCCATGCAGACATGTCTATTATTTTTTGAAATAATTTCTTGAGTGTGTATATATATATATATGTGTGTGTGTGTGTGTGTGTGTTTCTGCCACAACGTCTAGGTGCCTAGAGTGAAAGCATGTTGAAGGAAAAAGAAATTCAAATCCAAACCTACAATGACGATATTTGGTTTTCATTGTAGAATTAGTTCTTATACTTTCATTCAAATCCAAACGACCTCACTCTGATCGGAAGGTTGGTGATATGAGCCAAGAAAGCTGAGCCCATGAAAATCCAATTCAGACTCGGCCCAATGAATAAATGAATATAAATATTGTTGATAGATAGGTTTTGCTTTGACGTTGAATTTTGTGAGTTATCACTGGAGTTTTGCTCTAACTGTAATAGAGCCTCTATCTTGTATAATTCATATTTTTTGCTGGGAATTGATACATATTCAGCCATTCATCTTCAATCTTTTCCATTTTCTTTATTCTTCCTATTCTGTTTTTAGTTCTATCAGTTGGGTAGTTACTTTAACATCTATGGCTTGAAATGATCTCCTCTCATTGTCTTAAAAAATAATAGAGAAAAAACACACTATCTAATTATATATCTTTAAAATATAAGTATGATTACGTCAAAAAAATATAAGTATTTTATATTGATGATGGCTCTTATCACTTCAAATGTTTTCAATGTGGCCAAACTAATTATTTGTGATAGCCTTACATGAGAAACAACAGATATAATTTGTTCCATCAATTTAATTATCCTTGAAAGATAATTACCTTTCATCTTCTCTATCTCATGGTGAGAAGCTTGTGTTTAATTCATAATATTTTACCTCTCTTTAATTTTGCCATTTTTTCTAAAAAAAGTTATAGTATCTTTATAAATTAATGGTTGTGAGAGTTATTGTCTTGAGGGTGAAGGAGGTTACTCATATGGTCCACTCTCTGTCTCTCTGCAAGTAGACTTATGAAACTGAGCCCATATATAATTCAACTTCATAAGTGTCTAACTAACATTCTATTGCAAAAATATTTTTGATTTAAAAAATATAGAGGAAACTCAATATTAGGGTTTGGCTGCCTTAACTCTTAGCTACCTTGATATATGAAATTTCAATAGGTTGGGCTAAGAATTTGATCTTAATTAAATTGAGCTATTATTTTTTTAGTATAGCTCTCAGACTTAAATATCCTAAAATTGGAGGAATAATAAGGCAGTTTATGGACACCTTTTTTACGCAGAAATGAAAAGGGAAAGGAAGAGGGAGAGGGAATGAGAATGTATTTACTGTGTTTGGTAGTAAAAATTGGGAATGAAAATGGAATGGGAATGTATTAAAATTACCATTTTGCCCTTTATATTAAAATAATAAAAAGAAAAGAAAGTTATGATTGTGTCAAATCAAAGAGTATAATAGATATTTTGTATTTTTTTTCTTTTTAAAAAGTTGATAAAAATAAAAAAAAGTGAAAAATTAGGTACCCAATAAATCCCACCCATTCATTCTCCATTTCCATCTTTAAATCCACCTAAAGGACACCACCTATGTAAAGGAGGTTTGGCCACCGTGAAAATAGGTAAAGAGGCGTTTAAATGTAATTTTTAAAAATATTCATTTATTATATACTGAAATGAGTGTGGGGTCTAGGGTAAAGAATTTCCTTGCCCTCCCATCCTCCTTCCATTATTTATGCATATATATATACATGAGCCTCAGCTCATAGATATATACAGTTAATTAAAAAGTAAAGATGATTGTGGCGGTGGTGTTCATGATGTTTTGTGTCATTTGCTGCTCACACGCTAGTCTTCTAGTGCTGGACTTTTGCGTTGCGGATTTGACAGCTCGTAATAACCCCTCAGGATATTCTTGCAAGAATCTTTCAACCGTTACTGCGAGTGAGTTCAAATACTCTGGCCTAGCCCATCCTGGTAACACCAACAATGCCATCGGATCTGCCTTCACACCAGCATTTGTGGATCAATTTCCTGCTGTGAATGACCTTGGGATTTCCATGGGTCGCATAGACTTTGCAAGAGGTGGATTCATTCCCATCCATTCCCATCCCAGAGCTAACGAAATCTTGTATGTTGCACAAGGCAATATCACTGTTGCCTTCATTTCCACCAACAACACTCCCTACCTCAAAACTCTCCATACAGGAGACATTTGGGTATTTCCAAAAGCCTTGCTTCACTTCCTAATCAATGCAGGAAACGGCACAGCAACGGCCATTGCAAGCTACAGCAGTGCCAACCCTGGTACCCAAGTTACGGCCCTATCACTCTTCTCAAATAATATAACCACTAATATGATATCACAAATCACTTTCATTGCTGAATCTGAGGTTACGAGGCTTAAGGCTAGGTTTGGCGGCTCCGGATGATATGATTCAACTGTATGCATGCGTAGTTATATCGCTACATATTAAATAAATGATGTAGTCTATATATATGTTGAATGATATTGTGCTCTCTACAAACAGATCCATATATATATATATGAATACATGTATGTTTATGGTTTATGTTTTTCAAATAATGGACTAAATCTTTGATAAATATGCATGGCATTTATATAAGTATTCAATAATATATCCCAAAAGTCTATATAATAATGCATATTGATTTAATAGTTAAGATTAAGATAAAACTTTTCAATAAGTTCAACTTGTATATATGTCTTTTAAAAATGAAAGATGGTCTTTTATTTATGAATCAACTACATTATTATATTACAAAATGATCAGTTACCTCAAATTAAAGTTAATTGATATGAAGAATAACGATCAATAATCACAGTGTAAAAGTAGTGTTACACTACAAGAAATGTGATTTTTAGCGACGGTTATTTTTGTTGTTTTGTGGCAGTTCACCTGCCACAAGATGACATTTTGTGACGGATTTTAAACTGTCACAAATAGACATGTCGCAAAGTAATTTTCTGACAGTTCTAGCCAACTGCTGGAATAAACGCCACAAAATGTACTTTTCCGACGGTTAGTGTCCGCCAAGAAATGAAAAGTAAAATCGTGGCGGTTTATAACTGTCATAAAATTCCAAGTAATTTTCTGACGGTCTATAACCGTCACAAAATTAAAGGTAAATTTGTGGCGGTTATTAAGTGTCAGAAAATGTTAGGTAAATTTGCGACACTCAACGCCCGCCACAAAATGACCTATAAATTTTTGACGGTTTTAAACCGTCACAAATTGTCTATTTTACTTTATTTAAAAATGTCACATATATTTTTAGAAAATATATATAATTGATTATATTAATGCTCAAAAAAGATAGAAATACTCATAGAAGTACTTATAATACTCAAAATAGATAAAACTAAAAGTATTTGTTTGTAGTTCTAAAAAAAAATGTGTTTGTACAACCAAAAAATTAGTTCATTACAAAATGAGAAAAGCTTCAAAAACAACCTCCAAAAGCGCTCCTGCAATATTGAAAAAATAAAATTTATGAGTATTATTATAGTAATGTACAATAAATATCACTAATAATTAAGTAATAAATAATATACTAAGGAAAATGCAAATAGTCCAAACCCGGAATACAAAAGGGCAACGAATTTAGACAAATTGAAAGTCAACAACATAATGAATCACCCAAATGACTTTATGATGCTGAGACTGAATTGCATCTACAACGAATTTAGACAAATTGAAAGCCAACAATAATGTGGAAAAAGCCATTCAAATCTAAGGTATAAAATTAAAAATAGATTCTGCTTAAATTGCTTTGAACAATTGTCTTATTACTAAACCAGGAAGAGTGACTAGCAAGAAAAATCAAGGACAAAAGAGTCAGAGGGTCAATGCTTATAGCCAAATCTGTATAATCATGGGGAAAAAAATTTATACAGCGCCTCAATGGAAATAAACATTTTCTTTTGGTTTATATCAGCTTCAAAGAAGAACAAGAGGATACAAAATTCCAGATATCTGTGTAAAAAATGTCTGCCATTCGTGTTTTCTACCTCGGAAACTTCCAAGTAATGGAAGATGGTGGCACATAGCAGAGACCACAGCAGCAATTTAAGGCTTGTACTAAAGAGAAAATATAACACCTGCTACCTCAGTGTGTGTGTGGAGGCAAGGAAGAATGACATTAAAAAGACAGAGTTTGATATATATGCTGGAAAACACAGAAGCAAGGAGAAGTGAAGTGAGAGAGTGAGAGAAGTATTCTTTTAACAATTCTTCCAAAAAGGGTTGAGTGACAAAAACAATCATAGAAATATTTAGAGTGTTGAAAACCACTTGTGTTTGCTAGCTTTTTTATCATTTTAAAGTTCTCAGCACTTTTCAACGCACGAATCCTGGGATGTGTGATAATATAGGTATCTAGACTTGCCATGATCTGCCAAAAATTAAACAAAAAATACAATTCATCTCACTATTTGGAATAGATTCAAATATCTGATTGAATAGCAATTAATCAAAGAGATTGAGAGGTGAAGCTGAGATATTGAAGCCTGATCAACTTTTGAATCACCTGACTATTGGGGAACTGGAAAAGATGTGGATATATCTAATTGTCAATACGCAAGGGTTATTGGATAGTGGAAATTAAAGTGCATTTCCAGCATATAAAGGATCAGAATTGAAATCTCCATATTGTTTTAAGTCAGTTGTGAAATCTTAATTCAATTCAAAATCAAAGGAATACAAATATTGTGCAACAAATTTAATGTACCAGTTCTTCCATATATATATTGCTCCTAGCAGCCTTCTGCTTCTTTGGGAAAAACCCAAGGTAGCTTTGGCTGTTAGAAGAATGAATATTTGTGGTATTAAGCATTTTTGTTTGTGAAAGACTCCACTTCTGGAGGCAGGGGTGCTTCGCCATGGGGATATCTTGTCCTCAACAGTTTAATTTCTTATTTAAGTTGACATTAATAAGACTATTCTTGGATAAAATACAGATTATACACTTACAAGATAGGACCGTATCAGATATTTGATGATACAGACTATATCAAGTTAGTATTTTGTGATGTGAAGATATAGCAAGTGAACTATCTATCCTAGTTAGTATTTTGTGAATTCTAATATCTTGGAATGACGTCAGGTTTCTTTGTGTATAATAAACAAAAGTAGTGGGTTAGCTTGACCTCTCTGTACCTCCACCCTTCTTCCATTTTCTTATTTATAGTAGGTATTTTAAATATGTTCAAGTGAGCAATGAGGCTCTGAGGAAGGATTCCATTTCTCAACCCCAGAAGTGTCTAACCTGGTATTTTATCATAATGTCATTAGAATTTTTATCATTATCATTCTTTCAGATGGTCTCTTACTCTCTTATAATTTGATCTAGTTCAATGGATTTCTCATAATTTTTTCTTTTTATTACAAAATTTTGGTATTTTTATAAGAGCTGTATGTTTTGCTTCTTTCAGTGTTAAAACTTAAAAGTAGTTGTAGTGTGGATAAGTGGATTATTTGTCACATCCCCCCCCTTTTCTTCTTTGATTTATCTAGCAACCAACTTCTAAGGAGCCACAAAACAGAGCAACAGCAAAAGGAAAACAGAAAACAACAAGCAAGAAACAACAGAACAGAACAACAAATACATATAGAGACAACCAAGGAGAGTTATAGACTTATAGTTATGGATAGAGTTCAATGAGGGATCTTAAACCCAAGATAGGCTTAATCTTATAGTTCCTGAAGCCAGCACTAAAGAATAACATTGCCCACTCTTTTTCTTTTCGTTCCTTTCCGTTAGCCAGCACCATCATCAACGTATCAAAGCAGAGCTTTGTTTCTACCAACTCTTTTTTCCTTTTGCTCCTCTGTTATAATTACCTATGTGCACAAGACTTTATGCCGCATTCCCTCACTCACTCAACTGCAAATCATCACTCTATAAAATCATCACTACTCTTTCCCTTACCTTACCTCTCATCAATTTCATCATTAATTTAGTTCACAATTCCCTCAATCACCATGTCCATTCATTCCTGGCACAAGCTCGCTATCCTTGGTTCTCATTTATTAGACGGTTTAGCTTTATTTCTTAACAATGATTTTCAGAAGAAGGAATTTAGTGAAACAAGAAAACCTAAATTGCAATGCTTACTCGTGTTGTCTTGCTTCAATGCCCTAAACCACCGTGCTCCACGAAGACCTTCCTCAAAGCAACTCCACAAGTAGGCTCAAAACTAAGTGAGAAATCAGAACGATTTTCAGAACAACCAATCGCATCAGTGAAATTCAAAATGGAAGGAAGCTAAGGCACTGTAAAATACAAAACCTCATCAAATACATCTCTAACCTGAAGCTTCGGTGGTGCGGTGGTGGCTCGAGAAAGCCACCAATGGAGAAGAAGAGGCTCGCGAAAGTGGAGAGGGAATTGATCGATGGAAGGAGGAAAACGGAGGCCGCGGGAACTGAAAATGCCTTCTCGCGCGTAAGCTTCCTTTAACTATGTCATTTTATGACACTTTCAACCCGTTAGGGCTTACATACAAAAAAAAACAAATTAAATAAATTTTATTTTTTTGGCAGTTTAACCGCAAGCAATTTACAATAACCATCACAAATTAATTTTGTTTACTGGCAGGTCCCCAACTGTCAGAAAGTATGTACTTTTTTGACAATTCAATTGACCCGCCAGTAAATAACCGCCATTAAATTACAAGTTTTTTGTAGTGTTAATCCCCGTATCAATAATATATGATGTACCATCACTTCAAAGATGCCATAGCTGGCATCCAACAAAATGTAGACACACGTCATCCTTTCTTATCACATTAAAATTAAGTAAACCTACTTTTCTTTTCTCCTTAAAAAATTAACAATATAATGATTTATTTTTTAAAATATCATAATATAGATATTATGAGAATCAATTTGATGATAGTTACCCTGTTAATAAAGTAAATCATCTCACTCATTAAACAATAACGTGCAGTTAAATATTTTATTGAACATCAATAAATTTGCTTAAAATTTTATCTCAATGAAGAGTAGATGTTCAGTGGTACGGTAGTACTGATCTTCAGTACATTTTTTCAATCAGTTAATTCTTAAATCATTCAAGGTGGGTCCTTATTAATGTGAATTTATATTAATATTAACAAATGGCTCTACATAATTAAAAGGATGTACTGAACTTCAGTGATACGGTACCACTGAACTTTTTTTTTTTATAAAAACGATGCTATTAAACAAACCAAGTTACAATAGTCCAACCAACCACAAAAACATTAATATTACAATAAGATCTACTTAACCTACCAAACCTACATCTACTTGTACGATAATACCACTGAACTTTTATTCCTCAACGAGTCCATGCGTTCCAAGTTCGTAGACCTATTTTCGTGTCATACAGTAATAATATTTTATTAGACACTAAATCTTAGATCATCAATTTATGAGGTGGCGTTATTTTGCGTGATAAAATAACGTGCATAGTGTTGTTAATTGTGCATTGTTTAATATTAATAAATATATGCAACATTTTGATTAAGGGGAGAAAATCTATGTAATTTAGTACATTATTTTTAATATTATCCATCTATCAACACTAGACATTCAAGATAGCATAATTATTACTTAATTATACAATAATCAGACTATTAAATTATGAGGGATGAAATTAAAAAAAAATTATGTGGGATCAAATTAAAAAAAATTATAATTTGTAAGTCACCAAATTAATTTCTTAGTCCTAAATTAATAATTGATATATGTATAAGATGCATGTTATATAGTTAAATTTTTAACTAATTTTTATTCCGTGAAAATTTTATGAAGTGAATCATCAAATTGATTAAAAATTAATTAATATTTTAACAATTAAATTAAATTTCATCTTTAAAAAAAATCATATTTGATGACCAAAATCATTACTTTCATTTTTTTTTTTTTTGAAAAAGAAAAGTTTAACAGTTAACAGAAATACTAGAGTTTAATGTTAGCTCGGAAAGGAGGTAGCTACTTCTTCTGGGATGAGATCAGATAAAGTTAGCATTGGGTAAAGTTAGCAAAGTTGTTTTTTATCTTAGTCGTCCATCTTCTTCGACGCTCCAGATGAAGCCACGTCACAGATTTTTTTTTTCTTTTCTAGTTGCAGCCTGCTTCGATTCAAAGACCACAAATCTTCCATTGAAGTTTGCAACACAAGTCTCAGTCCTCACAAGTCGCATCGCAATCGCCCCAGCCTCGCCATCGCCGTCGCCGTCGTTTCAGCCTCCATTGCCACCATTCAGGCACACTCTATCGCCACCGTTCCTGAGTTCCGTGGCGCCGTCCCCACCATTCCTGAGCCTTGCGATGTCATCGCCACCGTAATGTTTGCATCTCCCTTTTACACTTATTTAGCTTGGGTGAAAAAATTCAGTGTTTGTGGTGCCTTAGATGCAGATTTTGTCTATCTATTTTATCATGAGCCTGCTATTTCTAATTTCTTTTAAAGGTGATATTTGCTCTAGTACAATGATAGAAAGTGATGATTAGTTCTATTTCTTTTCTTATTTCTTTGGTAGTGTTTTTTTTTGGATAGGTTCTTTGGTAGTGTTGACTGATTATTTTTTTTCAGATTATGCCAGTTGAATATGCAATTCAATACAAAACGAAATAATGTTAACTTATGAGTTTTTTTTTTTTGATAAACTACTTTTGAGTAATTTGCTGAACTTGAAAGATGATTTCTGAAAAACGTTACTGCAAAACTGGTGTCATGGTGGTCAATCTAGTCATTCTTGATAACTAACACCTAGGAAGGTGAATGAGTGTATTTACAAATTATTTGATGATGGAATCAATTATCTCACAGTTACCAAAAATATTGATTGGTCTTAAAGTGACTGATAAAATCTTCTAATCTTTGTTGAGGAAATTACTATATTGGATCTAGGATTTTGTTTTCATGGAGTCCTCTGTTGTCGCCTTCTATAATAGAGTGTGCTAAGTGCATTTTTTGTTACTTAGTAGGAGTTTGAAGCCTTAAAAACCTTTTATATTTTCTTTATAATAATATTCTTTGGACAGTTTTAAATGTCCTTCTCGTTTGGTTTTATAGGGATACTTCTTATTCAACCAAATGCATATGGATACTTCTCATCCCCAGGTTCTTCCATTAACAATGCCACCAGCACAAACAAATGCATAGCCCATTCTCCACAATCACTTGGAGGGTCCGAGGTAGATAAAGATGATTCAAAAATGTGAATGACCAAGCTAGTCAACAACCATAGCTATATAGGCTGTAATCTAAATAATGCTATTTTGATTTTTATCGTGAAAAAATGTTATATAAGCTACAATTTTTGTTTATTTTGAATTGTACATGCACAGTTGATTCAAAATTTAGCTTTATATTAAAATTGAATATTCAAGTACAATATGGGAAGCTTGAATCCTAGTAAAGAAAAGATAAATTGAATATTACAACATGGAATCCTACTCTAACATCTACTTCTCTAAAATAATCAAATCTATGCATGAGTAACTTGCTTCTTTTTAATCTTGTTTAAATCTGTCCTCTGTCCTCATATGCATAACCAGCAGCACAGAAGGATCATCCACTATGGTTGGCCAAACGTGTCTCTGTTATAAGCTCTTTTCTTTTCTTCTTACAAAGAGCAGAGGCTGTAGCTAAATGTAATAACATGAATAGTGATTTTCTTTTAGCAAACATTGTAAAATTAAGGTGAAAACAATAGCACAAATCGTATATAATAAAGCTAGCCAATTAACTTCTTTTGTCCAAACAAATTCAAAGTAATTGCAAATGTATTTATTCTTCAATAAAGGATATGATCTAATATAATAAAAGTAATACTGTATATCTCCAACCTACATCTTCCTTGCCAAGCCAATTAATGCAAAGCTCAGTTCATTTCTTCATATTTTTTCTCTCACGGGCATTACATCAAACACATGAGGTTAGTTCATTTATGTCAAGAGTACCGTCACTTTTGTAAAATCATTAGAAGTGAAAATGTTAGGTAAATGATGGAAGCCTTTACAACTATTATCCTTAAAAGAACTACAATAAATTTTTTAAAACATACAAGAGAACCTCATAATCATTAGCACTTAGCACTCTCTAGGGAGATGATCACAGAGGAACAATGTGCTGGAAACAAAATCCCAGATCCAATATAAAAATTTCCTCAACATAAATTAGAAAACTTTATCTGTCACTTTAAGAAAAAACCAGCCATTGTTTTTGGTGACTGTAAGATAACTGATTCCATCATCAAAATACAATTCTACAACATTGACTAAAATTGAACAAGAATGTTCAAGACAAAAAGAATCTCATAAAAGGGTTAAAGGGAGATGCAAGCTCAAGAATGGTGGGGACAGCGTCACAAAACTCAGGAACGGTGGCGATAGAGATGGCAATGGAGGCTGAAACGACGGCAATGGCGACGGTGAGGCTGGGATGACTGCCATGCGACTTGCGAGGATTGAGAGTTACGTTGCAGTGAAAGATTTGTGGTCTTTGAATCGAAGCAGGCTGCAACTAGAAAAGAAAAAAAAAAATCTTGTGACGTGGCTTCATCTGGAGCGTCGAAGAAGATGGACGACTAAGATGAAAAACAACTTTGCTAACTTTACCCAATGCTAACTTCTAGTTGTGGAAGCTTGAGGTGCAGCGATGGGCGGAGACGCTACCAACTGGGACGAAAATGGTTATAGGGAAAGCATATTGAAGGAAAGAGATATTCAAACCCGAACCGTTTTTAGAACCGCCTGGGCTCCAACACTAAACCCTAACCCTGACACCCTCCTTCTTGCCTCCAGCGACGGATCCATCGCCTCCTACTCTATCCCTTCCTGCATCTCCAACCTCGTCAGTCTTTCTTTCGTTTCATGCTTGTGCGCTATTACTTGTTTATCTACTCTTTTCTTTTTAATTTTGTACAAAATGGCCTTCCTTTTTTATCAATTATGCTCGCTGGCTTCATTTCTCTTTACTAAAACCCTTATGTGCCTTCAAATCTTGTTTCGATCGTGGAACTAATGTTTCTTGCTTTCACTCTCTTTTAATATATGTTGCAGCCATTTGGTTTTATCAATACAAAGACACAAATGTAAGTATGCATTGCATCCCTATTACTGCTTAATACACATCAATGATTTATTTTAGAGTTAACTTTGTTTCGCTTGATGCAAATGGCCTAGATTATTCGCTGAACCAAGTTGCTTCTTTCAAGGGCACGATGGACCTGCATATGATGTCAAATTTTATGGTGATGATGAAAATGCTCTGTTATTGAGGTTTGAATTAGTCTGGTCTTTCTCTCTCTTACCCCTCGCTTACCCAGCCACCCTTCCTCCAAACACCATGATAGCATTCCACTTTCACATACTATACATAAAGTGCAAAGCTCAAATGTAGGAGCATGCCAGTCGTAGGAAAAGACAACTTTCCCCCATATACAATGAGAAACATTTCCTGTGGTGGGAGTTCAACTAATAATTTTAACTTAAATAATTCAAAAAAAACCCCTCTCATTGTCTATAAAAAAAATAGAAAAAAAATACTCTGATTATTTTAAAAAATAATACAATGATAAAAAAAAACTTCTGTCTACCATTTGGCACACTTCATGACAGTGGCTTTGTATGCAGTTGTGGTGATGATGGTCGGATTCAAGGATGGAGATGGAAGGAACTTGTGGGCTCAAAAGATTCTTCATCTTTGCCTGGTAATAAATCTTACAGTTGCAATTGAACTTTGAATTAATCTGACCAGGAGATCATACAATTATTACTGTTTTGTGTATTCAGAACAACTAAACTGTGAAATTAGGGTTATGAAATAGTTCATCTGGTCTATTGACTACTGTTTTCTATAAACTTTAAGTGAAAGGAATAACAGAAAACTATGGGAAATGAATTTAAGCTAAATGAGGTGCTCACTAAGAAATACACAATTAGAGACTTGCATGTTGTCTATGTAAAGGATATAATTCAGCTTGTGAACTTGCCTCATAATGATTGATAATATATTCTTATTTGGATAATCACGAAGCTAGACAGCGTTACGCAGTTTTCACTTGTTAGTTGTTATGCTTTTATAGATGCCTATCTTGCCTCTTTATCCAGTATCCTACTTGATCTTATTCCCATTTTTTTTCTTTTTGGTCTTGTCTCTCCCATCTGCCTATGGGGCTTTGGATTTATTGAGGTGTGGTGGTCATGCATGCTTCTTCTATGTTATCATTCTTTTACCCATTTTTTTTTTTAAGATTGTCCTATTTAATGTCTTATGCAAGCTGTCCCTCATTTTTACAGGAAATAAAATCAAGCCATTACTTGATCTGGTGAATCCTCAGCAGAAGTGAGTTTTCAGAAAATAGATGCTTGCTTTGCTTCAACTTTATTAGCATTGCTTTACCTACATTACTGTAGAAGCAGAGCAAGACTTTTTCTTCTTGTCTTCATTTATCTGGAAATTTTTTATTTTTCATGTATATTCTCCAAAGAATAGAATCATGTATATGTGGTCATACTTGAATTGATATTTGATTTGTGTTACTAATTTTTTAATTCGTCCTCCTTTCTTTCTTGCCACCAAATTTCTCTCTTTATCTTCTTTTGTTCAGTTTGTCCTATATCAATTCAATGCATTTTTTGAGTCTTCTGATAAAATTAAAAATGCACAGATAGTTTGTGTTTTATTTATATAGAAATAGACTCTTAGTTTGTTCCTCTAGTTTTCGTTCTCTGATTGACCATTTTTTTTTTAAAAATGCCTGTTTTCAGTCCTGAACTACAATAGATTTCAATCCTTGTTCTACTCCTCCATTAATTTTTAACTTATTGTTGTTTCTTCAGAGGTCCTTGGGGTGCCCTTTCACCTATCCCTGAGAACAATGCCATTGCTGTTGATAGTAAGGTTTGTGGTTTTTTAACTTATTGTTGATAGTAAGGTCCTTGGGGTGCCCTTACAATAGATGTTTTCGTTTTTCAAAAATTGATTTAGTGTCTATTTTCTTGGTCTAACCGTAGGGGGGATCTGTTTTTTCTGCTTCTGGTGATTCCTGTGCATATTCTTGGGATGTGGTATGTATTAGTTGAAGGTGAATATTTACAATGTATGAATTTAATTTTTTTAGGATTTGTCGGTTAGTAGTTGTGCATGTTTTGATGTTGGATATGTTAATGTTTGCAGGAAACTGGTAAAGTAAAAATGGTATTTAAGGGGCACTTGGACTACTTGCATTGTTTAGTTGCCCGCAACTCATCCAGTCAGGTAAATAACTTATAATTTTTAACTTGATTGTGATAACTTTTCTCCTTCACTCATTTTTATATCAGCTAATATTGGAGTTGATTTATTTGGTGTTTCAAGAAATTGCTTGATTTCATATTTTTCTGTAAAGCTATATTTTATTTTTTGAGGTGGAAATTGGTAGCAGTTTCAAGTACTAATAAGAAGGATACCAAAGGGGAAATTAAAGAAAAAAACAGTATTGATAATAGAAAATGAACCGTTCTGTTGAACCGTTGAGAGATTGTTTGAGCAGAAATATCATTTCTAGTTGTTTGTACTTTGTACAGTGATAAGGAAATTTTGTTCAAGTTATAGAATCTAATTGTTCAGTACTCTACTGGTAGAAAATATATGGACAAATATTTTTTAAACCTTCACTATGATGAGCTAATCAAATGAATTTCTTGTCATCCCGTTGCCGCTGTCTCATTTATAATGATATATAAAATCATCTATGGGAAATGCAATATGTTTCACTACAAGTTGCAGTCGTGGATATATCTAATCTAATTATTGGTTCCTTCTGAACAATCTGCAGATTATAACTGGCTCAGAGGATGGGACTGCACGAATTTGGGGTACTATTTCCTTATGTCAACAATAATAGCAGAAAAAGCAATATGATAAATTACTGTTTCCTAATTATATTTGTGCAGTTTTCTCATAGTATTAGTTTTACTTTTGTGACTTATATACCTTATCCTCTAGATTGCAAAAGTGCAAAGTGTATCAAAGTGATTGATCCAGCTAAAGATTTGAAGTCAAAAGGATTTGTTTCGTGGATTAGTTGTGTTGCTTTAGATGCAAGTGAGAGCTGGTTGGTAAGATTATAATTTCACCTTCATGCTTAATCTTCTTCCCCCCCCCCCCCCCCCCCCCCCCTTTTTTTTCTCTATCTCTCTCATCTCATCATATAATTGGCATCAACTCATCAAGTAGTAGTGCTTAAGAAAAAAACAACAGATTCTTAATAATAGTACATTCTTGAACTTTTACAAGGGTTTTAGGAATAAAAACTTTCTTTGCTAATAATTATTTTTTTTTTGTCAACAATAATTTTTCTATTTGATCATGCAGAACATTATATATTAAAAATTACTTCATTTCAAGGGTGTTGTTCTTCCGGAAGCATTAAGCAAATTAGTGTAAAGCACACATGCAAAGGAAAACATGGCCTCCCAGATTTAAATATTAAACTTAATGCATCTTATTATAGTTGCTTATTTTGGGTGGTGACTAAGGAACTATTGATTGAGTATTGTCACCGATTTACAGGCTTGCAGCTATGGTCGAAACATATCACTTTGGAACCTACCTGCTTCAGAGTGCGTATCAACGATTTCGATGGGTGCCTCTGTACAGGACATGGTATTTGACAATAATCAAGTGAGTTGATAATTGCTCTTATCTCTTCAGATATTTTCAATGTGGCTACAATTGGTTGTGATAGCCTTGCATGAGATCCAATAGATTTTGATAAGAGTAAATTATACTGTTCTTTGAAAAATGCTTGTTCCATTAGTTTACCCGAAAGATAATTTACCTGCAAATCAGTACCAGACTTTTACCAATTAGGTCAATTAATGCGTTACTTGAAAATCCAAATGGAATGCTAGTGGTTGGCGTGAATTTTTAACGGCATATCTAGATGTTAGTTTTTTTTAATAGAATAGTAGAATGCTTTCTCATTATTATTGATGATATAAAGCGCAATTACATAACAAACTATTAAATATAATAAACCTAAAAATTATGAAAAGATAAAGATATTTATCGAGTAAAACATCATTTTGGTCCTTTTTAGATAGTATATTTCTCAATTTGGTCCTTTTTAGATGACCTTTCTCAATTTAGTCCTTTTTAGATTAATCCATTATCAATTTGGTCCTTACCGTTAAAATTACTAACGGAATTAGCTGAAGTGGATAATTTGGGATAAATTTATAATTTTTAAATAATAGTAGGGCTTTTTAATGTAATTATTTTGGGACAATTTTGTAATTTTCACAAATTGAAAAAGAAACATGGTACCATTTTCAATTTGTGAAAATTATAAAATTTCCCAAAATAATTACATTAAAAAACCCTCTTAATATTTAAAAATTATAAAGTTACCCCAAATTTTTCACCTCAGCTAACTCCGTTAGTAATTTTAACGGTAAGGACCAAATTGATAACTGATTAATCTAAAAAGGACTAAATTGAGAAAGGTCATCTAAGAAGGACCAAATTGAGAAAAATGCTATCTAAAAAGGACTAAAATAATATTTTACTCGATATTTATCTTTAAATATTAACAATAATTTTAAATTATGAATTGACTCTAACTGTGCTAAATAATTTCAAATAATAATTTTGTATCAAATCTTAACCGTTAACACTATATGCTTCAAAACACATAATGCCACTGTGCTCTGACTTCTTTATTCTAATATCAGCACAAGTTCTCACTTTTCACTGTACCTGCGTCCCTCTATCTTATTAATTTTTTCATACCAATGTCAGATACTGGCAGTTGGGGCAAATCCTCTACTTAATCGCTTCGACATGAATGGTGTGATCCTTTCACAAATACAGTGCGCTCCTCCGTCAGCATTTTCTGTATCCTTACATCCATCAGGGGTATGTCATTCGAAACATTAAATATTAATATTTAGTTAAACGTTCTGATGAGGTCACTGACTAATCAGCTGCAGATTTCTTCCTTTACTCAATCTTAATGGGTGCATTCTATTTGACTCAGGTCATCGCAGTTGGTGGTTATGGTTGTCTTGTGGATGTTATCTCCCAATTCGGAAGCCACATGTGCACATTCCGCTGCCAAAGTGTTTAACCCGAGTTTACAGATAGATTTTGATTTGAAGAATATTTTTAAATGTGATTATTCCAATGGATTCAGGAAAATATTTCAAGTTTTTTTTTTTTGTGTGAATCATGGTATCTTCCTTTTTAACAATCTAAGCGAAGACTAATCTCATTCGAGTTAGGTAGGATTATAAGGGCGGCAAAACTCTCCCAATCAAGTTTTAACACAGTTGTATTTTTAAGGTTCGAATTCGAGACCTTTGGTTAAGCTTGAACAATTCCTTATCAGTTGATCCACTTACTTCTGTGGTAAAATATTTCAAGTTTGAGAAGGAAAAAAATTACGGTCAATGGAACATAAAATTTAAAGGCTTTCCCCTTTCTTTCTTGTTAACTCATCGTGTGATTGGCTCACTCATACATACCATACCCTCGGCCCCTTCTTGTAGGCAGTCAAGCTTTTCTTTTTTTAAAATGATTAAGATATCCATCAAAATAGACCTCATGATTATTCTCTCAAGTATTGTGGGATTCATCCTCCTAACAAATGAAGTTCAATTTCTATTCTTTCAAGAATTAAACTCAAAAGAAAATAATTAAAAAAATATAGACCTTTTATTATCTGTATTACATCAAATGATGGTACAAATTTAAAAATGTCCAAAAATAATAACTAGGTGCCATCGATCACAGTTCTTAATGGAGATACTCCATAAGAAGTGACAATTTGACAACAAAGAATCATCAAACTAAAATTTTTATGAATGTCAAGTTAAAAAAAGGTAACACATCAATAACCGATCACAATAAACAATGAGGAGGAAGAGATAGGGGACTGAATCTCATCACAAATGCAACAAAATTGCTGTTAAGATTAAGAAGGGAAAGAGAAAAGTGCAGTGACCCTCTCCTTATTTAGATTTTAAATTTTTAAAAGAAAAGATATTGAAAGATTTAATGTCAATACTCGTATTTTTTTGATAATATTATGTGAACACTCCTTAACCTCTCCATTTAATAATTCGAATTACTTCAACATAAGCAATTTTAGAGGATAATCTATTTTGTAACCTCCCCTTCCCCTCAATTCCGAACTCTCCTCTTTCCTCGCGCCTTAATTGTCAAACATTCCCTTAATCTCTAAGCATGAATATATTTCAGGCACTCCACGTGTACATAGAAATGCCGGCACTTCTATCAAAATTCAAAAGTTTAATGCAAACGGTAAGTAAGATACAGGGGAGGCATTTCTATACCATAAAGAAATATGAACATCTAAGCCATTTACAAATTTACCGTAGATTCAGTGCTACATTGGCGTTTATTATCGTACATTTATCAACACGAAATAACCCCAGAGAAGTCCCCGGAGATGCTCGGCCCAGAGCAACTTTTATCGAGGCAGATCACATAACCCGTAGAAAAAATAGTAATATACAGCAACATATATAAATCAAATTTTGACTTTTGGAGCTCATCAACTTAAATGTTTGATGATGTTATCATAAGCTTAGTTAGTGTTCCCTTTCCTATTCATCAAGTCATGGTAGTATAGCAATACGCACATAGGTTGACCAAGAATGCAGAATATGAACCAAAAAATCATATTCCCAACCTGGCATTAAGAAAATAAATAAATTTGAGGATAACGAAGCAATAAGATGTATGCATACTAATGGGTGACTGAAATGCTTAAACGGGACATTGAAAGACATACCATTGAGTTTCTGAATTTGTTTTGCAGGTAATTTGTGATCAAGACCAAAGGAACCTAGAAAAGACTCAGCACAATAATTATCATTTTAAGAGAGCCTAAGCGTAAACTACAGACATTAAACATCAATAGTTGTCAACAATACCTAAGGTAGGACAATTTCAGTAGTTTAGGGATTTTTCTTTGGCCTTAGAGGCACAGAAAATGAAGTCATGTCATTTGTTTTTTTGGTTCCAAAGAATCTTGTAAATTACTGTAAAAAATAATTAAGTCTTAATGATAGATACCAGAGCTGAGGACAGAAAGTATAATAATTTTATACCTGAAACATAATTCCAATAAAAGCCCACAACTCAAATATGTGGCAAGGAACGGCAATGCACAGCTGCACTCGGATGAAAAACAAAGCATAAGCAAATTATTAAATTCATTGAAGGTTTCATTGAATATGACTACAAAAAATGCAGAAAGATGGAAGATGACTCAATTTAGACGTTGATAAATAGAGACAAACCACACACCTCATGGAACACAGCTGATACCAGGAAGGCGATCAAAATAGCAACACCCTGTACAGTACAATGAAATTAAGATTACACATTAATATAAAACTCGGGAAAAAAAAAAGAATGTTTGACACAATACACATATATCAGCCAATGAAAATTTAGAACTCTGCTTGATGCTTAAAACAAAGCTAAAAACAGAGAAAAAGAAATAAAGAAAAAATAGAGGTGATAAACATAGACGAACAATATAGAACTCTGCAAAACTCTACATATTTTCTTTGTTCAAAGTTATCATCATTCTTCCTTCCAACAAAGGAAGAAATAAATAAACTTCAACAGCAACTCAAGGAAGACGAAACTGGTAACAAAGGAAATAAGTTCCTTGCAATAACCAAGCAATGTAGACCTTCATGTTTTAACCCTCCTTTCCAACCCAAAAGAAAAGACATGCTAATAGACGAGAGTTATGGAAGTGATGAACATAGACTGAAAATATCTTAAAGACATGCTTTTCATTTAAGACAGAAGGGTTGATTACCTTGGGTATACCATTCCTTAAGCATGGAAAATATATGTGGCGGACCATCCATTTGTGCACAGGCTGTAATGGGAAAGAATCCACTCAGTTATACAGTGGCAGACTAGGACAGAGTTATGACTTGTATTTACTGCATGTCTGAAAGATGGTTTGAGAACTATTTATGTACAACTTACGGAAAACTAAAAATAATTACTTTTGTTCCTTCTTTTGTTAACAAAATAGCACTCAACCATCATAAATACGTGCAATAGTTATTATTTTCACACTGGTAGTTTAAAATAGAAACTTCCAAGAAATTAGAGGAAATTCAATCAATGATTTTCAGAATTTACAAGAATTTCATTGAGATAAAACCTGACACCTCCAAAAAAATTTTCAAGTTCAAGATGATTGAACATACAGAAATGGAACCTAACAAAAACAAAGAAAAGTAAAAAGTAATATAAAAATTACTCATCCAACTCAGTCTCCAATTTAAATTTGAACAAAAAGACATACCATATTCCACATTCTCCAATACTGATGAAAGCAGCAGAAGAAATGCAAACACAGAACAGGTCAGAAATTCCATTTGTGAAAGTATTGTAAATAAACAACCTAACAATATGCCAGGATAAAAAAACTACCTCATCAACAGTTTTTGCATTCCACCAGTCTTTATAGAACTCACGATCACCAAATCGAAGAAGCTCAGCAAGTATATTTAACCTACACATGGCAATAGTGTCTCTTAGCACTGAACATCCAAAAAAATAAATCATATCTAAAATATCAAAGCTGATCTTTCCACAGCAAAACAAATAGGCTCATCAATACTTCTCTAATCCCTCTGCATATCCATCAGAGATTCCTTAAAGAAATCATGGATCTCCAAAGAGAGGCCATAAAATTAGTTAGGAAGCATTGGACATGCATCTGAATAAACTAGAAAATCCCATCAATGCTGCACTCCTTGGGAGTATATAGTTGGGTGGTGGAAATTATTATCAGTATTTATGCATGTCAAATAAAGAGAAAGATGAAATACACACCAGAGGTGAAAAAAGCAGTAGAACATGCAGAGCCACACATATAAATTTGGAACAGAAAGCTTTAGAACTCTTTCAATAGCATTTAGGAGGTCTCCCTTCAAAGGATGTTGTGAATTTTGAACAATAGGATTAATATACTGCAAAATTAGACCATCTACGTCAGAATATCTGTAGAAGTACAAAAGAGTATATTGAACAAGTAATAAGATGTAGATCAAAACATTTTATTCACTAACAACTACTGCTTACTTGTTCTATTATAAATCCCATAACTCCTGTAAATATTATCAGCTTAATAAGTTGACGGAACACCCAACCTTTCCGAATACAAGGTGTGCGGGGATAGCTTAGCTATAACAGCAATGCATCAAGTTGAAGATAAGAGAAAGAAAGGAACAGGTTAGTGACAACGATGTCAGATATTTACTCAGAAAACAAAAAATATTGGACAAATTCAATCCAGTTACAAAAGCATTTAGGTAGGCACGTGCAAAACAAATCAATTGCAAATATTACTTATTTTAAGAGTCTAAAAAGTAAATGTTGTAACCCATTGCAATTAAGATAGCAATTTAATCCTACAAAGAGAAAAATAATAATTTCCCTTCTTCTATTTTTCCTTTTGATGAATGATGAACATCATACAAACTGCATCCCTCATATGGGACAAACACAAAATATGAGAAAATGTGCCAAAATAATCAATGAGTCATTTACCACCAGGCTCCTAGCCTTTATAGGATCAACTCCCAAACCAGCCCTATGTCTACATATAATCACCTAGTTGGTACATAGCCAGGCTGGCAGGACGTTTTCTCCCCCCTCTTCTAATTTTGGATTTATTATTTTTCTTGGACAATTGTTTCTGACAGGAAATCTAACTAAACACCCCTCACACCAATTCAATACCAAATATATATATAGCTGTAAATGAGTTATATAACAGTGTCTTCTGTCCACAAGGGTGCAAAAATCACTTAAAAAGATGAATCCAAATAAGGCAACAATGACAAATGTAGAAATTTTGCATTAAGAATTAAGAAAAATAAATGGATAAATTACTTAGAAGTGCCACTACCTGGTAACATAATGTAGGAGCAACCATGAAGTATGCCAAGCTCTTTAAGCTCACATTGTATTGGTACTCCATATTCAGACTATTGGGCAGTGCTTCTCCCTGTTACACAAAGAACAACATTAAAAAAGGGGGGCGGGAGAAGTTGATCGAGCATGTGATAAAGTTTAAGTACATCATAAACTGCAGACTGCAGTTTGTTTATTCTGGATGTTCCTGTTTAAGAACTAACCATTGCGGATCATGCACATCGTCTTACCTTTAAACCTATTATCTTGAGTTTAGACAAAATGCAACATTCTGCAATTATCCTATCCCTACAAACTTATGAATGGACTTGAATTGTTACCTTTTCAATTGATCTGGTAAGTGCTCTCATATCATAGTTGGTATGAGCATAAGACACCAATTTCAACCACACAATGCAAGCAAAAAGCATCAACGTAACACCTGAAAAAAAGGCAGAATCACACCTGCAAAGAATGCCACAGATCATTATGACATATTGACATGTTTATTTCCCTATCTATGAAATAACCCAGTATTCCCATCAATGTAGTTATTTTATTCATCAATTAGACAACTACAGTTTCACCCAAAGGGACAAGTTGGATTGGCAAAACAAGATAGTATCTCTCATTTTATCGACGCAGGTATGACTCCTCTAAGGAGCACTTTGGAAATAAAATCCTAACTAAAACGGGCCGATGTGGGTGAACACAATCTTACCATTGCTGGACTTAAGACTGGGCAAAACCTTAAAATACCTCTAGCATTGACGTCAATTTAATGCATGCAATAGCATATATGACTAAATGTTTACTCTTTACAGGCCAGGCTGCCTGTACTACATGACATCACTGAGGAAATGACAAAATTGTTTTCAGTTTTTCCTAATTGGCTTACCCTTGTGTATTTACAATACTAATTGGCAAACAATCCAACTCCAACACCATGTGAATCAAACGCTGGTTTGCTAGATTATGGCAAATATCATCAATTGTAATGCCTTAAGCAACTCTAAAACTCATACCCAATAAGCAAATTCTCCCAAGATGACATAAATGGTGTAACCACCAACATTAGGGAGGGGGAAGGGTCTAGTTTGAAACCCCAGAATGAATTTAGTCTATGGGAAACAATTATACCAACCTGAGGATTACTGAAACTGGATACAACAAAGCAGCTGTCGTAATGGTTATATGTAATAAAACAACGACCTGCATTAATCCATGTAAGTTGGAAAGTTGTGCTAAAAAGTATTACACCGCAAAACATTCATTGGTTCAAACTGATAAATTACACAAAAGTCAAAGAAGTTATGGGGCACAAAGTACATTTTTCCATGAAATCTAACAAATTAAAAGCTTGTCAAAATCACTTACTGGTTCAGATATATACTTTTGTTGCACCAGCTTTTCCACTACAAAAGCAGCAAGAGGAAATACTGCAAGAGAAAGACTGCATAGGAAGCACAGTCATTGTTACAAATAAATATCAAATGACAAATGCAAGAGTTGATTCTCAAAGTATAATATATAGTTTATTCATCACGAAATTAGTCAAGCATTACCAACACATGAAGAGAGGCCAATCTCTCAATGATTTTGAACTAAACCAAAAGCCATACTTGATCAACCAACCATACTGCAAAATAAGTTACAAAAAAAGAAAAGAAATTACAGTCAAAATGAGCTGTAAAGTAAAGGCGGTGATAGATGACTTCAAACTTATACAGAACGGCAAATTCGAATTGCTCAGAATGAATATCAAGAACAAACAGAAGTGGCAAACCTTCATTAAATTCTCGATGATGAGACGGCTGTTCACAGCCACAAGCACTACTATACAGAGGTTGAAAAGGCCCGCATGACTCTGCAATTCATAGATTAACTAGTATTTAGTAATAATAACTGTTGAGCAAGAACAAGCAAGGTCTTCATAAATGAAGCCAATTCGTTAAAATTACGAAATAATTTTAGTGCGACAACCTGTCTGAAGATGTTATCAGAACTGAGGGGACTTTCCTTGACTCTGCGATGAGCTGGAACCGAAGGACGGTAGGCGAATTTCAGGGCAGAAACATCCGGAACCTGTTCTGGAATCTTCTGATTGATCACATTGGGGGCTTCCAACTTCTGATCCCCAACTTCGCTGCCGGCCAAAGAAGAATCAGAGCCTGAATCTCTGAGCACATCATCAGCAGAACTGTCGGCTTCAGAAGTGTCAGGGTTGACAGAAGAATGGAACACGGGCCTTCGGCGAAGTGAAGGAAGATTGAGATTCGAATCGCTTTGCACGGAGGCAGAAGCAGTAGAGGTTGTTGTGCCTACACTTTCAGGCACTTCCGAAACCGCCATGGGAATAGAGGAACAAAACCCTTCCACTTACAGTTACAGCCAAAAACCAAGCTCCTCCTTGTATGTTGATACCGATTGATAAATAAATAAATAGCGGGAGTGTGTTTCATGCAGAAAAGAGAGGGAAAAAGAGGAGTCTAAAGAAAAACTACGGAAGTAGGAAATTTCGCGAAGTGGCGAAGAATATATAGCTGAGGTTAGTAATGAAGAAGGAAGGTAGGTTGTATTTTAGAATTATATTAGAAAGGAAGAGAATGACGTAATTGTGTTGGTTTGTATGAGATAAGAGGAGGGAATCAAAAGGGCATTATTCATATAACAATGATAAAAAACCAAAAAAAAAAGAAGGTCTACTAATCAGCCATAGCCGCTTTGGAAGATAGTGCTTCTGTTTTCGAGTTATGTCGTTTAAAAGTTCCCACGAGCGAGGTGAATGCAGAAGAAGACTATATAAGTTCTGAGGGAATAGTAATAGGGACTAGGGAGGAGGTACCGCCTCAGGTTGACACGTAACCGCGGGAATTATTGATTTATTTCTTAATGAGTAAGTTGAAGGACGACGCTTCAACTCCTGCTAAGCTGACCAGCGGTCTTTGTTTTTTTTTTTTTAAGTTATTTTATATTTTTTTTAAAGTTAAAAGAGAGATAGAGAATAAGAAAATTAAGAAATAGAAAAAAAAAATTTTTCTCTATCTCTTTCATAACTACCAAAAATATATAGAGGATTCTACTTTTTTGTACGCTTCATTTCCACTGGTGTCTTAATTATTTATAAACCTACGAATTACACGCTTTATACGATGTTTTCAATGTATTTATATCATACCTTTTACCCATCTTATAAAATACTCAAGTTGTCAAAATAATTATAAAATTCATCACTGAATGTTCATCGATCACAGATTCCAACTAGACTTTTTTGATTGAGAATTAATGGAATGGAAGAAGTTGCTCATTTGACTTCAGCAGATATTTAATGGCAAGCAGGAGTTAGTTAGCATTTCACATGTCAACCAATCGCTGACCTCGCGGAGAAGGATCTCATGCAACCCGAGATTCATTTTCCATGGTTGGTTCTATTGTATTGTGAGGATAAATTTTTAATAATAAAAAAGTTTAGTCACAGTATTCATTCTCAATTCTCCGTCAACTATTTCAACAACAAAATCGAACCAACCCATCCTTCCACGTAATATACAAATGTTAAAGAGTATCTTTCAAATCAATGATATCTTAAATTGACTCAAATCACAGCAAGGGTCGTTATCGTACCTTAATCCCGGGAAAATAAATTCATTTAACTTACCATCCATTTTACAGACTACCATCATATCAGTTAGCAGGAAATAGGAATGAATCAAACCATGTAATAAGTTAAGGAGACGGAGAGGGAGATAGAGAGAGTAGGTGTGTTTGCACCTCAAGTCCAATGGACATCTCTGCCAGAACTATAATTTCTAAATAAATAGAAAAATAAAACTTACCTAAATGGATGTAAATATCTATTGAAAATAAGATGTATAATTGAAATTTTGGCTACGAGTAATGTGCAACACTGGCCATACACCAAATTGGGCGATAAAGTGATTCAACATTGCAAGTACTTATCACTTGAACATTTAGACAACAGATAATTTAAATTAACTTACTGGGCCTATTAAACAGGTTTAAGCTTAAAAGAGGAGATCTAAGAGGGAAAAGAAAGAAGCACTACATAACACTTACCAAACAGAATCAAACTTTCCTCTATTAATGATGGAAGAAAAAATCTCATTAGAGGAGCTCAGCAACATTAGATGGCAGCTCCTCAATTACCACATTGTAAAACCTCTGGATATCAAACAGCATTCTTTCATCATCTTTCGTCACAAAATTGATTGCAACACCTTTCCTACCAAACCTCCCACTACGACCAATACGATGAAGATAGTTCTCAGGCTGAGTAGGGAGATCATAGTTAATAACTAGTGACACTTGCTGGACATCAATACCACGTGCCAAAAGATCAGTCGTTATTAAAACACGAGAAGATCCAGAACGGAATTCTCGCATAATAATGTCTCTGGTATTCTGGTCCATGTCTCCATGGGTTGCTGAAACAGTGTGGTCCCTGCTTCGCATCTTGTCAGTAAGCCAATCAACCTTCCTTCTGGTGTTCACAAAAATGACACTCTGAGTGATGGCTAATGTCTCATAAAGATCACAGAGTGTGTCCAGCTTCCATTCCTCTCTCTCAACATTGACATGAAACTGTTTTATACCTTCCAAGGTGAGTTCATCACGCTTCACAAGGATCCTAACAGGTTTGTTCATAAACTTCCTAGTAATCTCAAGTGCCTCAGGAGGCATAGTAGCAGAGAATACTCCCACCTGAATCTTGGATGGAAGCAGCTGGAATATATCATAGATCTGATAACACCACCACCAAGATTAAAACAGTTATACAAGAACTTATAATCTTCAAGGTAATTTAAATAATGTGAGCATTATTACAGTAAAAGAAATTTCATATAAATAACAACAACAAACAAAGCCTTTTCCCACTAGGTGAATAAAGAAATTTCATATAAATAGAAGAAACATAATTTGGGGAAGAATTCATAGCTGAAAGTTATCTTACGCTTGATGAAATCTAACCAAAACAAAACAAATTAAAGCAAACACCCAAACTCTCTTTTGACTCTCTAAAAGAACATGTAAAAATTTGCATTAGATGTATAAAAATATAGGTATTTACAAATTACAAATTACAAATACAAATCAAACACAACAAAAGAATATATGAAAAAGGAAATGATGTTACAGTTTTAAAAACAGCACCTGATCTTTAAAACCTCGGGAAAGCATTTCATCAGCCTCATCCAGTACAAACATCTTGATGTAATCAGGCCGAAGTGACTGCCTGCGTAGCATATCAAATACACGACCGGGTGTACCAACAACAACATGAACACCACTTGATAGAATACGTTGATCTTCACGAACACTGGTTCCTCCCACACATGCATGCACCTTCACGCCAAGGTAATCTCCAAGTGCTCGCATAACCTTCTCAATCTGCTGAGCAAGCTCTCGAGTTGGTGCCAAAACCAAGGCCTGGCAATCCATCAAACCATAGTCAAGCTGCTGCAAAATCCCAGAGCAGAAAGTTGCTGTCTTCCCAGTTCCAGACTGAGCCTGCTGAATAACATCAAGTCCCTTGCAGAAGGGAACAATTCCCCTTTGCTGAATTGCTGATGGCTTCTCAAATCCTTTGTCATAAATCATACTAGTTTAATGATTTAAACACACAACTATGCAGCCAAAAAAAAATGACAGGGCAACAACATACACCATGCTTTACACATTAATAACGAAAATTAATATTGGCACCATCCAGAGTTATAGTGCTAGCCTCCATAAAAATGAAAAAACAGATAAGCCATGAACAAGGACGGGTAAAAAGTTTCACAATTACAATTTAGACTCCACCAGAATATATATATATATATTAAAAAAAATCAAAAGACAATTATATAATTATTTCAATGAATTGTAGAAAGACTGTATGAAAGACATTATTTTCATGACAAATTTAAGAGGGGGGGGGGAGGGGGAGGGGGAGTGCAAAGGAGATAAAAGCTACCATATGCATAAATGCCTCTGAGAAGATTTTCTTGCAAGCCCATAGCATCAAAACTATCATAAACCTCATCATAAGATGTAAAGAAATCCTGTCCATCAGCTGAAAGCCTGTGAAAATTGAATCATCAAAACCAAGTAGTAAACATTAGTATCCAACTGAAATATTATTGAACTCAAAGAAAATGCAAATTACAAAACATGATCAGCAACCCTAATAAACATGCTTATAAAACCAGACTGCAAACTAGTAATTTGAAACTGTGAAAGATAAGTTTAAGTTCTTACAAATCATTCATTTTGGAATCATATTGACGAGCATCATACTGTGAACCCTCAGGTGCTTCTCCAGCCATGACTGCAGGATTAAAGAACAGTTATACCATATAAATATTTATTGATCAGAGTGAGTAAAACTGGGAGTAGATTAAAGAGAAGCCATTAGAGGACCAGAATAATATTGGGGAAAAAAATGATCAAACATAGTCACGTTTCTCAACGTACAAAACATAATATTTTGAACTCAAAGACACAAAACAAGCGTAAGTGACATAAATCGCTTATAAACACATCTATTTAGTGCGGCGAAGAACGGGAAAAAAAAAATTATGTCCTGGTCGACCTATGATCTTGGAAACCATGTTTAAATTAAAAAATAAAAAAGGAGATAATCCTATGGTAAATAAAACAAGCTAGGCAAGAACGAACTGAGCTTCCAAACAATGAAAAGTGCTTCAAAACAAGAAAAACTCATAATCATACAGAATCCAACCAATAACTAAAAAAACACATCAAGTGTAAACACACGTCACGGCATCGTAAAGAGATCCAACTACTAAAAGTTGGAGAAGTAGATATCTGGATAGAAACAGAAGATGAAAACAAAACAAATTGAAAGGAATAGCACGAATACAAAGCAACCTAATGATAGACGAGGGAATCAGATGAGAGAGACCTTTCGATTATGATGATGAGTAGTTTCTGATCGGAGAGAAAGCGAAGGCGACGAGACAGTGTTTGTCTGTGCTTGAGCGAAGGTGTTGTATTGTTAGTGAGAGCAGTTAGGGTTTTCCCAAACTCCTCGGATCTACGCCGCGGAGTCGAGGAAATTGAAGAAAGTACGTTTGGCTAAAGTGAGGGCAACAGTTAAAAGAGTAGTAAGTGCAAGTGCAAAAGGATTATACCCTTCGGGAGTGAGTTTTTTCTGTGTTTCCAAATTTACCCCTATTTCTTTACCCCGAGTCAACGCTACGGGCACAGATCAAATCAAATCGTGGTTGGGCCCAAGCCCAAAAATGAGGGAAAACGGATCGCTCTGTTTGGTGCGCCATGTACCGTAGGGTATACAAGGTCTTACTCTCACGACTCTCATCATGTGATGTGTGCCAATGCCATATAAAGATGAATATGAATATGATGCACAAACCCACAAACTATACAATGCCAGCCAGACCTTATACAGTGTTTGGTCTTTTTATTTTGTATATGCATCTTTTGTAAGAAATAATTCTATTTAAAATATTGTTTTTTTAGAACTACTTAAGATATTAAGTCCTAAATGGGAACAATCCTTTGGGTAGAATTTTGAACATTGATTCATTATTATGTTTGGTTTGAAATAAGAAAATTATGAAATATAATTAAATCTAACTCATTGACCGGTTTTATATCTGATCGGTTCTTTGGTTATTTCGGACCGGACTGGCAGCCGGTTTTTCGGTCCAACCGGCCGGTTCAATCCAGTTCTGAGAACAGTGCTAACTACCGACCATGTTTACTTTCTCTCTTCCTCCCACTCCCACTCCCACATCCTCCTATCATTTTTTGTATTTAATAAATTAGTAAATATTTTTTTTTGAGAGACCGTTGATGAGAAGGGTCCACAGCTATATAAATATAGATATGGCTTATATGCACATTTAATCCCTATAGTTTCATAAAAATTTAATCTATGCCCCTAGTTCAAAAATTGACAATTTAATTATCTTTTTCGTAAAATAATTCAATTTTTTCCTTAAGCCTAATTGATTTAAAAGCCTGTATCAAATTTGACAGTTTATTAATTGAATTGTTATTTAATTCAATCAATTGTGAAATTACAACAAATTTTGAAAGAAAATGCGATAGAAAGGATAAAGATGGGATCGTTTCACAAAATAGAATGAACAAATTGTCATTTTTTAAACTGAGGTAGGTAGGGAGGGACTAAAGAAAAGTAAAAGGTAATTCCCTGGGTGACCGTGGTCCGTTCTGATTGGGTATTCCATGTGAAGAGTCAAGGTAGCACATGCAGGAAATCCCCTCTTTGTAAGCATCGCCGACACAAAACAAAAGTTCCGTAGTCAGCGGCAGCGCCCCCTCAAAGTCGTAAACGCAATCAATTAAGAAAGAATTTCTGGGTGAAAGATGCCAATGTACCCAACATACAGACCCCCATTGGGGAAAAGGTAACATATTGAGACAATGGAAGATTTCAGATCCAAATCTTATGGCCATGGGAGGATGCAGATTGAGAGCTACTCCTCCTCAACGGGTGTCCATGGCATGCAAGATCTCAGGTGTTACAGTGCTTCCTCTGCTTCCTCTGTACATCCATCCCAAACCCACCTGGGAAACCATATGAATTTCAAGTTCAAGAAAGGCAAGTCCACAAATGCCTCTTCCTCAAAGAGCTGGACTTTTACTGATCCCGAGTTGCAGAGGAAGAAGAGGGTTGCAAGTTACAAGGTATACACAGTTGAAGGCAAACTCAAAGGCTCTCTCAGGAAGAGTTTCAAGTGGCTCAAGGACAGGTACACCAGAGTTGTGCATGGATTGTAGCTTAAGGATGGACCTGGAAATTCAAATGCTTACTGTGCTTGTTGCCAAGTTTGACTTTCTCCCTAATCTGGGATTTTTTTCATTTACTTTTTTGGTGCTTGTTTATATCTCTATTCACAGTTATACTCTGTTGTGTTTCCTTATTTCCTATGTCTTGTACCTAAAATAAATGTAATTCACTTTGTTCTTCATGACATATTTCTTTCGTTTCTCTCTATCAAAAATCAATCAACTCAATAGGAAACGTCCAGGTTTCGAATAGCGTATTTGCATTATTGCCTTGTGGTGGGCTCCACAATTTTTCTCTGCATTGTCTGACAATTCTGCATTGGCGATCTCAAATTATGGAAGCTGATGTAGCTTTTAGGAAGCTGACACAAATATTGGATATAATGGTACTGAGTGTCAAATGTATATTGAATATAGCTCTTTTCGTGAAACATCATTTCATAACATCTATTTGAATTGCATGAGTATGGTCATGGATGCACCGTCTTTACTATTCTGCATATCTACATGATGCTGTTCTGGCTTGAGGAGAAACAGAAGGGATAGGACGTGTTTTCTGAAGGTTTGGAGCCATTTACTAAAACGTTTTATATAGTGGATGAAAATCCAAATCTCTATTTAAAGGCATTTATATAAATTCTTGAAAAAGGAAAAAAAAAATAACAGATTCAAGCTATAAAGAAATTTTGGCGTGACAATTTGGCTTTGTACAAGAGAACTTGAGAAGTGCAGCCTTATCAGTTTTTTTTTTCCCGTAATAAAGCAAACAGGCTATTAGAAAGCAAAGAAGCAGTTTCCCGTCTGCAGCATTTCCTCTTTATCGTCCCCTAAAAAAATGATAGAACTAATTCTAATCAGGTTCACAGAAATTTATGCATGCCAAATAGGAATTGATTAGAATTGTTTCGATGAGTAAAACCTATAGTATTTTTTCAAGGTTTATGCATGCCAAATAGGAATTCATATCTTTGAAGGTTTCACTCTATTCGATTTTGTCAAGGTTTAACCCTATAGTATTTTTTCTTTCAACGAACAGAATTTGGAGTTGAAACAATATTAGACTTCTCAAAATGTAATCTCATACATACACACTCAATACAAAAGAGATTAGTTAAACAATATCATGCACTTTCATTGACTTATTTTGGACAAAATGCAAATTCATTGAGAATCCATGAACCAAAAAGAATTTCTACTGCTACAATACTAACCACACAAAAACTTGCATCGTGGAAACTTTTTATGTATTATAAAAAACGAGAGCCCTTGTAAGTTACATTATCACCGGTATTTAAGGAAGTTTGAACTGTTGGGTCCAAGACACTGCAAATATCTGGTAAACCAAAAGGTAACTTAGGTAAAGGATATTTAAAATTTGGGAGTTCCGCCTGAAGAGAAAAGCCAACAAGGGGTCAGCTATGCAGAAAGCACAATTCTTAGCTCAAATTCACTCAGCTTCTCAACTTAATCCGTCTGAGCATAGTATGAAATCACAATCCAAACCCAGATTTCCGAGTCCGGACCCAAATTTTCTCAGCTCAATTTAGCAACCAGAGCAGTGCCTGTCAACTCACAAATTTACAAGATGAAAAGGAGACAATCTAATAATGAGCCCTCTCATCATTCTCTAATTGCAAGCTTTCCATGCCCCTGACGGCAGTTTCATAATTCTTAACATGAGAAGCATTTCTTCCTGATGATATTCTCTTTGAATCCGAAGCTCCGAGCGGTGAATTCTTATGTGCACTAGAAATTCTGTGTGCTGCTCCAGTGCTAGCTTCAGTAGTACGAGTACGAAATTCTGATTCACCACCAGGAAAAGCTTCGCGGCTACTTGAAACAGCAGCCCGCCGAGTTGAACTTGACTGGCCCAAGATATTGGCACCTGATAACTGCATGATCACAGATTATGGGAGTTAAAATAAATTGGAGATTAAAGTAACAGATTTCTCTATGAAAGCCATGAAAACTTATGCATTCCACTATAGTATCTTAACTAAGAGAATCACATGTTAATGGTTTTTCTGCTTGAGAAAACTTACAGAATTTAAAATGGGGCCTGACATTCTTCGCCTCACAGAATCCATCGAAACAAGACCAGGAGTTCGCCCTTCTTCTCCTGCAGTGAGATAAACATTCGAACATAAACCAAGCCCAAAAGCTTACCAGCTACCATTTAAATTTAGTGAAACTTTTACCAAAACAAAAATAGATTAAAAAAAATTGGAGAAAAAAAACAGCTATACAAGCTGTCAACCTATTACCAATTGACTAGATGAAACATAAATTTGGTAACAGGAGACAAATTTATGAAATTAGTGCTTTTCAAATAATAAATAAGAGTGACAATGATTTAAGAACTACACACACACAGACCAAGGACAGTGATTGGACTATAATGTACTAAAGAAACCATGGACTTGCTGATTAAGTCAGTGAATTATGTATATCAAGGTAGTATGTGTCCCAAAAAAATACTGAATAGATATATTACCTGTCTGTCTATCAGTATTAGTAACTGCCGGAGGCATTCCAGAACTAGTTCCAGCACCAGGACCCTGAAATTAAACCATCTCAGAGTTCTTAAGTAGCATTCATAATAACAAAGATAATCCCGGGAGAAACATAAAAGAACAAAAAAACATTTACAAGGGGACGTGCTGGAGGAGTAGCCAGCTGTGATTGCTGATACTTCAAGATAGTCCAATCAAACACATAGTCGAATTGGAAGCCTATCAAAAATGACAAAAAATACAATTATAGAATTGCAATCAAGAGTATATCTCAAAGTATACACATGGTAAACCTATGAACAGACAATAGGAATGCTTCCTACAACAATCAAAGCCTTTTCCCACTAGATAGGGTCGGCTATATGGATCAAGCGACGCCAACATGTTCAGCTATATGAATGCTTCCTAAATGAAAATAAATCCATACCTTCACGAATAAAGAGGTCACGAAATATCCTTTTGAGGTAAGCATAATCAGGCTTATCATCAAACCTTAGTGAACGGCAGTAATGGAAGTATGATGCAAATTCCGTTGGATAACCTCGGCATAAGGCCTGGAATAAGTAAAATATTCTCAGTTAGATCCATAAAATTTATTATGCATCAATGGACGCTAATTATTGAACCAACTTACCTCAATTGAGGTAGAAACCTTTTTTTCACTTATTCTCTCATACTTCTGTTTCTTGGTACCAGCTTTAAGACCCTGCCAAGGAAGACTACAAAGAAAATACAAATCAGACACAAATTATCAACACAGCTCAGGAAGAAAACAAAGTAGGATAGCTGGCTATAATCACCTTCCTCTCAGGAAGTACATCAGTACATAACCAAGAGACTCTAAATCATCTCTTCGGCTTTGCTCTACCCATTGATCACCATAAAAGAACAAGAATCACATAACCGATGGAGAACACCAAAAATTAGCCACACATTTAGCACATGCCAGTGAGGAAATATAATATGACACATACCAATGCCAAGGTGAGTGTTCATGCTTGCATATCTCGCAGTTCCTGTCAAATTCTTATTTTCCCTGCAGTTGGCATGATAAAATAGTTCAATCATTGAGGGTTTCTTGTATACAAAAGAAATTGCAAAAGTATTGTTTTTGTCCCTATAGTTTGAGCCTCTAAAATTCTGGATAAAAAATAGATATATGGTGAATAGAAAGGTTTGCACTTTGCACATGTGTAGAACTAACACAAATTACAGCATCTCCTTCAAGATAATTAAGTATCCTAGTCATGAATAAGATCCGTGACTCCAAGATATTAACAAACTCCTTACCCAATAAGAATTCCAATTTAATAGGATGGGGTGGGGTGGGGCCAAAAGAACTCATTAACAGAAACTAGCTAACTGCACTCCATTAGACAACACAAGGCAACTCAAGATGACATGGAATGAATAACACGGGTTTAAACCAACTAGAACACTTAAAAGTCATCATATGCCAGTCTTAGGGGGTTTGAAATATTGCACTTGCACACCACCAAGAAAGTAAAGCTGCAAGACAGATATAAAAAATCTGGAAAAAGCATTAAAAGACAAAGCCTTAATTGGACATCACCAATGAGGCCACAAAGGTGCAAATAAATGGCCTGTTATAGAAGGCACAATGCTTGCAGAGACAGTGACTGGAAAAGGGCCAAAAAAGGAGTGCTACTAAAATCAGGTTAACTGGTTAAGTAATTAACAGTTGTCATAATGCACAGGATAACACATCAGAAAAAGAGGCTGAAATGTCACAGCTGGAGAAACAGCAAAGCATAAAGAAAGTAAATTTATCCTAGTCAATGCCGGGGATTGCTTGGATGAAGCTCTCTAATACCATCATAGGGTGTATAACCTCAAAGGGACTCCTAAAAAAACATTCTGGTCACTGGAACACATTCATTTGCCAAAAAATTAGCCACACGGCAAGCACCAATGCTATTCAAGAAAAAAGGGGGATCAGAGATACCTTGGAGATGTAGTCAAAACTCCAACCCAGAAAACTGTAATTTATTGAAGGATCTCAACCTTAATGCCAATTATTAACCTTAAGACAAATCTTACCTGTGGCCACCAAACCATTGACCCCCCAAGGAAAAATGCAGATGAAATGCATATGATGTGGCATTTAGATTCCTTGCTTAATTGGATTTTCTGTTTACTTGTTGACCTTGTGACATTTGGTTTCCATTCCAAATTGATTTTTTTCTTTGTTTTGGTGCTATTCTTTAGTTAAGTGGTGACATTATATGCCAGGAAATTTTCATAGTTTTTTTCCCATTTTCATTAGTCATGTTTATATATGTGTATCTTGATCCCAAACCAACAACAGCAATAAAGACACATTATTATGCACACCACACAGTGTGAATATTCATACCTGTAAGGAATGTGTTGATGGGTTGAACTGTCTCTGTATTTCTTAGCCAAACCAAAATCAATAACGTACACCTACATGAAGATCAATAGCATTAACCACCAATACAACAAACATTATGTCAACAGGTCACATGAAAGATTAGTCACCTGATTTGCACGCCTTCCTAACCCCATGAGAAAGTTATCTGGTTTGATATCGCGATGTAGAAATGATTTAGAATGAAAAAACTCAACACGGTTGATCTGGAAAATGATGCAAAAAACATAGCTCTTATTAAATAAATAAATAAAAATATATATATACATATATGTGACAGTTCAAAGAGTCAAAAAGGCCCTACCATTTGATCTGCAAGCATGAGAACTGTCTTCAGTGATAACTTTCTACTGCAGAAGTTAAATAGATCTTCAAGACTGGGTCCAAGCAGATCTATCACCAAAACATTGTAATCTCCCTCCACTCCAAACCACTTAACATTTGGAATTCCAGCTGCCAAGAAAAAACTTGACTTAATTATTTATTTAAATTAAATTTGCAAAAAAAAAAGAGCATAAGAAGAAAAAGAATAAGGGAGTAAAAAGTCCTCATAGAGAACTATACAATAATAATAAAACAAGTGCAAAATATATTAGAAGAGTCAATACTTCCTCCCTGGAGAATTCTGTATAACTTGGACTCATATAGCAGCTGAGGATGCTTTGTCTTAACATTTTCCTAATGAAAAGAGAGACAAGGTAGATGTATCAAATATGAGAAAATGAGCTCTAGCGGACTTGAAGATGACAAGTGAATAATAAGAAAAATGAAATAGAATGAGCAGTAAAGTTCAAATCAGGAACATCTTGACATTTAGTTCAAGTAAAGTACAAGTAGGAATTAGGAAGTTTCTGTAACCACTAGATCGCAAAGACTAAGAGTCATATGTACTAAACCATAAATACAATCATTGTAGATGATTCTCTTTCAGATACTACCAATGGTGCCGGTGCCGGGTCAATGAATGTACCAAAGAGCATTACTTGTTTCTAAAAAAGTGTAGTTCATTCAAGGACGATTCTGAATTATTTTAATTGGAGAAACTTATAGCAAAAATACAAGAAATTGCATATGAGTTTGTCCTTCCTTAAAAAGCAGTCAAATGTTTTTATTAAAGATATAGGCTGGTTTCTAAACGCTAAACTATCTCTCACGAAGATTCTTTTCAGTGACCACTCCCTTAACACCCCCCCCCCCCCCCAATCCAAGAAATAGTAGACAGGAACAAACTTGGTGAAGAGATTGACATCTAAAAATAAAATAATGCAGCAATCTTTAAGCGCTTTCATATATTACATACGATGACATTGACACTACCAGGTAATAAAGCAATACAAAACCAAACTCTCCAATCCTTTCGCAGATAAGATAAGTAAGAACAGAAATTGAGTTCACACAAAACCATTTTCTCCACTTCATAGAAAGAAGATAAAAAAAAATAGCCCTTCAGGAAACAAATAAAGCGCGAAAAGCTTGAATTAAAATACATCTAAAACTCCATTGGTCCATGACACTTACAAGCTTAATTGCGACCTCTTCGTTAGTTTGAATATTAGTACCTGCACGCACACCCCGAAAAAAAAAACCTTATCAACAACACACCCAAAATCATATTATATGGAGAAAATCAAAAGGTAAGCAAACAAACCTAAATAGATCTCCCCAAAGGAGCCGCTACCGATCTTCCGGCCCAGCCGAAACTTATTGCCAACACGAGGTTCCATTCAAAAAGCAAAAAAATAGAAACCCTAAGCTAATATCGCCACCTAATTCTAAATAATGAAAAGATTCAACACTAGATATTCTCCATACCCAAAACTGGAATCCATGAATCCGATGAAAACGAAGAACAGCTTATGCGAAGAATACCAACCGAAAAAAAAAAAGAATTTGTTAAGAGGAAATGAAAAAGGAATTTGTTCAGAGATCTACTAGGGAGGTGAAATTTGGGTTTGGATGAAAATTTTGGTGCGTTTTTCCTCGAAAAAAAAAAGAAGAAAAATGAAAAATGTAGGGTTAGGTTAGGTGAGGTTAAAAGAAGGCGATGTTGAAAGAGAGAAAGAAAAAGAAAGCGTCATTGTGAAGGTGGTGGATTGGTGATGTCGCTCTTCCAACGTGGTTTTGATCCAGTCGAAGCAAGACCAATATTGCAACCGTCGGTTATTTTGGATTTTTTTTTTATTAATTGAAGAGAAAAAAAAGATGGGAAAGGAGAGAAGTATGTCTGCGCGTGTTGTCTACGAGTGGCGCAAGTTCCTTAGTTGTAGGGTGGGACACAGAAGCGTTCGCGCCGCTGTCACTTGTGGGCTCCAGCTCACGTGACTTTTATCCATCGTGGATTATCAAGCACCGTATTCACCACCTCCTCTCTATATGCGTCTCTCCGGTATTATTTTTTTAAAATTTTCCATTTTTCTCATCCATTATAAAATGGCCATATTAGCAATATTAAAAAAAACTAAAAAAAATTAAGTAAATTCCTTCTATTTTTATTATAAATTTTTTTAAATTATAAGTTTAATTTATATTTTTTTATGGTTAATTATTTAAAAAGTAATCTTTTATATTCTTGTTTAACCGTGAATTCGTGATAATCATAAAAATATTTTTTATTACATATTTTATTTTTTATTAAAAAATCTTATAATATATAAAGAACCTAACTTAAATTTAATTCTTAAAAAACATAATTGTTTAGTAAAGTGTCTTAAAATATTTTTTAATATTTGTTGGCAATATTTTTTTATTGGTTGGTAAAAAATTTGTAAGTTTGATGAAGAGTTAATAAAAAAAATTTATAGTTTAACAAAAATAAAAATAAAAAAAATTATAAGATTTTTTATTGATTAAAATTCTTAATGGTACTCATTAAAAAAAATGATGAGTTTAGGATTGTAAAACTTCATTGAAGTTATAAATTTAAGAGCAAATAAATAATTTAATCCTCGACAAAGATAAAAGTTTAGTGGTACTGTGCTACTAAAGTTCGGTACATCCTCCAATCATGTAAAGTCGTTTATTAATATTAATAGATATTCACATTAATAAGGACCCACATTAAATAGTTTAGGAACCAACTGATTTGAGGGATGTACTGAAGTTCAGTACTACCGTATCATTAAACATCTGCTCCATCAACAAACGTTTCTTTTGTCGGTTGGATCTTAAAAGATATAATTGTTAAATTTAATCCTTAAAGATACACTCCAATTAAATTGATCCTTTAGTCAATTTATTAAATAGAAAAGTTGACAATTATTTTTTGTATTAATATGATAGTTCACCCGAAAGAGACTCAATTTCTAATATAGTATTAAAATGATATTTTAGGAGAGGGGAGACAATTATTTTTGTTAAGTGCCATGTAATCTCTTTTTTCCCAATTTAAAATATTACATAAAATTAATGGACTAATGCGTAATTCATTATTCAGTGTAATTTTATCCTTTATTTATTAAACTTATCTAAAACAGGTAATGATTCTGTCATCTGGAAATCACTTGATAAAATACATATTTGTTTTCTGGCATATGCTTAAAACTAAATTCCAAAGTGTTAGTTCACCTTTATCTAAAAATCACTTTTTGAGGTACTGGAATAAATAGATAAACTTGTCAAGATTTTGCACAATCTTTTAACTACTTTTATTACGAATCTCTAGCAAAATAACATTCTATAAAGATTACTTTTGCCTTGTCAGATAATTCTGCTAGTCAAGCTAACTTGTTTATGGCCAAAACTTGTTCAATTGTTAAGAAAACAAAATAGGCCCAAGTTGAAAATTATAATAAACTTGTCATATTAATAAAACTATATAAATAATATAAATAGTATTTATATATATAACAAGACAAAATCACAGCGTAAAATACAAAATATAAAACTTGGATACCCATTCTGATCATCTCAAAACACTGAAGGCTGGAGGCCATTAGCATTAGCATCTATATATATATAAAGACAGAACTAGAAGATGGATCTTAATTATTATAGTTAATTGTTATGGATTAAAGTAAGAAGTCCCACACTTGCATTTCCACCCTTCTGGCTCGTAATTGGCCTGCATTACACCCACACGCCCTGTGGTGGCAGGAATTTGAATGGGATCACAGGGAATGCAGCTTCTGCATTTGTGCTCGCACCTTGGTGGTGTTGATCCAACCATACTCAAACTCCTTAACCTTTCTTCATAACTTTTCATTAATCTTTCACCTCCCTTCAACTTCAACACACATATATACCAAATGCACCAATGTTATGCATCATTATTATCAAGCAAGCTTCTTCCACTACTACACACACAAAAACACATTCACAAGTACCTGCTGTGTCTGTGTGAAGCCAGAGAAAAGCCCTGGAACGTCTTCTTGCATTATGGGTTTCTGATCAACTGTGAGAAAAATAGCTAGAATATTGTGTAAGAAGGTAAAAAATACACTCTTTTAAAGGAATGAAGATTGGGAAATGGGATTTGTGATTGTTGTGAAAAAAGAGTATATATATATGATTATGAAATCTACTGAGTCACAGACCGTGACCTTGTTGATTGGCAGCACCACGAGGCAGAGGCTTGCTTGTTGCAGAAACCCAACACGTAACTAGAAGGGTAGCCATTAGAATAATATTACGACACGTTCTTCTCTTCATGTTGATGATATGATGACCACAACCTGTATGACAAAAGGTGTGAAAGGAAAAAGAATAAGAGAGACAGGCAAAAGAGTTAAGAGTGTGGGTTGGAAACATTACTGTTGAATGAATGAGATTGGCGCAAGATGGCACAAAAGAACAGAGCACGGATGGAAGTTACCTCATCAAAGAAACTGTAGGGATTATGTGCAATAAGTGAAATCTCCCAAAGGTATGAACTCCTTTTTGTGCTCTCTCCCTTTATTATTGTGGCAGAGTATGGATTCTTCTCTGGCATGTGCAAATTGGTAGGATATTGTGCCCAAAAAATAAAATAAGGCTGCCTTGATTGAAGAGCCTTTTGCTTCATTCTGAATAGACTTTCTAACGCAAGTACCTATATTAGTGGTCAAGTCTAGACTTCACTCTTTTTTCTCTTTTTTTTTTTTTATGGTATGTCATCCAGATATTAATAATTTAGATCAATATTCGCCAGGTAAAGGAAAATGACTATTGACTAGTAGCCTACCATTGTTTCAAGTATGGCTACTTTTTTGGAATAATCTCTGACAGGGAAAAATGGTATGAAATAGGCAACCACTTTATTTGAAAAACAAGTTTATGCTTGCTGGGTAAAAGCTGAAGAGTCTTCAAGGGCTTACAGCGCCAACAATACCATTTTTATATAATGAAAAAGATTAAAGGCATCTTAAGATTTTTAACTTAATAAAGCATTGATTTTGAATTATAATGAAAAAGGTAAATATCCAGCTGCATATAATGAAAGTGAAGCTGATGCAGGCTTTTTGACTTATAAAGTCATTATTAAACTTTGCTCAGTGCTCACTGGCTCATCTTGCTGTCCATGCAGTCACTGAGTTCAGTCCTAGTTTGCAGATAACGAGATTTGAAGCTCCATAATGAGGGAGCTTGAACTGAGATGAAAACATGTTGACCACAAATAAGAAAAAAAAAACTGCTTTGATTAGACTTTACAGTTCAGAATTCAGAGGTTGTACAAATCCAGACCAGAATTAATATTTTAAAGCTTTCACCAAATCTGTCTGGTAAAAAATTGCATGACTTATATATTATTGGTTTTCTCCTTTTCCAACTACTTCTCCTGATCAAGATCAGTCAGTGTGCATATAAATTTGCCAAAATATCACCAAAATATCAAAGGAGCGTGATGACAAAATGATATATTGTATAATGTATTATCATTTATTTTCTGTGTCGTTTAGCATTGTGTAGCCATGTAAACCAGTTATACCAAAAGTAGTCCTACTACTTCTACTACTACCTGAAGCCATGGTTCTTATATATATTACACTTCTCTTCTCAACTTTCAAACATATATTAATAGAGTTGAAACGTATATGGACTAGCATGATGGTGTTATCATTGGCCATCAGGCAAGGTGAAATGAGAAGAAGCAAGAGAAGGATGTGTTTGTCCAATCCAACTGCAGATACACACTAGAAGGACTAATAGCCAACACACAAGAATCAAGAAACCACACGCCCCCCAAGACCAAAGTGGCTATCCTAACACGTGGACACTGAAGAGTGCTATGACTGATGACTGATGAGTGATGACCAGAGATTTTACAGTCAGCCAACAAACTTGCAGAGTGCTGTGTCATTACCACAATCTCTTTTGTGTATAGATGTGCACTGAAAAGAGGATTTTGGGATTCGCTCCTGCGGCATAGCTATATGTTGCTACAGTACATACATGTAGTCTGTACCCTTCTTTGTAGCTTAATGGGCACTTGGCACTGTGAAATTGAGATTGTTATTGTTAACCCAGAATTAGTTTACATGATAATGATGATTGATGAGTGATGACTATAGATAACTAAGAATGTTCTTTCACAGCATAAAATCTCTTTTTCCAGTTTTCCTGGGTGTGTGATGGGTGATTCATGATTGAGTGATTTGAGTATACACTGCTGAATTTGTCTTTCCAGTTCACACAGCAATTCCAACGAGGTAGAAAACTGGAGATTTATGTCTGTGTTCTTTATTGAAAAAAAGAAAAATTCTTGCTTTTCTGAATGAAGCAAAGAGAAGATTTTTATTTATTACTTGCATTCTCATTTTCTTCCAAGAGGATCCCCATTCCCAATCCCCATGTTATCTTTTCCCACATAGCAGCAGAGTAAATCTATTCCTTGTTTGTTTCACTTTAACCATCGAACATTAGGAGGGGAAGAAAAACGGGAACAACACTAAAGATAAAAATTGCAATGGTCATTTTTATTCCAGAATTTATGTTCAGAGTGCAGTAAAGAATTACATTAACATGACCTTCCCAAAAAAAGGGATCAAAACTAGGTGAAAGTTACAATGTGTCACATTTCAGCTCAAGGCATTCAAATTCTCCAAAGAATAAAGGAATAAACATATTCAAGTTTTTCTTCTACAACAAATGAAAAAATAAGCATTTTTTGGTTAGTCTTTCTGCTCTTATATTTACTTGTTCCTCCTGCTACCTCGAGAAGTGCCTTCAGCTGTCAACAAAAGCTTGGAAAAATCCATTTTTTGTCAAATGTAAGAGAGTCATAAATTCATAATTGAATTCCTGTGAGCCTGGGCTTAACTTGCTGCAGGAATAGGTGTTCTTGGACTTGGCAATCCCATGTAGGCAAGCCTAGGAGAAACCCTTACTTTTGGGCTGGGCCTTGGTGAAGGGATTGGGCCATAGTTAGCAAGACGTGAGGAAGTGGGCCTGGGTGACAAACTAACTTGCTCCAATGCTCTTGATTGTAGATGTTCAGGATAGTCACGCACACACCCAATCCGGGGCCCAGCCCCAGTGGACCACTTGCAGGATAACCTTTGGGAGAAGTCAAAGATTGGTGCTTCAACCTTCTTCTCATCACCAACCTTTGCAACCTCTGCAGGAACTGTCATGACATTGCTGTCTTCTCCTTTGTTAATAACTGCACTAGACTGGACAGTTAGAGGGGGACCCAGATTTTGTTGTTGCAAATTAGTGGCAATAAATGAAGGCATATCATCATCAATAGCACATCTCTGCAATAAACAAGCACACACACATCAGTTAACCAATACATTTAGTACTAATTAGGAACAAATTAAAGAATGTGTGATGCTTTTGTCTCTGACCTTGACATTGGAGAGGTCTACGTTGTGCTCCTCAAGGAAGGTGATGAACTCTTGGAAGTTCTCTTCAGTGGGGTGGTAGTGACCACTGTAGGGCCAAATGGCCTCAAGGACGCCCTTATGGGCTACTAATCTGCCTGCAGCAGTGGTTGCGCCACCAGCTAGAAAGCTTGAGTGCTGAAATGACCCTTTCTGCTTTTGCCCGACATACAGACTTCTTGTAGTGCTCAGAACAAATATCCATTTGGTCTTCTCATCTGTGTCCACCAACCTCCCGTCCTGTCTGTACACCAGTTTCCCATTTTCAACTACTACTTCATATTCTTCCCTTTCATTCTGCAGAAATGATCATTAAGAATTAGATGCTGAGATATATAATTGGAGAGAAATCAAGAGAGGCAGGTAGGGGTTGTTTGGTTCGGTCACAACTTACTGGTCCAAGATATTTAATGCATTGACGTTGAAGAGTGGTCCTTGGGCACTTCTCAAGGTTAATTTCTTTGCCATCTCCAACATCCAACCTACAAAAGTTACAAAGCAGAAAAGTAAAGCATATATATCAGCTTCATAAAATGATCACAGATAATAAGAAGATGAATAAGAGTTTAGTTAGTTTAATAATTACCAGTAGAAAAATGGTTGAGTGCTTTGACTTTCAAACCAGATATCATAATACAAATGCAGATTGTGTCCATAACGATGGCGTGGGTCAATCTGTGAAGAAAGAAGACATGAACATTGTTAATACCACATCATTTGTGTATATAAAACAAGATGCAAGGAGTTAATGGAATAATATATAGTACTCACAGCTTCAAGCCAATGCCGAAGGGCTAGTTTTTGTGCCTTCTCATGCTTAGACAAACCTTTTCCCACCTGTATCAGAAAAGCTATCATCATTCAGCACTGGTCTCCAAATAGGGAAATGGAAATTCTATTAATATACAAAATATGAATGATTGCCTATAATATTAATATCGGATACCTTAGCTGCTCTTGTCCTTGCCCTTGCCCACCGTGAAAGGGCACTTTCTGGCTTTTCCACATCAAAGAACGAAACAGAACTGCGTTTGAGAGCAGCAAAGTCTAAGGCCTTCCACCTACATATATAGTCATACATACACCATTCAGAAAATTACATAATTGAGATAATAAATTTAATTATAACCAAAATCTGAATATGAGAGATACTAACCAGAGTTCCTCCACCACAACCGCACAATCCGCGAGGTTTCTTCTTGTACGGTAACTCTTGTAGACTTTCTGGAGCTTAATAGCAGCAGCGTCAAGCTCCGTGACGGGTCTGGGTGAAGAAAAGGCAAGTGGTTGAGGGGGCAGAGAAAGAAGAGGCATTGGTTTTTGTGTGCGCAATTCACCCATCTCTGATGAAGAAGATGAGAGATTCGGTTCTTCCAGCTTTACATTCTCGGGTCTGTGGTCCCTCAATAATCGCCTCGCCTTAATAGTACTATTGGAATTACCATTTGATTTTGATATTACAGTACAAGTACTAGTTTCTGTTTGATGATCCCTTTTCTTCAAAATCATAGCCCCATCTTTAGAAGCAAAGCTGATTTTGCGGAAAGACAAAGCAGATAAGGATTGCCACACAATTTCTTCCCAAGCCGATAAGAGTAAGGAAAGTGACAATCCCATTGAAGAAACCAAAGAAATCCAATGTCAAAAGTGAATTTACCTTAAATTACTTGTGGGGGTTATGAAGGTGGGTGTATGTGATAGGAGTGGGTGGGTTGCTTATTTATATATAGGAAGACAGAAAGGAGCAGTGTTTGAATTCCAGTGGGAATCTACACGCACGCACACGTTGGGAGAGGAGAGGAGAGGAGAATAAAATCAAAGGGTGTGTATATAATATGTGAATAATGAATATGGTGGTCCAAAGGCACGAGGTGTTTGATGAATTCAAAGCTTGAAAATTAAATGGAATGAAATAAGGGAGTTTTGGAAGTTTGTGTCATAGGTTCATAGTCATGGGACGTAAACGAGAGGGGGATAGAGACGGTCAAAGAAAGTAAGCTTTGGGAGGTTCCATGAGAAATTTAAAGCAGCAAAGGAAATACTATTACTACATTGGTTTGGAATTTGGATATATATGATGTTGATTGTTGTCATAAATTAAAAATTTTAGGCTGTACATACACCTCCTAAGTTTTGAGTCAGGAGCATATACACTCTTTGAGTTTTAAAACGTTGCACATAGACCCCTGAGTTTTCACTTTGGGGCAGAGACACCTCTTCTGTTAGGGTTCCGTGAAAATTAAGCGTTAAGTACCACGTCAGCAAACATGTGTGAGGGCACATATACCCCCTGAGTTTTCACTTTAAGGACACATACACCCCCTAAGTTTTTACTTTAGGGGCTCATAGACCCCTAAGTTTTTACTTTGGGACAAAGACACCCCTCACACATGCTTGCTGACGTGGCACTTAACGCCTAATTTTCACAGAACCTTAACAGAAAGGGTGTCTCTGCCCCAAAGTAAAAACTCAGGGATCTATGTGCAATATTTTAGAACTCAGGAAGTCTATGTGCCTGTAACCAAGGATTTAAGTTTTAATTTTTTAATGAGAGATGAATTCACAATGTCAATAGACCTATAATAAGATTTTGGAATCTGATGGCTTTATTTTGTTTTGCAGCAGTCAATGGGTGTGGGGGTTCAAGTCCGATGTCACACACCGCGTATCGCGTGAGTTCTGGGTTATGTAGTGAATAAACGGAAAATCTTAAAAGAAATCATTTCATTGTTTTATTAGGGATGGTTTTAATTTAGTCAATTTATACAATTTGACAAAAACAAAATTAACTAAATATTATTAGTGTGAATAATGATACAAAATAAATATTGATAAATCGTTTTCTTTTTCTTGGATTGTCTTTTTGTCTGTGTTCCGCACATTATTATTACTATTATATTGTTGTTGATATCTCAATTAGTATGTATAATATGGAAATCTACGCGCAAGTAGTGTAGTAATTAATTAAACGACGCTCCAAGTTTAGTAAGGATGGAATGGTGGCTCCTAAAATATGGCTTCATCACTTTATCTCTAACTAGCTATTAAATAATCCAATGTGACAATTGGAAGCCAATAACCATACATCGCAATATTAGTTTAAATGGACGATATTACTAATTTGGTTGTATTAGGTTCAAAAAACACAAGACAAGAGTACTTGTCTTTTGAACTACGTGGTTGAAATCCAGCTCAACCACTCCTAAATTAAAGTATACTTTACGCTGCAAAATTTGAGTTTTCATGAAGATTAATAATAATAATAATGAAGAGCTTTCAACAGTAACCAATTGTCAATAATATTTTTTTACAACACTTTTTTAATGATATTTTTTTCGACGGTCGTCGTTGACAAATGTATTGTCAAAAATAATATTTTTTATATATATTGATAATTTTTTACAATCGAAAATATTATTATTGATTTTTTTTAATAAGTTATTTCGACGGACAAAGTTTAATTATTAAAAAATATGCAACGTCCAAATTTTAATTATTAAAAAAATGTAATTAATTATACCCATCGAAATATAAGTCGTTGAAAATACACATTTTTCTAATTGTGATTAAAGCATAACTATCAAAACTTTTTTTTTGGGCAACACATATATATAGTTGAAGTGGTGTACAAGTTTGTCTGAATTTAAGATTTATAAGATATGTGTCTATATATAAGGTTTGAACTTTGAACTTGTAAAAGTATATATGTAAGTTGAATATATATTTTGAATGAAGTTAATTTCCCCTCCAAGGAAGTGGAAGTGGTGGAAAACCTAACCCTTTTTTATGCAACACTTGAGGAAAATTCAAAGCTCGTGATTATATTGAAGAAGAATAATCACATTAATTGGGAGGGGAAGCATGCATGTGGAAAATTTGGAAACACAAAATATATTTACAAGGACAAGGACAACATCGATCTATTCTTGACCCCTGCTCCTCCAGCATATTTTGAACTTTATTATAGACAATGGATGGCATATATATAAATTAAATTTAAATAACAATTCGCAATAGAAAGTTATTTATTTTCCCTAATATACTCTTTTAGTAACTATCCACCATCATATTTATTTTCATTCTCTCACTGATTCACATCTTCTATCAATCTTTTTTTTTTTTTTACAAAATATATATTTTATGACACAAATGATAAAAAGCCTAACAAGCATGTTAATATAGATATATTTTTTCAATGCTATGTTACGTTATTTGGATTAATTGTAAAGCGATATTTAAAAAAATGTTTTGATGTGTACGTTAAATAAAGCGCAAAAAGCATATAATCTGTATTAAAAAATAAATTTTATTACGATAATCTGGTAATAACACTTTGCTTGACCAAAAACTCTTGAACAAATAAAGCCGTGTACGCAGAGTGAGAATGTTGGAAAATAAACAAACAAATTACATATGTATAAACGTCGTGGTGGTCCACTATCATATATAGCTACAAATTAATTAGCATTTTGAGGTCATTGTGTAATATTTTGAACCAAAACGTCATCATATTTTACGGCGAGTTTCTGATGCAATTTATTACATGTATATAATGTAATTTTAGTCAATAAGATTGAAACATGTGAAAATTGTATTGTATTCTAAGTCATTTTACTCACATAATCATAATTTTATCGGTCGAAATTACATTGCACATGCATACAACAAATTGCATTATAGAATTGTGTGTATATATATAAAACTACATATATGCACCACTAAGAACTCTTCTAGACTTTGACTTTTCATTCTTCAATATTTTGTTATTCTTCTTATTCTCATTTAATTTGTTTCATAATTTATACTTTAATAATCATTTGAATGTCAGAAAGCAGCCGTTGTTCTACATATTTATCCCTATATATTAAGTAAACATAGTTACTAAAATTAGTATGAATAATAAACTATATTATATATTCTTTTGTATTTGACCGACCATATTGTTCAATATATATATATATATATAATTACTTATATTTTTTTTTTAATTGGACAGGTTACAAACGTCTAACTCACACAAAGGCGAGGCACCAAATGACCATTAAGATCCGTAGCAAGAATAGTTCTAAAGCCTACATGGGGAGAGTCAAAGACATGAAAACCTTCTGCAAGGGAGTGGTTTATCTTTGCCATAAAGTCCGCAGCTTGATTGGCTTCCCGAAAGACATGAACCAGCTCAACATCCCAATGCCGATCTATCAAACTCCTAACCCGTTGCACCAGCACTGAACACGGGTGATTATCATCAACTCCATTAGAGACAAGCTCCAAAGTAACCTCAGAATCATATTTAAGATCAATTCATTTGCGATAATTTGATTAATTAAGCTGCACATAAATATTGACTCGTATTTTGGTAAATTCGGCGGATCCTATAGTCTTAATATGTATATTTATTTGTATACAGTATATATATTTCAGGAAAAAAAATCATATAATATACTTTTAAATCGATCACCATTAAACTAAGCCTTAAATTGTAATGGCTAAAGTACTATTTTGGTCCTCAATGTTTATATGAAGTTTAATGTTGGTCCTCAATGTTTCAAAAGTTTAATGTTAGTCCTCAAAGTATTTTTTTTGGGTCGATTTTGGTCCTCGAGCGTAACACCGTTAACTTTTTGCCGTTAAATGATGATGTGGTCTGCTTATATGGCATACTCTCTCTCCTACATGTCATATTTTAATGACATGGCATGACAGATCACTGCCACGTCACCTCAGATGATGATGCTGCAATATGGGGTGACGTGGCAGTGATATGTCATGCCACATCATTAAAATATGACATGGAGGAGAGAGGGTGTGCCATATAAGCATGTCACGTCATCATTTAACGGCAAAAAGTTAACGGTGTTACGCTCGAGCCTCGAGGACTAAAATCGATCCAAAAAAATACTTTGAGGACCAACATTAAACTTTTGAAACATTAAGGACCATCATTAAACTTCATGTAAACATTGAGGACCAAAATAGTAATTTAGCCAATTGTAATTATAAAACTCCTTTTTTAATCACGTTATCCATTTGATGATGACCACTTATATGATAATCTCTCAACTCCTGTCGGCTTATTGTTGGGAGTTATTCTCTTAACAAATGATGTTTAATTCGCATCTTTAAAAAAAGAAATCTATGAGATAATGCTCAATAAAACACATATTTTTTATCATCTGTGTCACATTATATTAGTAAATTTTATTTATTTATTAAAATACAAACGACACAATAATACTTTTTTTTGTTAACTTTTTAGTAATGTAAATTCTCAACAACTTTTCAGTATTGTAATTAAGAATACGATAATTAAATATCTTCATATTTATAATTAACATAGGCTAAAAAGTTTGTTTATTTTTTTGCTAAAACAAAACAAATCTTTATCTAATTAATTACATTAGTTTAATTAATAATTATTATCTTATTCGTTAAATATATAAGTTGTAAAAGATATGTACTTTTATTTGGATCGATGTTCTCATCATAAACTTCAATTTCTTTGAAAGAAAACTTCAAAACTGTCGCCTTAATTACTCTTGGACTTCGTTTTCCAAAAAAAAAAACTTGGACTTTCACATTCAAACTTGAATTTTCAAATCCCTCAACTTTGTTGTCCAAAAAAAAATCCCTCAACTTTATTTTTTTTTTTAAGTATTTCTTTATACTATCTCAATATAATTTTAGTTCGAATGTAGGTCATCCGTCTGTTGAATTTTTATTTAATTACTTTAATTTATATTGTATCAATATAATTTGTCTTTTTTATATTTTAAATAAACATAAATATTATACTATAAAATATTTGGTAGTTAAAATAATAATTAAAATTTAAAAAACTAAAATAAAATATGGACTCATCTAACTCAATTTTAAGTTCTGATAGGGTCAAACTACTGGGCTGAAAATTTTTTGACATATATTAAAAAAGAGTCAATCTAATTTAATCGTGACAAAATAAGATCAAAACAAATTGAACCGAGCATTTATTTTAACACCTATAATCCTTAGTACTCGATCTACCTCAATGAGAAACAAACCTTTAACAAGGGAAAAGAAAAACTTGCAATATAAAACATTATTAAAGCTAAATTTGATTGAACATGGAATTGAATTCACAATAGATCACAAATGCATAATTCCTCATGCATTTTCAAAGTTTGGTTCATATTTACGTGGTTGGAATCCAATTCTTTAAATCCATCCAATTCCAGACTTTTTCTGATTATTCAAGAGCTGAATTCCATATTTGTTACATAAAATTGGATTGTCTTTTTGTGGAATTGAACATAAAAAAAACAAATTAGCTCTTGTGATTAACTCATCTCACACTGCCCAGTCTTCGGGCATGTTCGGATGGATAAAAATAAGTAAGGAGAAGTTGATGGAAAAGAAAAAATATGTGGGTCCCACATATTATCTATTTTTTTATTTTCATCTTGAAAAATGTGTATAATTAAAAAAAGAAAAAAAATACAAAATATCTATTATACCATTTGATTTGACACAATTATAACCATTTTTTTTATTTTAATATAAGGAGTAAAGTGGTCATTTTAATACATTCCTATTTCATTTTAATTCTAAATTTTTACTACCAAATGCATCAAACTCATTCCTTTTTTCTCTCCATCTCCCTTTTTGTTTCTAACTATCAAACGTGTTCTTCCTCTTCCTCTCGCACTCCATTCCATTGCCTAAGGAGTAAGGATCATTGTACTTTCAATTAACGTCACTCATAAAGAATGGCCCGCAACTTTGCTCAATTAAATTGAATCCATCAGGTGATGCATATGGTACGGAGGTAAATGGTGAAAAGCCCATTGGATAAAACTCAATCTTGTTAATCTCATATTCATTATCAATTAACTATTAACATTAATTATACAAAATTTGAAAATAATGCAATCAATAATAAATTATACTTCTTTTCCTCTCCTTTCTATCACATTTGTAGTGTCTTTGGTAAGGAGAAAAGAGATGAAAATAGAAATGAGAATATGAATGAGAATGAAAAAAAGAAGAAGAAGGAGGGAATGGAAATCTTATGTCAATATGAAGTGATGTAATGTAAATAAAATAAAAGTGGGCAAAATGACAATTTTACCTTTACATTAAAAGTGAGAATGGAATAAAAGTAGGAAAAAACATAATTTTATCACATTGCAAAAAATGAGGTTTATTTGGTAGGAATAAAAGAAGATAGAGAAGTGGTCTCCCTCCCTTTTTCCATCTTCTTATTTATGTACCAAACACAGCTTTGATATCTATAGCATTATGGTTTGTATGTTAGATTTTTTAATTATTTAATATTTATTGAGGAACAAGTTAGTCTTTTTATTCCACATTCTTTTACAAATTTTTAATTTTATTTTTTCATACCAAACACATTTTTTAATTCAAATAATTCAATTCCAATTCTAATTCTTCTGCTTGCTTGCACCGCAAGGCATATTATGTATATAGTACTGTATATAATTATTGTGAGCCATACATGATATCAAAATAAAATAACAACAACAAATTAAACTTTAATAAGGGAAGGCCTGGATTCACATGGCCCGACCTAACACAGAAACTGAAAAGAAAAATCGAAAATAAATTCAGGCGATAATTAAATATTGTGGAAGCTACTAATATGGACATAATCGCTAAAACCTTGGATTTTCCTAGCGCCTCTGCTTCACCAGGGTTGACCTCCAAACGACGAACTTTAAAAAAGGGTCGCACCAAACGAAGGACTTTACCTATGAGAGGTAGAGCCACTTGTCCACGACTAATGCGCGGAAGAATAACTCAAGAGATAGACAAAAATTATACTATGTGGAGTTTTCCATATGGGACCCCCTTTCCAACACATGGAATGAGCAAATGTGAAGGTGGTGAATGCAGGAAGATGAGAGCGCTCCCATTATTAATTTAAGCAATATGAAACTTGGAAAATATCAACAAAATATCATGCTTACATCATGATCACCTAACCCATTTTAGGCCACGAGTACGGGCTCGTGTAACATCCGATGAGTGTCTTCTTGGTGTCGTTTTATTCGTTTCTCCGCGAAGTTTTCAATGGGTAATCACACGACCCGATATGACTCCCCCATAAACGAATATTTAATCCCAAAAAACTCAATATATCTAACAAAAAGGGCATTTGCACATGTATATACTTAAAAAAAAAAAGTTAAACACAAATTTAGCCACTTTTTAAAAGTATTTACAGATCTATACCATTTTTACTGTTCACCTAGAAAAACGCCATCGGTGATGGCAATTTACTGATTTATTGACGAGAAAAACGCTATCTGTGAGGACGTTTATAGGGTTGACCATTTGACCCTATAAACGCCTTCCGTGATGGCGTTTTTCTAGCTAGAAAAATTGAGCCCACCTCATTTGACCGGTAGCTAGAAAAATGCCATCACGGAGGGCGTTTATAGGGTCAAATGGTCAACGCTATAAACGCCCTCACAGATGGCGTTTTTCTGGTCAAGAAATCAGCAAATTGCCATCACCGATGGTGTTTTTCTAGGTGAACAGTAAAAGTGATATAAATCTATAGATACTTTTAAAAAGTGGTTAAATTTGTGTTTAACTTTTTTTTTTAAGTATATACATGTACAAATGCCAACAAAATGTATCATTGAAGAAATTCGGCCTTATATACATTTAACTTCTCAATTGTAATATTTTTTTCTTCGTAAAAATAAGTTTTAGTGGGATAAAAAATCAAATTTTAACATACTATATCACTCTTCATCACGAAGGTTATTTATGTTAGTGTGGTGATATTTTTCGTTACTAAATCAAATCAGACTTATACTATATTTTCAATGTCAATTTAAAATAGTTATCCTTTTTGAAATTTATGAAACCTAGCTACACGTATAACTAGCTACTTATTTATAAAATATTATTCTAATAATTTTTAAATGAAAGTCGAAATAGTTTACCCTGCCTTAGTCTCACACCTATTAAACATGCCTTAATTATAAGAATAAATATACACAGAGAGTTGAATAAAAATTATTTGACTATTGGAAGAGGTGATGGGAGAAAATGTAAAATAATGGTGGGATGGGCAATAAAGTAATTTGAGACTTGAGAGTGATTGGAATATTGTAAAATTGTAGTTTCAGAAAGCCATGCATAGCTGTCTGGTAGTTGACCTGTCGCAAACGCGGACGTGTACGGTTTTCAAGTTTTGACAACTTGCCTCTCGTCTCGTTGTCAAAAATAGATGCTACACGATTAATTAAAGTAATAAATAATTTGATATCATTTAAATAAAATTTTAAATTTAAAATATTGTGAATATAATTATTTTTATTAAAAAATTTATCTATCATAATCAAGTCCGTAATTTGAGTTAAATTTAAATTAGTCGAAACAAATTCAAAATCTCCAAAGACAAAAAAAAAAAAACTAAAATACAAATTACACATACAATTCAACGTCTCATACCATACATACCTGTGTCTTTATTATGTTTTAATGGCAAAAAAACAAATTATTTATTATATTTAATTAAGACCAACTTGAAATTGATATTAAAAGTCAAAACGTATATCAAGTATAAAGAAGCCAAGGGGTGAAATAAATTGTAGGTAATAAATAATATTATTATCCATTAGAAATATTTAAGAGGCATATTATTAGATTTTGTTTTATTTTTTGGTCGAAAGAAATTGAGTTTAAATGTTTAATCATACGGGGAGTTATATCTCTGTTAATAAATGCATAAAATATTTGGTGTGGTATCATCTTGAGAGTATTATTTAATATAACATGTTATTTTATATGATATTATTTTTTTGATAAAATCTTATATGATATTATTAGATGACTCCGTTTGTACGTTCTGGTGTCATATGATAACACAGTGTCATTTAAGACAACACAATGTCATCATATGACACTAAAAAGTATGTCATCTCATGACACAAAAATTATTGTGTCATGTGAAATGACACCTTTGAATGGAATAACTTTCTTTTATTTTACAAATTTTATTCCTGTTATATTTTATATTTTTTAACATAAATTATTAATACACTATATATTTTTCGTATTTATTTAAATTATTTTGTAGTTTATTTAAATAATTGTTAGTTTTAGTTATATTAAACTATATATGATTATTTAAAATATTTGATTGTTGATGTTTTTTTTATTTAAAGTTATTATAAAATTTTAAAAATAATCATAGAATAAATATGATAGTTAGTTTACTTAAATTTATAAGGATAAATTTAGAATATACAAAAATAAATGACATAGTATCTTAGATGACATTATTTTATACTAGACACTTACATCTTATATCATTGTGATGTGAAACACCATACTATGGTATCTAAAATGACACTATTTTATACCATTGTATGTAAGATATCATGTTATTTAAAATGACACCATACCAAACACCTCCTTACTTTTATATATATATATATATATCCAGCTAGCTAGTAATAATGATTTATATACTGTACGTTATTGAAGGTATTGTGTGTTACTTGTGTATATTAAATTTATGCATGTGGTTATATATGGTCCTGTCTTATTCCATCACTCTACCACCGTCCGGACCCATTCAGTCAAGTGATTCGAGCGTCAGAACTCACAAGTAATGAACATGCATGCAACATCTTTCGAGGTGCCTACAATTCAGCGAGGGGATTAGTTACTGTGCTCGACGGTGGATACCCTGGTCTAGAAAAAAAAAATGAACATGCATGCAATAATAAGAATATCATAGATTCATGATTTTTGTTATGTAAATTCCTTGTTCATTTTGTCTTTTTGCAAACTTTAACATTTATGAGATGCATTCGGAGAACCTCTCTTCCCCTTATCGGCAAATTGTAGCTTTTAGTAGATTAGCTACAGTGACTTACATCATTAAGAATATATAGTTAATCAAATTTATATAATAAACTAATTGCAATAGGTACATCATATCAAATTATCAAGGTTTCAAACCTATTCTATACTGTCAATTTCTTTAAAAAGAATATGAACAGCTGAAATTTGAAAGGGAGAAGAGAAAATTTAAATCATTCATGTTTCCCATATATATTACGGAGTGGCATTGAAACCATTGGAGTAAAGCAAAGAAAAAGAAGAACAATTTCCTAAATCAATTTTCACATTTTCATAATATTTGAACCATGGTCTTAAGTGGACTTGGATCATTCGTTCACATTCTTGATGTGTATGTTATAATAGTCAATTAGTTGACTCAATATCTTAGATTCTCAGTCCTAGTACTTGGGTCCAAAAAAACTTGGCTGGATCTCCCTATATTGTTTTTGTATGGGCTTAATTATTAGTTCAACTTTGAATTAAATAAGGCCCAGTGTATTGGTAATTTAGCAAGTCCAGTCCTAAATGTCCACTCCTACCTAAAATAAATTTAAAAGTAGTGCTTTCCTTTAAAAAAAAAACAGTGCTTTTGGGTTGGAGTCTTGGAGGTTTATGTATTGAAAAAATTAATTTAAGTTAATCTGAATTAAACCCTCTTTTCAACCAATTAAAAGGCTTTTTGAGCCTTAGCTTCAAAGCTAATATCTAATTTGGATTCAATTTCTTTGAGGAAGATTAGGGAGTATATCTTAAACATGTTTCGAAAGGATGTGAAAGTTTGCCATTATTTGTTGTTTGTAAAAATAAACTTGAAGAAACCAAATGTCCATTTGTTACTACTCAGATACTTAGAAATTAGCTTGCAAAAATAACTACTCGTTGTCTTCCATTCTTAGAACATTGTAACATGTATTTGTACTAAAAAGATCAGGATGTACGTTAGATTGATGGGAATTATCTACTATCATCATGTGTATGAATGGATGTCACCATATATAATATCATACATAAGATGCAATCTAATTAGGTGTTTGTTTGTGAAGATAAATGAATTTGGATCCAGTGTTGTGTGGTATTCATGTTTAGTGAAAAGGAAGAGACACATAAGTAAAACCCGCAATAAGTATCACCTTTCTCCGCCAATTAGGGACAATGCCTAATAACAGATTATGACGTGTATTAATTCCAATATATTCACTTTCACTGGTCACATATCCTATCTATATATTTTGAATACTTTGAATTATGAACATAATTTAGAAATATCAAATTGTTAAACAATATCTGTTGCTACTTTCTCCAGAACAAAAATATTCGTAAAAGCTATTTACTTCAAAAGCATTCCTCCTCTTGCTGCATTTAAGAAAGGAGTGACACACCAATTTGGGGTGTAATTAAAATATTTGAATCTTTCATGATTTGGCAGGAACTCCAGCAGATTGTATCTCCTTGGCTTTATCTGGGGCACTTTTTTCTTGGACAAAGCCTCTTTTGGTAATTAGTGGAATAAACAGAGGAGCAGCTTGTGGGTATGACATGTAGGTTATGTGCTCTTCTTTCACAGTGTTTTTGTTTTTTTTTGCCATTTATATTCACTCACAGCTCTTTCTCCTCTAATTGATTTCTCAATAATTTGTATTTTGGAGCAGTTGCTGGAGCTAGAGAGGCACTAATTTGTGGTGTACCATCGCTCTGTATATCTTTGAACTGGTGATTGATTGTGTAATATGTTAGTCATTTATTTCCTCCCCTTTTGTTTTCCTCAAATGGGTGACCTGAATAATGTAAAAGCAGGAAAGAGAATGTAAGCAGTGAGAATGATGAGAAGGATGCAGTGAGTGTATGTTTACCACTGATTCACGCAGTCATAAGAGATATCAAGAAAGGGATTTTCCCTAACAGTTGCTTCCTCAATATAGGCATTCCTAGCTGTCCATTGAGGAACAAGGTTTGCTTAATTTTCATTTCATCCCAAGTTTGTGTGTTTTGGTTGATATTGGAATGTAATGCATTACCAATTCCAGTGTATGATAGGGTGTGAAAGTGACAAGGCAAAGTCAATTGAGGTCTTGTTTAAGTTGGCAAGCAGTGTCACCCAATAGTCGTCCTTCTATTGCCCATTACATGTCTAACTAGCAAAGTCTTGGAAACATGCTAGCACAATTAGGACGAGACGCATATGCTGCTGTAAGTTTTTACTCTTTAGTGTATCTAATATAATATTCTCTTAAGTATTAATGTCATGTTTTTTGAGGTTGTTTCTAAGTGGCTGGCTTGTGTGAAACTATGCTAGGCAGTAGCACGTGGCCTGAACTCACAGCGTAAGAACGTAGAAATTGAATCTGTTGGTGTTGCAGGAAAACTCAGCTCTTCACAAACAGAAACAGTAAAGAAGAAATACTTCCGGATGGAGGTAGCTACCATTATCTCAACCTGAACAGTAAAAGAACATGATGCTCATTGACTTATTAATCAACTTGAACAGTTCCTCTTGCAGATGATAGAGAAAGAGCGGGAATGTTCAGAGGAGGATGCAGACTTTAGAGCACTTGAAGAAGGATTCGTGAGTATATTATTAGAGTTGCACTGTGTTTTTGTTACCTACCTCTTGACAGAGAAACCCTATGTGTAAATTCTATATTGAGCGGCTTGTTTTGGTGTAACAGGTTAAAGTCATCCCTTTATCTTTGCATCCAAATACTCCCATTGAGATTCACTCATCTGTATCCAATTGGTTAGCTGTTGCATTTACTGGGGATCGTTAATTTAATGAAGCTTGCTGGATTCTACCACTATAGAGATATAGAGTTAGTGTTATTAATGTAAAAATATATGTGTATTACTTAAGGTTTGGAATTGAGAGCTAATTAGTGTTTTCACAAGTAATATTTTGTTGGCATAGTTTTAAATCATAGCTATATAAGGTGGGTAGGAATATTTCTGTGTAATGCTCATGAACCTAATTACTTGGCCAAGGCAAATTGTGTTTCACTATTAGAAAAATAGAGTGCCCAATATGAATATCTTCTAAGGTGCCTTCTATGTTTTTGTGGAAACTCATGCAATCCAGGAACATCTGATATACTCTTATAAATATAAGATATTATATTGTTAAAACCACCGACTATATTCCGACAAGATAATTAAAGCGTAAGAAATAAGGATACTAAGGGTTTCAGTGGCGACTTTTTTCGTCACTGAAAGTCCAAAAGTCGCCACTGAAGGGTTTCGGTGGCGACTTCCATGTGGTCACTGAATGTCTCGCAACCGAAGGTCTATAGTGACGACATTTGGTTTTCGCCACTGAAAGTGTCTTCAGTGGCGACATATGTCGCCACCAAAAAAGATTAAATTTTGCCACTGAAATATCACTAAAAGTGGTTGTGTGTCGCCACCAAAGACTACTTTCAATGGCGACTTCTTGTTGCCACCAAAACCCCTCTTCTGTGACAAGTCTCATAATTCGTCACTGAAGGTCATTTTCTGTGACAACATATTACCGCCACTGAAGAAGCTTTAAGTGACGACTTATTTGTTCGTCACTGAAGGTGTCATTTTGTGACAACCTTTGTTTCGCCACTGAAGGTCCTTTGAGTGACGAAATTTGCATTGGTCACTAAAGGTCTCTTTCTGTGACAACATTTGTTTTGTCACTGAAGGTCCTTTTAATGACGAGATTTGCATTCGTCACTGAAGGTCTCTTTCTATGACAACATTTTTGTCGCCTCTGAAGGTCCTTTTAGTGACGACTTATTTGTTCGTCACTGAAGATGCCTTTCTGTGACAACCTTGTGTCGCCACTGAAGTTCTTTTTAGTGACAAAAAATTTTATTTGTCACTGAATGTTACTTTCTGTGACCACCTTTTTGTCGCCACTGAAACATGCTTCATTGGCAACATTTTGTCGCCACTGAAAGGTATTTTAGTGGCAATAAAATTGTTGCCACTAATTGATCCTTTTAGTGGCAACTAAATGTTGCCATTAAAAATTATTTGACACCTAAAATTCATAAATTAAAATTGAAGCATATTACTATTATATTAATTCATTGTCAATAATTACATGTATCAAAAAGCTAATGCTATCATATTTTACAAAAAGGAATATCTCAAGCATCTTTCTACATAACTATAATTAAAAATCAAAAAGCCAATATATATTTGCATCATTCATTCCTGCACAACTATGATTCAGGGTTTCAAAAAGACAAACATCAAAAGCATCATTCCTACACAACTATAATTGAAAATAAAAAAGATTATATATCCCATGCATCATTCCTGCACAACTATAATTGAAACTCCAAAAGCGAATATCCAAAGCATCATTCTTATTTTTGGTTGTTGCTCCTTCCTGAACTTTGTGACTGTTTAAAATGGAAACATTAATTGTGTTTGAAGTCAGAGATAATATATGTATCAATTTACAAGGCAATTATTTTCATGAATGAAAAATGAGAGTCTAAACAATATTAAGAGTACATCTTGTACTAATATAAGAGATTCCTAGTTAGATGGCACCAAATATTTCCTAGTTACAGAATATTTAACAAGTCCAATACTTGTAAGAATTTAAAAAGTCTGGTTCCAATTTTCAAAACAGGTTTTATTATTGTTGATGATATAATTTCAAAAGGCATGAACAGTTAAGGACAGAAACCACACCAAATGAACCAAATATTGGACTAACTATCTTAATTGCTTTGCTTCATTTACTTTAGTTTCTTTCCATTGGTCATCACCATCCTAAGTAACATTATACTCTAATTCAATAGCAATCCCTTTCTACAAAAGCAAGAAAGGAAAAAGAGAAGTCTAAATTAAGAAACAAACAAAAAACCAAAATAACTATGTCCATCTTCCTTCCTTCACTTCTCTCAATAACATTAAAACTACTCACTTCTCTCAAAGGAAAAAGACAAGTCTAAATTAAGACAAGTATTGTATGTGAAGAGTGAGAAGTTTTAAGTCTAAATTAAATTAGCTTCAGCTAAGTTATGCTTACTTCACGAAATTCTGAAAGCAAATTGAATAAACTAACTTTAAGACACATTGATACTAATTCTTTGTTCTTTTTTCATATTTAACGCCAGGTGATAAATGGAAATAAATGAAGCATTCAGGACTTTCAGAACAATATGTGACAACAGTAAAAATATGTATACCCAGCCGTGACAATAAACCAATTACCTGTTGGAAATTTGACATTAAGATAGTCAACTGTGCTTGGATCCTCTGGTCAATCTCAGCTTGCATTTTACGTTCAAATTCAGCATGCTTCTCTTGCTCCTTAAGTTGAAGCTCATTGCGCTCCTCTTGCAGCTTACGTTCATACTCAACACGCTCCTCTTGTATCTTACGTTCATACTCAGCACGATCCTCCTGAAGCTTCCTATCGAATTCAGCTTGCATTTGGTCACGTATCACCTCAATTGCAGAGGACACACTAGCTTCAACATCTATTTGTTGTCGAGCTCTCTTAGTAATTGGCTTTTTTCCATAGCCTTTTCCACGAACATAACCTGACTTTTCCCCAAGAACAGATTCAAGGATCTCATCACCAGTCAGTGGATGCTGATTATCTTTTTGTTGAGACACAAGTTCTTTAAGACGTCCCTATCATTCATACAACAATTTAGTATCATAAATAAGAAATTAAAATTATACTTCAAAATTTAAAATTGGATACATACATGGATTTCTTTTGACTTTGGATCCAGCCAAACCCTTCCCCCATTTGTTTTATGAGTATGTTGGATCTCCCACACTGCATCGGGCGTTGCCTTTTCTCCAGTTGCTGGATCTCTCTACAATAAAGACACTTCAGAACATGAAATCACACGCTTAAGTGAATGAAAAAACAAATGTTAAACACTTACTGTAAGCTCCTCTACTTCTGCAAATGATCGAGGGCCAGAAGCATGTCTAATAACTTGTTTTGCTCTATTCCTCTTATTTCTTTCACTAGCAACCTACAAGAATGAAACACTTGCACTATAAATATATGTTAAAAATATTATTGATATTTAAATAGTCGATTTAAAACATATAATTCTACATTACCTTAAATGTGTCAGAGCTATAATGTTCTACTAACCAATTCCAATCCTCGGGGGTAACATCAATTGGCCGATTGTCCAATCTCTCTTGATCAGTTGGAAACTTCTTGTAATGAGTGTGCAATCGGTTCTTCCAAGCTCTAAAGAGCCTTTGCAATGTGTCAATGACAAAAGTATCCATTGCTAGCGCTCTTCTATCATCTAAAATCTCAAACTTTTCCTAAAATATTTATGTAAAATGCATGAAATACAAAATAACAAGGCATGGGTAAGCATGTATTGAAATAAGATCATATATATATAATGGAAAATAACCAAAATATATTACCTTCACTTTCAAACACATAGCTTGTCCATATGTTGCAAAAACATTTTGCCATCTACCAACTCTAAAGGATACTGTCTGTCTCAACACAAATCCACAATAACTAGCAATGTCTCTAGCATCAAGGCCCACAGCTCTTTGAAGACCTTCTGGAATATTAATTTTAACTTTCTGTCCATTCCTTGTTTTCATATCCAAAGATAATGACTTATATTTCCCCCTGATATGCTTAGAAGTACAAGACCCTAAAAATAAATAAAACAATAAGAATTTAGGCGACAACAAAGAACTACAGATTCTAGACTTGTACACATAAACCTAAACTAACCTGCACTAGGATTAATTGATCCCTCGCCTATTTGAGAACCCTCAATTTCCTCTTCTATTATGTCAGGAAAACTTTGGAAACCCCGTTGTGCAACTGGAGAAATTTGATGTTGGTCTTCAACTCGAGGTACCTCTTGTAGTGGAATTGAACGGGGAGTCGAACTCACTTCTTGATTGTCGCGTCTTCCTCGCCCGGTACTACGCATGCTGACTTTGCCACCCCTTCCACCACGACCCCGTCCAAGTCCTGTCATTTCCTACAATATTGTATTTGAAAGATAGTAAGAATTCATAATAGAGTAAGCGAAATAAATTAAAGATATGAATAATAAAAACATGTTTGGATTATTATAATTATCATAATTACTATAACAACCTTTAGTTAGTCTTTGGAACTATCTGTATCTGTGTTATTATCATCAATTGAATCTTCTTCCTCACTTTCTTCATTTACACTCATATCTACCATGCTATCATCAATAAAATTTACTTCACTAGAAGTGTGCATATTCTTTCGTGCTTTCTTTCGTGCTTTTTTCCGTGCTTTCTCACTTTCTTGACTAATGGTTTGTGGTTCAACATCTACCCTATGCAATGTCACCGTAACCTCATTCTCTACTTCATTGTGATTCGACAAATTTAATTGATCAACCTCAATTGGTTGATATGCTTGATCGAATGCCACACCATCACCATCACCATCATCTTCTTTATCTTCTTGAGGCACATCAAATAGGTCACGAGGGTTTGTCTTCACAACAACTAGCCAACCTGGATCACTTATATCATCCAAATAAAACACTTGTTTTGCTTGAGATGCCAAGACAAAAGGCTCATTTGTATTCAATGATCTCTTAGTATTAACACTTACAAATCCATATTTATCCACCTTATATCCTCTTTCAAAATGAGCAACATCCCACCAATGACACTTGAAGAGATATACCTTCCGATTCCCTACGTAATTAAGTTCATAGACATCCTCCAATACACCATAGTACTCCTTATCTATGTCTGAAACGTCACCCTTTACGAGAACTCCACTATTTTGAGTTTTTCTTCTTAATGCACGATCTTTTGTGTGAAATCTATATCCATTAACCATAAATGTGGAATATATGCGCACTTGTTGAAGCGGACCTACAGCTAAGCTAATAAGCTCTTCACTTACAAATTCTTGTGTAGATAGTTTAAATACCTACAAAAGTAAAGAGACTTGCTCATCACCAAAAAACCAAATTATAAATTAAGGAAAAATTATGCCCTAAGTTTAGATAGACCAATACATGTGCACGAAACCAATTTTGAAACTCCACCCCATTCATATCATCTACTCTTGGAGTTTGCTTCTCAAGCTCATCTTGGTGCTCCCTACATATTACAAGAGAAGCATTTTGAATTCTTAGAGAGTGTAACTAATTATTTTTCTTTAATTTTTTTTAAAAAAATTAAAGAAGTATGTAGAACTTACTTAATAAATGGCCAAACCTCCTCACAATTTTCAAGCACATACATACAAGCTTGGTTAAACTCTAAGTGAGATAGAGTAACTGTTTTGTAACCCCCTCTTGGTTGACCTCTTTGTTTGAAGACAGAAATCTCACAATCTTTCTCAGGTCCATCGTCATTCCTAGCTGGTTTGTTAAACTTGGTTGATGTATTTTTCAAGTATCGGGAACAGAAGGTTAGACATTCTTCTGCCAAGTAACCTTCTGCAATTGATCCTTCTGGACGAGCCTTGTTTTTAACATATGATTTGAGTTTTCCCATATACCTACATTTATAAATTGAAACTAATATGATTTCTAGAAGTAAATGAATGCATTATTAATTTTTGCCATATAGCAGGAATGCATTATTAATTCACTTGTAGTACATAAAATACATTACCTCTCACTAGAAAACATATCTCGATATTGCACGGGTCCACCAAGCTTTGCCTCTTTAGCCAAGTGAATGGGCAAGTGAACCATGATATCAAAAAAAGCTGGTGGAAATACAGTTTCCATTTTGCACAAGGTGACCACAATTTGGGATTCAAGATTATCAAGATCGTCAAGTGTCAAGCACTTTGAAAAAAGATTCTTGAAAAAATTGGCCAATTCCACTATTGGTTCATACACTTTTGTAGGTAAAAGACCACGTAGCGCAATTGGAAATATGTATTGCAACAGGACATGGTGATCATGACACTTCAATCCAAATATTTTTCTTTCACGGACATTCACACAACGTGAAATGTTTGAAGAAAATGCATCCGGAACCTTCAAATTGGCTAGAAAGTTACAAACTTTTAACTTCTCATCTGGAGATAATGCATAACTTGCTGCAGGTAACAAAATGTTGTTTCCATCTTCAATTGGATGCAATTCTTCCCTAATACCTAAGTCCACTAAATCATACCGACTCTTTAATGTATCCTTTGTCTTTCCATACATATTCATCACCGTTGACAAAATATTATCGGATACATTTCTCTCAATGTGCATTACATCAAGATTATGTCGTATCATCAGATTTTTCCAATAAGGCAGCTGGAAAAATATACTCATCTTCTTCCAATCGGGATGTTGGTCACGTTTTTTTTTTTTTAGATTTCCCAAAAGTCATGTTCCTAAACCTTTCTTGTTGGTGAAGTGCTTCATCACCGGTTAAAGGAGTAGGCGCCACAGCATTTTCCACTTTCCCATTAAATGCACTTCCATTTTGACGCCATGGATGATTGGAACTTAAGAAGCGACGATGGCCCATGTAGCATAACTTATTTCGTAGAGAAACAGAATGTGTATCTAGATGGCAGCAAGGACATGCAAACTTGCCTTTATTTGACCATCCAGAAAGGTTCCCATATGCTGGAAAGTCATTAATCGTCCATAGCACAGCTGCCCGCAGCATAAAATTAGATCTTGAGTGGGCATCATAAGTCTCTGCCCCTCTCTCCCACAACTCTTTCAACTCTTCAATCATTGGTTGCAAGTACACGTCTATATCATTGCCTGGAGACTTAGGGCCTGGAATTAAAAGTGTCATCATAAAGTATGGGTCTTTCATGCAATCCCAAGGTGGCAAGTTGTAAGGCATAAGAAGAACAGGCCAAATACTGTGATTAGCACTCATATTCCCATAAGGTTGGAACCCATCACTCGATAAGCCCAAGCGGACATTTCTAGGATCACTAGAAAATTCAGGATATTGTTGGTCGAAGGATTTCCAAGCCAATGAGTCACGAGGATGTCTTAAAATGCCATCATCAAAATTTATCTCCTTATGCCACCTCATTTGTTTAGCTGTGTCTTTTGCCATGTACAATCTCTGTAGTCTAGGTTTAATTGGAAAATGACGCAAGACTTTGTTTGCTATTTTCTTCCCTCCATGCTCGCTTGATTTCCATCTAGGCTCTTTACATACAGGACACGAAATTGAATCGGCATGCTTTCCCCAATATAAGATGCAATCATTCTCACACGCATCTATTTTTGTATAATCTAAACCCAAGTCTCTAATAACTTTTTTGGCTTCATAGTATGAATTAGGTATAATCGCCCCATCAGGAAGAACTTCTTTGAGGAAGTCAAGTAATGAATCAACGGATTTATTGGTCCAATGATTGAGGCACTTCAAGTGAAGTAACCTAACTACGAAAGATAGTTTTGACACTTTGTTGCAGCCTGGATAAAGTTCTGTCTCCGCATCTTTTAGTAAATCAAAGAACTTTCTTGCATGTGCATTTGGTTCTTCATTGTTCTCAAAAACTCGATTCATTTCCTCTATATTTGCAAAACCACACGCATCATGTATCATCTCATTGATATCATCAACCTCAATATTCTCATCATCCTCTTGACCATCACAACCAAGACTTTGGGTAAGAATAAAGGGTTCTCCATGTAGGTCCCACACTTTGTAACCGTCCCAAAATCCTTTCTTTAATAGATCCAATCTCACCATATTTCTTAACTTAAACTCAGTGTTCCTACACCCCTTGCATGGACACCGAATTAAAGTATTCACCCCTGGTTGATTGTACGCCCATTCAAGAAATCCATCCATTCCCCTTATATATGCTCGATCCGCTCTATTTTTTATATCTATCCAACTTTTATCCATTTCGTCTCTAAATTCGGAAAATAAAAGAATAGGCAATATTTTTCTTATGATTGAAATGAAACAAGTGTAATACAAGTAGTAAATATGCATGAAAGAAGAACTGATAAAAAGCATAAAGTGTAAAGTTTAAACTGTTGGATAACTGACGGGTGCTTATTGGTTTTGGGACAACTAAAGGCGTCTTCTAAAAATGAATATACTGTGCAATCTCGATGGATGCATTATATTGGTAATTATATTAGCAGTAATCAGTATATATATAGTTGGTATGAATTATTATTATTATATAAGTAAGTGAGTATAGGAAAGAGTAGTAGCTAGGTTAGGAGAATGAGAATAGGAGATGTAGTAAAATAAAGAAGATGGAGGAAAAGGTATAAAGAAGAGTGGGTGGTGGATAGAAGAAAGGGAATGGTAACCACGAGTGAGTGCGGAGAGAGCGGGGATAGGTATGTAGTATAAAATAGGAGGGGAAATATGTAGTATAAAATAAAAAATGAAAAAGATATGTGCAGAAGTGAGGAGGGTAGCATCGGCGAGGGGGATGTTTATCAGAAGAATCAAAGTAAGGAAATTAAATGGAATTATGAATGAATTAAATAATAAAATATATAATTTGTAATGAAATATATATATATATGCACCGTCCACTATCTTGCATCCCAAAATTAGCAATTCTCACTCTGTCAATTATCCTCCAACATCCAAATAATTCCATTTTCTACCCTTAATTAACTATTTCTGTCTCCTCTATATTTGTAGGTGATAAATCATGCATTGAAATGTCCAATATATATATATATATATATATAATAAAAAAAGTTTTATGCTAGTTTCTCGTAAATGGCCAAAACATGCAGCCACATAACAGTGGAGGAAGCCTTATAACCTTTGTTTACTATACTTCACAAACTATTGGTCAACAGTCAACACAATACAAATCCAGTAAGAGCTAAACTAAAATTGTAGAAAGAAAAAGAAAAACAAACAAATAAATAATTAAATGAAAGGAAAACTATATATGGACAAAGTGTCACCCATGAATGGCCTAAAAACAACCACACCCACTTTGAACTCCACCTAACTAGCTAATCTTCAACACAAATTCAATTTTTTAAAATCTCCCCCATTAATGTCCTTTTCTTCTTCACTGTAAGAGTAGTACAGCCTCTAAAATGGGCTTGGTCCAGACTTCAAATAAACTCAGTTGGGCTAAGCTTCTAGTACAGTGTTCTTGGTCCCTGCCCTATTTTTCTTTTAGGCGAAAAAGGAGCTGAAACTTGAAGTTCTCATTGTACAGTGTTTTTTTAATTAAAAAAAAAAAACTTTTTATGGTTTGCTTGCTTTTAGAGCTAGTCTGTCCTGCAAAAATGCAAGAGTAAGTTTTGAAAGAGTAAAGAAAAGAAAATGGATAGGCTTCTAAGTCATGTCTCTAGGGACGAAGATCAAGTAAAAAATTTCTGGACAACGCCAACTGTGATAGCCACAATTGCTTAGAGACCTAATTTTCCTTAATTATCATAAGAAATAAATGGCTTAACGTAGGTAGATTCTTTTGCAGTGTGCTTGAAATAATGTACCTTTGGCAAAGCTGAAATCCACTGGGAATGATCTTTTTGTTATTCTCAGTTTTCTTGGCTAAGAGACCTGTAGGAACAATGAGGAAACATAAAACAGGCTGACTTAGAAGTGTGTAAATATATGACTTCACCAACCCCACACCCACTTATTTTTATTTAGTAACAATTACATGTTTTAAAATTATCTTAAGAGTAACTTTAAAGTTAGAATTTTTATTTCTATAATTGAAAATTAAAAATTTAATTATTAAAGTTAATTTTACATATTATTTTAGATAAAACGTTGAGATGTATCAACTTACTTCCATATGTAAAGCAAATGATAATAGATGAAATATTGGAATGATCATAGTAGTGTGTGAATATGTGATGTCAGGATGTCATGAGACATTAGGTGTCCTAAGCTTTTCATAGGTCATGTATGTATGTTTTATCTTAGTTGAATGTCATTATTTTGAAAGTGTAGTAGCTAGCTAGGCCATTCAGATTGACCAACCCACAGTGATAAATATGTATGTATAGCCCTTGTAGTTTTTTCTTTAAACAAAATAATTGTAATTTATTAAACCAAGACCAAAGGAAAAAAAAAGAAGATAAGTTAATTTTCAAAATGAGGTGATATGTGGTATAACAAATTAAGTGTTCAGTAAGGGAAAGTATGAAAGATTCAACAAGAACATATGACTTACGGGATCACACAAGCATCTAATATTTCAGGGTGAGAAACAAGCAAATCTTCAAGTTCTGCTGGTGCTCTTATATCTTCTAAATTTGTGTTGTTACTTACTACTGATTATTAATAAAAGCAATATATAGTATATTTTTATATTTAATTATAGCATGTTTTGTTACTGTTTCCCCTGTTATTGATGTAGGACAGAGAGAGGAAAGGAAGAGAATGAGAAATCAGTGAGGGGAGAAACAAAAATAGGGAGAAGAAGAAGAGAAATTGAGGGAGAAGACAATAATCTGAATTACTTTACAAATAGTAGGGACTTTATACAGTGAAAGAACAATAAAATCAAATAACAGCTTTTATCCAACAAAAGCATACATATTTCTAACTAAATAATAAAAGCAAGTATATTTCTAAAATTTTTAGATTGCAAACAGGAAATATGAAAACAGAGGAGTTTTGACAACAACGAATGCTTAATCCTATAACTAGTTGACCAAAGTTTGGATGGTTTTGGGTCAAAGTAACTCCGAAATACGAACTCTTATAGATTTCAAGTTTAAACAATACACACATATTCCAGATAATGAAAATCAGTGTAACAATAAGAAAATAGTAAAACAGAATGAATCTGAACCTGAAGGAAACGCCTGAGAGGCCTAGGTGGGCCACGAGAAGCATGGGAGTGATGCCAAGGGGTTTGCCTCTTCAATTCTTATTTTCACCAGAAGAAAGAAAAACTGAAAACACACAAACGATTTTCAGATTCAGTCACAGAACACATTTTAAAACTTGTTAACTTACTATGTATGCGAAAACGAACCAGAGTGGGTACAGGAGAATCGAATGTGTGAAGTGGTGAAGACGGAAACCGAATCGAACCAGAGAGAGGGGTGAAGTGGAGGAGAAGAAGAAGAAGAAGAGTGGAGAAAAAAATACCAATCGATCGAAGACGCCAAAAACGCAGGGATCAGTCGAACCAGGTGTTGATTTTGTGAGTCCTTTCTTTTGTTTGCTAGGGCAGGCAGAGGCGCGCGCGAAATGAAAAAGAAAAACGCAGGTGTGATGAAGTGGTGCGCGCGAGAGACGGAGCGTTTTTTTTTTATTATTTCTATTTTCAATAATTTTGATGCATATATATATTAAATTGCACAAATAGAATTAAATATTATCTTGTCCAATTGGCTTGTGTGGTTGTGGGCAATTAAAGTAGCCCGTATTCAAGACTCCGTTGGGTCATTTTTTATTTTATTTTATAACCATTAATTTTTTTTTGAAAAGTATTTTAAACCATTAATCTGCCATACAATCATATGAACCAAATTTTTGTATTGTTTGAAAGAAAACCATTTTCAAAATATATAAAATATTACTTATAAATTTTTTATTATTAATTTTAAAAAATGAAATATATATGATTTAATTTTTTAAAAACTATAATAATTATTTTTTTATTTTTAAAAAATGTAGAAAATTATCAAATATCTAATTTATTACTATTTAAAATACAATAATATAAGTATATTCTTATTTATCACCTAACTATTTTTAAAATATAAATTATAATTAATTAAATTTTCTAAGTTTCGGTGACAACATTTAAAAGTTCGTCACTGAAGCTTTTCAGTGGCGGACTTAATTTTTGCCACAGAAGGTTTTCGGTGGCGACATTTCAAAGTCGCCACAAAAACCCTTTCAGTGGCGAAAAGTAGTCGCCACTGAAAACCTTACGTGGCGAAATGCAAAAAGTGGTCACCGAAGAGTTCTCATTGGCAGAAGGAGTAGGCACCACTAGAAAGCCTTCAGTGGCAACTTTTTGCATTTCGCCACTGAAGAACTTCAGTGGCGACAAAAATCATCGTCACTGAAAACCTTTGGTGACGAAACACAAAATGTCGCCACTGAAGGCTTTGAGTGGCGAAAATATTGTCGTCACTGAAGAGCTTTTGGTGGCGAAAATATTGTAGTTGTCATCGAAGGCCTTCGGTGACGACTAAAATGTCGCCATTGAAGACCTTCGGTGGCGACTTGAAAATGTCGTCACTGAAGGGGGACTTTCAGTGACGACTTTTCAGAGTCGCCACTGAAAGTCGTCACTGAAAACCCCTTTTCTTGTAGTGTAAATTTATGCATGTGGTTATATATGGTCCTGTCTTATTCCATCACTCTACCACCGTCCGGACCCATTCAGTCAAGTGATTCGAGCGTCAGAACTCACAAGTAATGAACATGCATGCAACATCTTTCGAGGTGCCTACAATTCAGCGAGGGGATTAGTTACTGTGCTCGACGGTGGATACCCTGGTCTAGAAAAAAAAAAATGAACATGCATGCAATAATAAGAATATCATAGATTCATGATTTTTGTTATGTAAATTCCTTGTTCATTTTGTCTTTTTGCAAACTTTAACATTTATGAGATGCATTCGGAGAACCTCTCTTCCCCTTATCGGCAAATTGTAGCTTTTAGTAGATTAGCTACAGTGACTTACATCATTAAGAATATATAGTTAATCAAATTTATATAATAAACTAATTGCAATAGGTACATCATATCAAATTATCAAGGTTTCAAACCTATTCTATACTGTCAATTTCTTTAAAAAGAATATGAACAGCTGAAATTTGAAAGGGAGAAGAGAAAATTTAAATCATTCATGTTTCCCATATATATTACGGAGTGGCATTGAAACCATTGGAGTAAAGCAAAGAAAAAGAAGAACAATTTCCTAAATCAATTTTCACATTTTCATAATATTTGAACCATGGTCTTAAGTGGACTTGGATCATTCGTTCACATTCTTGATGTGTATGTTATAATAGTCAATTAGTTGACTCAATATCTTAGATTCTCAGTCCTAGTACTTGGGTCCAAAAAAACTTGGCTGGATCTCCCTATATTGTTTTTGTATGGGCTTAATTATTAGTTCAACTTTGAATTAAATAAGGCCCAGTGTATTGGTAATTTAGCAAGTCCAGTCCTAAATGTCCACTCCTACCTAAAATAAATTTAAAAGTAGTGCTTTCCTTTAAAAAAAAAACAGTGCTTTTGGGTTGGAGTCTTGGAGGTTTATGTATTGAAAAAATTAATTTAAGTTAATCTGAATTAAACCCTCTTTTCAACCAATTAAAAGGCTTTTTGAGCCTTAGCTTCAAAGCTAATATCTAATTTGGATTCAATTTCTTTGAGGAAGATTAGGGAGTATATCTTAAACATGTTTCGAAAGGATGTGAAAGTTTGCCATTATTTGTTGTTTGTAAAAATAAACTTGAAGAAACCAAATGTCCATTTGTTACTACTCAGATACTTAGAAATTAGCTTGCAAAAATAACTACTCGTTGTCTTCCATTCTTAGAACATTGTAACATGTATTTGTACTAAAAAGATCAGGATGTACGTTAGATTGATGGGAATTATCTACTATCATCATGTGTATGAATGGATGTCACCATATATAATATCATACATAAGATGCAATCTAATTAGGTGTTTGTTTGTGAAGATAAATGAATTTGGATCCAGTGTTGTGTGGTATTCATGTTTAGTGAAAAGGAAGAGACACATAAGTAAAACCCGCAATAAGTATCACCTTTCTCCGCCAATTAGGGACAATGCCTAATAACAGATTATGACGTGTATTAATTCCAATATATTCACTTTCACTGGTCACATATCCTATCTATATATTTTGAATACTTTGAATTATGAACATAATTTAGAAATATCAAATTGTTAAACAATATCTGTTGCTACTTTCTCCAGAACAAAAATATTCGTAAAAGCTATTTACTTCAAAAGCATTCCTCCTCTTGCTGCATTTAAGAAAGGAGTGACACACCAATTTGGGGTGTAATTAAAATATTTGAATCTTTCATGATTTGGCAGGAACTCCAGCAGATTGTATCTCCTTGGCTTTATCTGGGGCACTTTTTTCTTGGACAAAGCCTCTTTTGGTAATTAGTGGAATAAACAGAGGAGCAGCTTGTGGGTATGACATGTAGGTTATGTGCTCTTCTTTCACAGTGTTTTTGTTTTTTTTTTGCCATTTATATTCACTCACAGCTCTTTCTCCTCTAATTGATTTCTCAATAATTTGTATTTTGGAGCAGTTGCTGGAGCTAGAGAGGCACTAATTTGTGGTGTACCATCGCTCTGTATATCTTTGAACTGGTGATTGATTGTGTAATATGTTAGTCATTTATTTCCTCCCCTTTTGTTTTCCTCAAATGGGTGACCTGAATAATGTAAAAGCAGGAAAGAGAATGTAAGCAGTGAGAATGATGAGAAGGATGCAGTGAGTGTATGTTTACCACTGATTCACGCAGTCATAAGAGATATCAAGAAAGGGATTTTCCCTAACAGTTGCTTCCTCAATATAGGCATTCCTAGCTGTCCATTGAGGAACAAGGTTTGCTTAATTTTCATTTCATCCCAAGTTTGTGTGTTTTGGTTGATATTGGAATGTAATGCATTACCAATTCCAGTGTATGATAGGGTGTGAAAGTGACAAGGCAAAGTCAATTGAGGTCTTGTTTAAGTTGGCAAGCAGTGTCACCCAATAGTCGTCCTTCTATTGCCCATTACATGTCTAACTAGCAAAGTCTTGGAAACATGCTAGCACAATTAGGACGAGACGCATATGCTGCTGTAAGTTTTTACTCTTTAGTGTATCTAATATAATATTCTCTTAAGTATTAATGTCATGTTTTTTGAGGTTGTTTCTAAGTGGCTGGCTTGTGTGAAACTATGCTAGGCAGTAGCACGTGGCCTGAACTCACAGCGTAAGAACGTAGAAATTGAATCTGTTGGTGTTGCAGGAAAACTCAGCTCTTCACAAACAGAAACAGTAAAGAAGAAATACTTCCGGATGGAGGTAGCTACCATTATCTCAACCTGAACAGTAAAAGAACATGATGCTCATTGACTTATTAATCAACTTGAACAGTTCCTCTTGCAGATGATAGAGAAAGAGCGGGAATGTTCAGAGGAGGATGCAGACTTTAGAGCACTTGAAGAAGGATTCGTGAGTATATTATTAGAGTTGCACTGTGTTTTTGTTACCTACCTCTTGACAGAGAAACCCTATGTGTAAATTCTATATTGAGCGGCTTGTTTTGGTGTAACAGGTTAAAGTCATCCCTTTATCTTTGCATCCAAATACTCCCATTGAGATTCACTCATCTGTATCCAATTGGTTAGCTGTTGCATTTACTGGGGATCGTTAATTTAATGAAGCTTGCTGGATTCTACCACTATAGAGATATAGAGTTAGTGTTATTAATGTAAAAATATATGTGTATTACTTAAGGTTTGGAATTGAGAGCTAATTAGTGTTTTCACAAGTAATATTTTGTTGGCATAGTTTTAAATCATAGCTATATAAGGTGGGTAGGAATATTTCTGTGTAATGCTCATGAACCTAATTACTTGGCCAAGGAAAATTGTGTTTCACTATTAGAAAAATAGAGTGCCCAATATGAATATCTTCTAAGGTGCCTTCTATGTTTTTGTGGAAACTCATGCAATCCAGGAACATCTGATATACTCTTATAAATATAAGATATTATATTGTTAAAACCACCGACTATATTCCGACAAGATAATTAAAGCGTAAGAAATAAGGATACTAAGGGTTTCAGTGGCGACTTTTTTCGTCACTGAAAGTCCAAAAGTCGCCACTGAAGGGTTTCGGTGGCGACTTCCATGTGGTCACTGAATGTCTCGCAACCGAAGGTCTATAGTGACGACATTTGGTTTTCGCCACTGAAAGTGTCTTCAGTGGCGACATATGTCGCCACCAAAAAAGATTAAATTTTGCCACTGAAATATCACTAAAAGTGGTTGTGTGTCGCCACCAAAGACTACTTTCAATGGCGACTTCTTGTTGCCACCAAAACCCCTCTTCTGTGACAAGTCTCATAATTCGTCACTGAAGGTCATTTTCTGTGACAACATATTACCGCCACTGAAGAAGCTTTAAGTGACGACTTATTTGTTCGTCACTGAAGGTGTCATTTTGTGACAACCTTTGTTTCGCCACTGAAGGTCCTTTGAGTGACGAAATTTGCATTGGTCACTAAAGGTCTCTTTCTGTGACAACATTTGTTTTGTCACTGAAGGTCCTTTTAATGACGAGATTTGCATTCGTCACTGAAGGTCTCTTTCTATGACAACATTTTTGTCGCCTCTGAAGGTCCTTTTAGTGACGACTTATTTGTTCGTCACTGAAGATGCCTTTCTGTGACAACCTTGTGTCGCCACTGAAGTTCTTTTTAGTGACAAAAAATTTTATTTGTCACTGAATGTTACTTTCTGTGACCACCTTTTTGTCGCCACTGAAACATGCTTCATTGGCAACATTTTGTCGCCACTGAAAGGTATTTTAGTGGCAATAAAATTGTTGCCACTAATTGATCCTTTTAGTGGCAACTAAATGTTGCCATTAAAAATTATTTGACACCTAAAATTCATAAATTAAAATTGAAGCATATTACTATTATATTAATTCATTGTCAATAATTACATGTATCAAAAAGCTAATGCTATCATATTTTACAAAAAGGAATATCTCAAGCATCTTTCTACATAACTATAATTAAAAATCAAAAAGCCAATATATATTTGCATCATTCATTCCTGCACAACTATGATTCAGGGTTTCAAAAAGACAAACATCAAAAGCATCATTCCTACACAACTATAATTGAAAATAAAAAAGATTATATATCCCATGCATCATTCCTGCACAACTATAATTGAAACTCCAAAAGCGAATATCCAAAGCATCATTCTTATTTTTGGTTGTTGCTCCTTCCTGAACTTTGTGACTGTTTAAAATGGAAACATTAATTGTGTTTGAAGTCAGAGATAATATATGTATCAATTTACAAGGCAATTATTTTCATGAATGAAAAATGAGAGTCTAAACAATATTAAGAGTACATCTTGTACTAATATAAGAGATTCCTAGTTAGATGGCACCAAATATTTCCTAGTTACAGAATATTTAACAAGTCCAATACTTGTAAGAATTTAAAAAGTCTGGTTCCAATTTTCAAAACAGGTTTTATTATTGTTGATGATATAATTTCAAAAGGCATGAACAGTTAAGGACAGAAACCACACCAAATGAACCAAATATTGGACTAACTATCTTAATTGCTTTGCTTCATTTACTTTAGTTTCTTTCCATTGGTCATCACCATCCTAAGTAACATTATACTCTAATTCAATAGCAATCCCTTTCTACAAAAGCAAGAAAGGAAAAAGAGAAGTCTAAATTAAGAAACAAACAAAAAACCAAAATAACTATGTCCATCTTCCTTCCTTCACTTCTCTCAATAACATTAAAACTACTCACTTCTCTCAAAGGAAAAAGACAAGTCTAAATTAAGACAAGTATTGTATGTGAAGAGTGAGAAGTTTTAAGTCTAAATTAAATTAGCTTCAGCTAAGTTATGCTTACTTCACGAAATTCTGAAAGCAAATTGAATAAACTAACTTTAAGACACATTGATACTAATTCTTTGTTCTTTTTTCATATTTAACGCCAGGTGATAAATGGAAATAAATGAAGCATTCAGGACTTTCAGAACAATATGTGACAACAGTAAAAATATGTATACCCAGCCGTGACAATAAACCAATTACCTGTTGGAAATTTGACATTAAGATAGTCAACTGTGCTTGGATCCTCTGGTCAATCTCAGCTTGCATTTTACGTTCAAATTCAGCATGCTTCTCTTGCTCCTTAAGTTGAAGCTCATTGCGCTCCTCTTGCAGCTTACGTTCATACTCAACACGCTCCTCTTGTATCTTACGTTCATACTCAGCACGATCCTCCTGAAGCTTCCTATCGAATTCAGCTTGCATTTGGTCACGTATCACCTCAATTGCAGAGGACACACTAGCTTCAACATCTATTTGTTGTCGAGCTCTCTTAGTAATTGGCTTTTTTCCATAGCCTTTTCCACGAACATAACCTGACTTTTCCCCAAGAACAGATTCAAGGATCTCATCACCAGTCAGTGGATGCTGATTATCTTTTTGTTGAGACACAAGTTCTTTAAGACGTCCCTATCATTCATACAACAATTTAGTATCATAAATAAGAAATTAAAATTATACTTCAAAATTTAAAATTGGATACATACATGGATTTCTTTTGACTTTGGATCCAGCCAAACCCTTCCCCCATTTGTTTTATGAGTATGTTGGATCTCCCACACTGCATCGGGCGTTGCCTTTTCTCCAGTTGCTGGATCTCTCTACAATAAAGACACTTCAGAACATGAAATCACACGCTTAAGTGAATGAAAAAACAAATGTTAAACACTTACTGTAAGCTCCTCTACTTCTGCAAATGATCGAGGGCCAGAAGTATGTCTAATAACTTGTTTTGCTCTATTCCTCTTATTTCTTTCACTAGCAACCTACAAGAATGAAACACTTGCACTATAAATATATGTTAAAAATATTATTGATATTTAAATAGTCGATTTAAAACATATAATTCTACATTACCTTAAATGTGTCAGAGCTATAATGTTCTACTAACCAATTCCAATCCTCGGGGGTAACATCAATTGGCCGATTGTCCAATCTCTCTTGATCAGTTGGAAACTTCTTGTAATGAGTGTGCAATCGGTTCTTCCAAGCTCTAAAGAGCCTTTGCAATGTGTCAATGACAAAAGTATCCATTGCTAGCGCTCTTCTATCATCTAAAATCTCAAACTTTTCCTAAAATATTTATGTAAAATGCATGAAATACAAAATAACAAGGCATGGGTAAGCATGTATTGAAATAAGATCATATATATATAATGGAAAATAACCAAAATATATTACCTTCACTTTCAAACACATAGCTTGTCCATATGTTGCAAAAACATTTTGCCATCTACCAACTCTAAAGGATACTGTCTGTCTCAACACAAATCCACAATAACTAGCAATGTCTCTAGCATCAAGGCCCACAGCTCTTTGAAGACCTTCTGGAATATTAATTTTAACTTTCTGTCCATTCCTTGTTTTCATATCCAAAGATAATGACTTATATTTCCCCCTGATATGCTTAGAAGTACAAGACCCTAAAAATAAATAAAACAATAAGAATTTGGGCGACAACAAAGAACTACAGATTCTAGACTTGTACACATAAACCTAAACTAACCTGCACTAGGATTAATTGATCCCTCGCCTATTTGAGAACCCTCAATTTCCTCTTCTATTATGTCAGGAAAACTTTGGAAACCCCGTTGTGCAACTGGAGAAATTTGATGTTGGTCTTCAACTCGAGGTACCTCTTGTAGTGGAATTGAACGGGGAGTCGAACTCACTTCTTGATTGTCGCGTCTTCCTCGCCCGGTACTACGCATGCTGACTTTGCCACCCCTTCCACCACGACCCCGTCCAAGTCCTGTCATTTCCTACAATATTGTATTTGAAAGATAGTAAGAATTCATAATAGAGTAAGCGAAATAAATTAAAGATATGAATAATAAAAACATGTTTGGATTATTATAATTATCATAATTACTATAACAACCTTTAGTTAGTCTTTGGAACTATCTGTATCTGTGTTATTATCATCAATTGAATCTTCTTCCTCACTTTCTTCATTTACACTCATATCTACCATGCTATCATCAATAAAATTTACTTCACTAGAAGTGTGCATATTCTTTCGTGCTTTCTTTCGTGCTTTTTTCCGTGCTTTCTCACTTTCTTGACTAATGGTTTGTGGTTCAACATCTACCCTATGCAATGTCACCGTAACCTCATTCTCTACTTCATTGTGATTCGACAAATTTAATTGATCAACCTCAATTGGTTGATATGCTTGATCGAATGCCACACCATCACCATCACCATCATCTTCTTTATCTTCTTGAGGCACATCAAATAGGTCACGAGGGTTTGTCTTCACAACAACTAGCCAACCTGGATCACTTATATCATCCAAATAAAACACTTGTTTTGCTTGAGATGCCAAGACAAAAGGCTCATTTGTATTCAATGATCTCTTAGTATTAACACTTACAAATCCATATTTATCCACCTTATATCCTCTTTCAAAATGAGCAACATCCCACCAATGACACTTGAAGAGATATACCTTCCGATTCCCTACGTAATTAAGTTCATAGACATCCTCCAATACACCATAGTACTCCTTATCTATGTCTGAAACGTCACCCTTTACGAGAACTCCACTATTTTGAGTTTTTCTTCTTAATGCACGATCTTTTGTGTGAAATCTATATCCATTAACCATAAATGTGGAATATATGCGCACTTGTTGAAGCGGACCTACAGCTAAGCTAATAAGCTCTTCACTTACAAATTCTTGTGTAGATAGTTTAAATACCTACAAAAGTAAAGAGACTTGCTCATCACCAAAAAACCAAATTATAAATTAAGGAAAAATTATGCCCTAAGTTTAGATAGACCAATACATGTGCACGAAACCAATTTTGAAACTCCACCCCATTCATATCATCTACTCTTGGAGTTTGCTTCTCAAGCTCATCTTGGTGCTCCCTACATATTACAAGAGAAGCATTTTGAATTCTTAGAGAGTGTAACTAATTATTTTTCTTTAATTTTTTTTAAAAAAATTAAAGAAGTATGTAGAACTTACTTAATAAATGGCCAAACCTCCTCACAATTTTCAAGCACATACATACAAGCTTGGTTAAACTCTAAGTGAGATAGAGTAACTGTTTTGTAACCCCCTCTTGGTTGACCTCTTTGTTTGAAGACAGAAATCTCACAATCTTTCTCAGGTCCATCGTCATTCCTAGCTGGTTTGTTAAACTTGGTTGATGTATTTTTCAAGTATCGGGAACAGAAGGTTAGACATTCTTCTGCCAAGTAACCTTCTGCAATTGATCCTTCTGGACGAGCCTTGTTTTTAACATATGATTTGAGTTTTCCCATATACCTACATTTATAAATTGAAACTAATATGATTTCTAGAAGTAAATGAATGCATTATTAATTTTTGCCATATAGCAGGAATGCATTATTAATTCACTTGTAGTACATAAAATACATTACCTCTCACTAGAAAACATATCTCGATATTGCACGGGTCCACCAAGCTTTGCCTCTTTAGCCAAGTGAATGGGCAAGTGAACCATGATATCAAAAAAAGCTGGTGGAAATACAGTTTCCATTTTGCACAAGGTGACCACAATTTGGGATTCAAGATTATCAAGATCGTCAAGTGTCAAGCACTTTGAAAAAAGATTCTTGAAAAAATTGGCCAATTCCACTATTGGTTCATACACTTTTGTAGGTAAAAGACCACGTAGCGCAATTGGAAATATGTATTGCAACAGGACATGGTGATCATGACACTTCAATCCAAATATTTTTCTTTCACGGACATTCACACAACGTGAAATGTTTGAAGAAAATGCATCCGGAACCTTCAAATTGGCTAGAAAGTTACAAACTTTTAACTTCTCATCTGGAGATAATGCATAACTTGCTGCAGGTAACAAAATGTTGTTTCCATCTTCAATTGGATGCAATTCTTCCCTAATACCTAAGTCCACTAAATCATACCGACTCTTTAATGTATCCTTTGTCTTTCCATACATATTCATCACCGTTGACAAAATATTATCGGATACATTTCTCTCAATGTGCATTACATCAAGATTATGTCGTATCATCAGATTTTTCCAATAAGGCAGCTGGAAAAATATACTCATCTTCTTCCAATCGGGATGTTGGTCACGTTTTTTTTTTTTAGATTTCCCAAAAGTCATGTTCCTAAACCTTTCTTGTTGGTGAAGTGCTTCATCACCGGTTAAAGGAGTAGGCGCCACAGCATTTTCCACTTTCCCATTAAATGCACTTCCATTTTGACGCCATGGATGATTGGAACTTAAGAAGCGACGATGGCCCATGTAGCATAACTTATTTCGTAGAGAAACAGAATGTGTATCTAGATGGCAGCAAGGACATGCAAACTTGCCTTTATTTGACCATCCAGAAAGGTTCCCATATGCTGGAAAGTCATTAATCGTCCATAGCACAGCTGCCCGCAGCATAAAATTAGATCTTGAGTGGGCATCATAAGTCTCTGCCCCTCTCTCCCACAACTCTTTCAACTCTTCAATCATTGGTTGCAAGTACACGTCTATATCATTGCCTGGAGACTTAGGGCCTGGAATTAAAAGTGTCATCATAAAGTATGGGTCTTTCATGCAATCCCAAGGTGGCAAGTTGTAAGGCATAAGAAGAACAGGCCAAATACTGTGATTAGCACTCATATTCCCATAAGGTTGGAACCCATCACTCGATAAGCCCAAGCGGACATTTCTAGGATCACTAGAAAATTCAGGATATTGTTGGTCGAAGGATTTCCAAGCCAATGAGTCACGAGGATGTCTTAAAATGCCATCATCAAAATTTATCTCCTTATGCCACCTCATTTGTTTAGCTGTGTCTTTTGCCATGTACAATCTCTGTAGTCTAGGTTTAATTGGAAAATGACGCAAGACTTTGTTTGCTATTTTCTTCCCTCCATGCTCGCTTGATTTCCATCTAGGCTCTTTACATACAGGACACGAAATTGAATCGGCATGCTTTCCCCAATATAAGATGCAATCATTCTCACACGCATCTATTTTTGTATAATCTAAACCCAAGTCTCTAATAACTTTTTTGGCTTCATAGTATGAATTAGGTATAATCGCCCCATCAGGAAGAACTTCTTTGAGGAAGTCAAGTAATGAATCAACGGATTTATTGGTCCAATGATTGAGGCACTTCAAGTGAAGTAACCTAACTACGAAAGATAGTTTTGACACTTTGTTGCAGCCTGGATAAAGTTCTGTCTCCGCATCTTTTAGTAAATCAAAGAACTTTCTTGCATGTGCATTTGGTTCTTCATTGTTCTCAAAAACTCGATTCATTTCCTCTATATTTGCAAAACCACACGCATCATGTATCATCTCATTGATATCATCAACCTCAATATTCTCATCATCCTCTTGACCATCACAACCAAGACTTTGGGTAAGAATAAAGGGTTCTCCATGTAGGTCCCACACTTTGTAACCGTCCCAAAATCCTTTCTTTAATAGATCCAATCTCACCATATTTCTTAACTTAAACTCAGTGTTCCTACACCCCTTGCATGGACACCGAATTAAAGTATTCACCCCTGGTTGATTGTACGCCCATTCAAGAAATCCATCCATTCCCCTTATATATGCTCGATCCGCTCTATTTTTTATATCTATCCAACTTTTATCCATTTCGTCTCTAAATTCGGAAAATAAAAGAATAGGCAATATTTTTCTTATGATTGAAATGAAACAAGTGTAATACAAGTAGTAAATATGCATGAAAGAAGAACTGATAAAAAGCATAAAGTGTAAAGTTTAAACTGTTGGATAACTGACGGGTGCTTATTGGTTTTGGGACAACTAAAGGCGTCTTCTAAAAATGAATATACTGTGAAACCTCGATGGATGCATTATATTGGTAATTATATTAGCAGTAATCAGTATATATATAGTTGGTATGAATTATTATTATTATATAAGTAAGTGAGTATAGGAAAGAGTAGTAGCTAGGTTAGGAGAATGAGAATAGGAGATGTAGTAAAATAAAGAAGATGGAGGAAAAGGTATAAAGAAGAGTGGGTGGTGGATAGAAGAAAGGGAATGGTAACCACGAGTGAGTGCGGAGAGAGCGGGGATAGGTATGTAGTATAAATAGGAGGGGAAATATGTAGTATAAAATAAAAAATGAAAAAGATATGTGCAGAAGTGAGGAGGGTAGCATCGGCGAGGGGGATGTTTATCAGAAGAATCAAAGTAAGGAAATTAAATGGAATTATGAATGAATTAAATAATAAAATATATAATTTGTAATGAAATATATATATATATGCACCGTCCACTATCTTGCATCCCAAAATTAGCAATTCTCACTCTGTCAATTATCCTCCAACATCCAAATAATTCCATTTTCTACCCTTAATTAACTATTTCTGTCTCCTCTATATTTGTAGGTGATAAATCATGCATTGAAATGTCCAATATATATATATATATATATATATATATAATAAAAAAAGTTTTATGCTAGTTTCTCGTAAATGGCCAAAACATGCAGCCACATAACAGTGGAGGAAGCCTTATAACCTTTGTTTACTATACTTCACAAACTATTGGTCAACAGTCAACACAATACAAATCCAGTAAGAGCTAAACTAAAATTGTAGAAAGAAAAAGAAAAACAAACAAATAAATAATTAAATGAAAGGAAAACTATATATGGACAAAGTGTCACCCATGAATGGCCTAAAAACAACCACACCCACTTTGAACTCCACCTAACTAGCTAATCTTCAACACAAATTCAATTTTTTAAAATCTCCCCCATTAATGTCCTTTTCTTCTTCACTGTAAGAGTAGTACAGCCTCTAAAATGGGCTTGGTCCAGACTTCAAATAAACTCAGTTGGGCTAAGCTTCTAGTACAGTGTTCTTGGTCCCTGCCCTATTTTTCTTTTAGGCGAAAAAGGAGCTGAAACTTGAAGTTCTCATTGTACAGTGTTTTTTTAATTAAAAAAAAAAAAACTTTTTATGGTTTGCTTGCTTTTAGAGCTAGTCTGTCCTGCAAAAATGCAAGAGTAAGTTTTGAAAGAGTAAAGAAAAGAAAATGGATAGGCTTCTAAGTCATGTCTCTAGGGACGAAGATCAAGTAAAAAATTTCTGGACAACGCCAACTGTGATAGCCACAATTGCTTAGAGACCTAATTTTCCTTAATTATCATAAGAAATAAATGGCTTAACGTAGGTAGATTCTTTTGCAGTGTGCTTGAAATAATGTACCTTTGGCAAAGCTGAAATCCACTGGGAATGATCTTTTTGTTATTCTCAGTTTTCTTGGCTAAGAGACCTGTAGGAACAATGAGGAAACATAAAACAGGCTGACTTAGAAGTGTGTAAATATATGACTTCACCAACCCCACACCCACTTATTTTTATTTAGTAACAATTACATGTTTTAAAATTATCTTAAGAGTAACTTTAAAGTTAGAATTTTTATTTCTATAATTGAAAATTAAAAATTTAATTATTAAAGTTAATTTTACATATTATTTTAGATAAAAACGTTGAGATGTATCAACTTACTTCCATATGTAAAGCAAATGATAATAGATGAAATATTGGAATGATCATAGTAGTGTGTGAATATGTGATGTCAGGATGTCATGAGACATTAGGTGTCCTAAGCTTTTCATAGGTCATGTATGTATGTTTTATCTTAGTTGAATGTCATTATTTTGAAAGTGTAGTAGCTAGCTAGGCCATTCAGATTGACCAACCCACAGTGATAAATATGTATGTATAGCCCTTGTAGTTTTTTCTTTAAACAAAATAATTGTAATTTATTAAACCAAGACCAAAGGAAAAAAAAAGAAGATAAGTTAATTTTCAAAATGAGGTGATATGTGGTATAACAAATTAAGTGTTCAGTAAGGGAAAGTATGAAAGATTCAACAAGAACATATGACTTACGGGATCACACAAGCATCTAATATTTCAGGGTGAGAAACAAGCAAATCTTCAAGTTCTGCTGGTGCTCTTATATCTTCTAAATTTGTGTTGTTACTTACTACTGATTATTAATAAAAGCAATATATAGTATATTTTTATATTTAATTATAGCATGTTTTGTTACTGTTTCCCCTGTTATTGATGTAGGACAGAGAGAGGAAAGGAAGAGAATGAGAAATCAGTGAGGGGAGAAACAAAAATAGGGAGAAGAAGAAGAGAAATTGAGGGAGAAGACAATAATCTGAATTACTTTACAAATAGTAGGGACTTTATACAGTGAAAGAACAATAAAATCAAATAACAGCTTTTATCCAACAAAAGCATACATATTTCTAACTAAATAATAAAAGCAAGTATATTTCTAAAATTTTTAGATTGCAAACAGGAAATATGAAAACAGAGGAGTTTTGACAACAACGAATGCTTAATCCTATAACTAGTTGACCAAAGTTTGGATGGTTTTGGGTCAAAGTAACTCCGAAATACGAACTCTTATAGATTTCAAGTTTAAACAATACACACATATTCCAGATAATGAAAATCAGTGTAACAATAAGAAAATAGTAAAACAGAATGAATCTGAACCTGAAGGAAACGCCTGAGAGGCCTAGGTGGGCCACGAGAAGCATGGGAGTGATGCCAAGGGGTTTGCCTCTTCAATTCTTATTTTCACCAGAAGAAAGAAAAACTGAAAACACACAAACGATTTTCAGATTCAGTCACAGAACACATTTTAAAACTTGTTAACTTACTATGTATGCGAAAACGAACCAGAGTGGGTACAGGAGAATCGAATGTGTGAAGTGGTGAAGACGGAAACCGAATCGAACCAGAGAGAGGGGTGAAGTGGAGGAGAAGAAGAAGAAGAAGAGTGGAGAAAAAAATACCAATCGATCGAAGACGCCAAAAACGCAGGGATCAGTCGAACCAGGTGTTGATTTTGTGAGTCCTTTCTTTTGTTTGCTAGGGCAGGCAGAGGCGCGCGCGAAATGAAAAAGAAAAACGCAGGTGTGATGAAGTGGTGCGCGCGAGAGACGGAGCGTTTTTTTTTATTATTTCTATTTTCAATAATTTTGATGCATATATATATTAAATTGCACAAATAGAATTAAATATTATCTTGTCCAATTGGCTTGTGTGGTTGTGGGCAATTAAAGTAGCCCGTATTCAAGACTCCGTTGGGTCATTTTTTATTTTATTTTATAACCATTAATTTTTTTTTGAAAAGTATTTTAAACCATTAATCTGCCATACAATCATATGAACCAAATTTTTGTATTGTTTGAAAGAAAACCATTTTCAAAATATATAAAATATTACTTATAAATTTTTTATTATTAATTTTAAAAAATGAAATATATATGATTTAATTTTTTAAAAACTATAATAATTATTTTTTTATTTTTAAAAAATGTAGAAAATTATCAAATATCTAATTTATTACTATTTAAAATACAATAATATAAGTATATTCTTATTTATCACCTAACTATTTTTAAAATATAAATTATAATTAATTAAATTTTCTAAGTTTCGGTGACAACATTTAAAAGTTCGTCACTGAAGCTTTTCAGTGGCGGACTTAATTTTTGCCACAGAAGGTTTTCGGTGGCGACATTTCAAAGTCGCCACAAAAACCCTTTCAGTGGCGAAAAGTAGTCGCCACTGAAAACCTTACGTGGCGAAATGCAAAAAGTGGTCACCGAAGAGTTCTCATTGGCAGAAGGAGTAGGCACCACTAGAAAGCCTTCAGTGGCAACTTTTTGCATTTCGCCACTGAAGAACTTCAGTGGCGACAAAAATCATCGTCACTGAAAACCTTTGGTGACGAAACACAAAATGTCGCCACTGAAGGCTTTGAGTGGCGAAAATATTGTCGTCACTGAAGAGCTTTTGGTGGCGAAAATATTGTAGTTGTCATCGAAGGCCTTCGGTGACGACTAAAATGTCGCCATTGAAGACCTTCGGTGGCGACTTGAAAATGTCGTCACTGAAGGGGGACTTTCAGTGACGACTTTTCAGAGTCGCCACTGAAAGTCGTCACTGAAAACCCCTTTTCTTGTAGTGTAAATTTATGCATGTGGTTATATATGGTCCTGTCTTATTCCATCACTCTACCACCGTCCGGACCCATTCAGTCAAGTGATTCGAGCGTCAGAACTCACAAGTAATGAACATGCATGCAACATCTTTCGAGGTGCCTACAATTCAGCGAGGGGATTAGTTACTGTGCTCGACGGTGGATACCCTGGTCTAGAAAAAAAAAATGAACATGCATGCAATAATAAGAATATCATAGATTCATGATTTTTGTTATGTAAATTCCTTGTTCATTTTGTCTTTTTGCAAACTTTAACATTTATGAGATGCATTCGGAGAACCTCTCTTCCCCTTATCGGCAAATTGTAGCTTTTAGTAGATTAGCTACAGTGACTTACATCATTAAGAATATATAGTTAATCAAATTTATATAATAAACTAATTGCAATAGGTACATCATATCAAATTATCAAGGTTTCAAACCTATTCTATACTGTCAATTTCTTTAAAAAGAATATGAACAGCTGAAATTTGAAAGGGAGAAGAGAAAATTTAAATCATTCATGTTTCCCATATATATTACGGAGTGGCATTGAAACCATTGGAGTAAAGCAAAGAAAAAGAAGAACAATTTCCTAAATCAATTTTCACATTTTCATAATATTTGAACCATGGTCTTAAGTGGACTTGGATCATTCGTTCACATTCTTGATGTGTATGTTATAATAGTCAATTAGTTGACTCAATATCTTAGATTCTCAGTCCTAGTACTTGGGTCCAAAAAAACTTGGCTGGATCTCCCTATATTGTTTTTGTATGGGCTTAATTATTAGTTCAACTTTGAATTAAATAAGGCCCAGTGTATTGGTAATTTAGCAAGTCCAGTCCTAAATGTCCACTCCTACCTAAAATAAATTTAAAAGTAGTGCTTTCCTTTAAAAAAAAAACAGTGCTTTTGGGTTGGAGTCTTGGAGGTTTATGTATTGAAAAAATTAATTTAAGTTAATCTGAATTAAACCCTCTTTTCAACCAATTAAAAGGCTTTTTGAGCCTTAGCTTCAAAGCTAATATCTAATTTGGATTCAATTTCTTTGAGGAAGATTAGGGAGTATATCTTAAACATGTTTCGAAAGGATGTGAAAGTTTGCCATTATTTGTTGTTTGTAAAAATAAACTTGAAGAAACCAAATGTCCATTTGTTACTACTCAGATACTTAGAAATTAGCTTGCAAAAATAACTACTCGTTGTCTTCCATTCTTAGAACATTGTAACATGTATTTGTACTAAAAAGATCAGGATGTACGTTAGATTGATGGGAATTATCTACTATCATCATGTGTATGAATGGATGTCACCATATATAATATCATACATAAGATGCAATCTAATTAGGTGTTTGTTTGTGAAGATAAATGAATTTGGATCCAGTGTTGTGTGGTATTCATGTTTAGTGAAAAGGAAGAGACACATAAGTAAAACCCGCAATAAGTATCACCTTTCTCCGCCAATTAGGGACAATGCCTAATAACAGATTATGACGTGTATTAATTCCAATATATTCACTTTCACTGGTCACATATCCTATCTATATATTTTGAATACTTTGAATTATGAACATAATTTAGAAATATCAAATTGTTAAACAATATCTGTTGCTACTTTCTCCAGAACAAAATATTCGTAAAAGCTATTTACTTCAAAAGCATTCCTCCTCTTGCTGCATTTAAGAAAGGAGTGACACACCAATTTGGGGTGTAATTAAAATATTTGAATCTTTCATGATTTGGCAGGAACTCCAGCAGATTGTATCTCCTTGGCTTTATCTGGGGCACTTTTTTCTTGGACAAAGCCTCTTTTGGTAATTAGTGGAATAAACAGAGGAGCAGCTTGTGGGTATGACATGTAGGTTATGTGCTCTTCTTTCACAGTGTTTTTGTTTTTTTTTGCCATTTATATTCACTCACAGCTCTTTCTCCTCTAATTGATTTCTCAATAATTTGTATTTTGGAGCAGTTGCTGGAGCTAGAGAGGCACTAATTTGTGGTGTACCATCGCTCTGTATATCTTTGAACTGGTGATTGATTGTGTAATATGTTAGTCATTTATTTCCTCCCCTTTTGTTTTCCTCAAATGGGTGACCTGAATAATGTAAAAGCAGGAAAGAGAATGTAAGCAGTGAGAATGATGAGAAGGATGCAGTGAGTGTATGTTTACCACTGATTCACGCAGTCATAAGAGATATCAAGAAAGGGATTTTCCCTAACAGTTGCTTCCTCAATATAGGCATTCCTAGCTGTCCATTGAGGAACAAGGTTTGCTTAATTTTCATTTCATCCCAAGTTTGTGTGTTTTGGTTGATATTGGAATGTAATGCATTACCAATTCCAGTGTATGATAGGGTGTGAAAGTGACAAGGCAAAGTCAATTGAGGTCTTGTTTAAGTTGGCAAGCAGTGTCACCCAATAGTCGTCCTTCTATTGCCCATTACATGTCTAACTAGCAAAGTCTTGGAAACATGCTAGCACAATTAGGACGAGACGCATATGCTGCTGTAAGTTTTTACTCTTTAGTGTATCTAATATAATATTCTCTTAAGTATTAATGTCATGTTTTTTGAGGTTGTTTCTAAGTGGCTGGCTTGTGTGAAACTATGCTAGGCAGTAGCACGTGGCCTGAACTCACAGCGTAAGAACGTAGAAATTGAATCTGTTGGTGTTGCAGGAAAACTCAGCTCTTCACAAACAGAAACAGTAAAGAAGAAATACTTCCGGATGGAGGTAGCTACCATTATCTCAACCTGAACAGTAAAAGAACATGATGCTCATTGACTTATTAATCAACTTGAACAGTTCCTCTTGCAGATGATAGAGAAAGAGCGGGAATGTTCAGAGGAGGATGCAGACTTTAGAGCACTTGAAGAAGGATTCGTGAGTATATTATTAGAGTTGCACTGTGTTTTTGTTACCTACCTCTTGACAGAGAAACCCTATGTGTAAATTCTATATTGAGCGGCTTGTTTTGGTGTAACAGGTTAAAGTCATCCCTTTATCTTTGCATCCAAATACTCCCATTGAGATTCACTCATCTGTATCCAATTGGTTAGCTGTTGCATTTACTGGGGATCGTTAATTTAATGAAGCTTGCTGGATTCTACCACTATAGAGATATAGAGTTAGTGTTATTAATGTAAAAATATATGTGTATTACTTAAGGTTTGGAATTGAGAGCTAATTAGTGTTTTCACAAGTAATATTTTGTTGGCATAGTTTTAAATCATAGCTATATAAGGTGGGTAGGAATATTTCTGTGTAATGCTCATGAACCTAATTACTTGGCCAAGGCAAATTGTGTTTCACTATTAGAAAAATAGAGTGCCCAATATGAATATCTTCTAAGGTGCCTTCTATGTTTTTGTGGAAACTCATGCAATCCAGGAACATCTGATATACTCTTATAAATATAAGATATTATATTGTTAAAACCACCGACTATATTCCGACAAGATAATTAAAGCGTAAGAAATAAGGATACTACATATATAAACTCTAAAAATTTTGTCTTTGTCTTAATTTAATTTTTAAATCATAAAAAAATTAATTTCTAAAACATTCCATTTATCAATTTAATCCTTGAACAATAAATATCATATTTAATTTTTGAAAGATACTTTGTATTGTAGTTTTGTTTTATATTTTACATTTTATACTTTTATTTTTTTCTAATATTATCCAGAAATAAAATTGCGATATAAGGTATTTACTATTTAGAGGCTAAATTTGAACATTATTTAAGAAGTAAATTGAGAGGAATGGATATTTTAGCAACAAAAACAATAAAAATTACCCATGAAATTACAAAGTGAAACGATGCGTTGACGATGATTAAAATTGCTGATGTGGCTTTAACGGGTAAGATGAAGACTTATTAAGATTCAGAATCCGGTCTGAAAAAGCAAAATCTGCAGACCCGGCCCAATATTTGTTTGGTTTTTTTTGACTTTTTGATGACGGACAGCCTCGCGAGTCACTCGCACTCTCCCACTCGCTTGTCTCTCCCTCTCCCTCTACATTACCTTGTGTCGGAATTCAAAAAGGAGGGAAATCAAACACTCTAAAACCCTAAAACCCATCAAGTTGTAGCGCGCTTCCCAGCTTCTTCATGCATGAACAATATAGTTGAGCCATTTCATACCTGTATTTTCCAGTTAATAGCCTGATTGTGAAAGAAAGTGTCTTCCCTTTGGGTGTAAAAGGCGGGAACTGAGGGTGATTCTATGGCGAGGCAGCTGCTTCGGAACGCTTCCACTCTCAAACGCTCTTTGTTCCACCCTGCGCTTTCTACGGTGATAAATGCTTTCTTTGTTTGAATACGCACTACCAAGAATTTATGTTTATGTATGATAACCCCTTTTTTTGTTTTTTTTTCATATTTTGTTTCCCACGCTATGTTCCAGTTTCCTTCGCCCACTCCTTCGTTTCTTCTTTCGTGCATTCTCGCTTGACCGATTGGCTATTGGGCACATTTAAGATCACTTCTTTTCCGTCTTTCTGTTCATGTTTAATCTGTCCGTGTGTTCTGAAGATTATCTGTCCCTTAAAGAAGGAAAAACAAAACGGCGATTGAGTGCTTTATATAGCACTATTTCTCCCCCTTTCGGCTTCTTCTTCCATTCTTGTTCCTGAGATTGATACATCGTCTTTAAATGTACTTACCTATTGCTTTTACTTACAGGGCTTTAAACAAGGAATATTGGGCGCATCTCAGATTTCTTGCTTTTCATCCAGAGGTTAGGTTTGTTACATTAAATACTTAAATGTGAATGTATGTTTCCTAATGTATAGATTGTTACACCGTTATTTGGACGTCGAGTTCTATGCATTGTAAGAATCTTAAGATTCACGTTCATTCATTTTTTTTTTGGTTTTGACTCCGTATACTTGTTTCTGCTAATGTTTAAACCAAACAATTACAAAAACTTGAGCTGTTTGCCACATGAATTTCGTGTAAGCACAAGTACTGATTTAAGTTTGATGTTTATTTTCATTTTAATCTACCTGAAGGTAAAAGGGGATCTAAATCAGATGACTCAAGTGATGAGAACATGTCTAAGAAAGACTTGGCCCTACAACAAGCATTGGATCAGATCACTTCATCTTTCGGAAAGGGATCTATTATGTGGCTTGGTCGCTCTGTCTCACCAAGACATGTCCCTGTGGTGCCAACTGGTTCATTTGCTCTGGATATAGCATTAGGAGTCGGTGGACTTCCAAAGGTATCTTTAGATCCTTGCATAAAGAAGTTTCTTGCTCTTTTATTCTAATTGCATAGAATTCGAAATATTAAATATTTATTTTAAAGATCTGATTAGTAGCCAGTGACAAAAGTTATATTTATTTTATTTTGTTGGTTTTCTTTCCTATTTGCTTTTTGCCTATTTCCTTCCAGGAAAGTATATGGCAATAACTGTTTTACTTTTCTTTTAACCTATCTAGTGAAAAATTTGTTGTCTAAGTCAGTTTAATATGGGTGCTATCTCTGGTGAATCATAATTGATTGTTTAGTGTTGACAGTTTACTTTGAAGAATAATGTTCTGGGTAATGGGCTAATGGCACATTTGTTCATTTTTGGTTTTCACAAGAATAATTTGATTGTACATTTCATTTATCTAGATGATAGAGGGAAGAGAGAATCAACCATATGTTTTACCATGTGATAGGTTATAGGTATACACTGACTGTTACATTTAAATTTTGAATGTTTGTAGGGACGTGTTGTAGAGATATATGGTCCAGAGGCTTCTGGGAAAACGACTCTTGCTTTGCATGTGATTGCAGAAGCACAAAAACAAGGAGGTTATCTTTCTATGCTATTTCTTCAGTTATAATCATGCTTATTGCCTTCTAGTTGTCTTCGCTATCTACTAGTGCTGATATGATTGCTATACTACTAAAAAAATAAAAATTACAATAGTTACAATTTATTTATTCTTTTTCCCCTGCACTTTATATGTACTTTGGTTGGACTTGACTATTTTTATATTTGTTTCATGTTGGTCCTAAAAAAATTGTAAAAATTATCTACATGACTAATAATATAATATTATTTGAAAGTGCCAAATTGGTGGAGATATTCCCATTTATAATAGCAAAGATGAGGAGTCTAGTAGTTTTGATTAGTATAATCAGCTTCTTAGAGCATCTTTGTTGAGGACTTGTATTTGGTGTATGCAGACTTTGATTTGTTTGTTTCCTGCAGGCTATTGTGTTTTCGTTGATGCTGAGCATGCACTTGATCAAACACTTGCAGAGTCTATAGGTGTAGATACTAAGAATTTGCTTCTCTCACAACCAGATTGTGGTGAACAGGCACTTAGTCTTGTTGATACCTTAATCCGCAGTGGTTCAGTTGATGTAATTGTTGTTGACAGTGTAAGTAAGGAGCGCTTTTTCCTTTTTCTACATGCTATTTTTGATAGTCATCAGCTTCTTTTTCTTTTTTTTTTGCCATCTTGATAGTCAGCTTCTTGATTGCTGTTATAACTAAAAGTTTAACAGTAGTTCTCTCCCTGTTCTCCATTCACTCCGTCTCCTATTTATATTACTTACCTATGATATAGATTATGTCTCCTGTTTTATCAGATTGATGTTCTTGTAAGTAAGTCAGGTATATATCTACTAACTTATTGCAGTTTTTTTAATAATAGGTAGCTGCTCTTGTTCCTAAAGGTGAACTTGATGGGGAGATGGGTGATGCTCACATGGCAATGCAGGCTAGGTTGATGAGCCAGGCACTTCGAAAATTGAGCCATGCTTTGTCTCTATCACAATGTATATTGATTTTTATTAACCAGGTATCAACTACAGTTGCTGATTATAATGTCGTAGTTTTGCTTTTACCCAAATTGTAGGTAATATTTTACTTGTTTTAATATGTATATGAAAAAATTATTTGGGTTGGTCTGCCCTCTACTATTTTCACATTGGTGTACATTTTCTTGAGTTGCATTGAGCCCAAGCTGATTTCATTTTCCAGCTATTAGTTGAGCTTGAGCTCTGCTTGTTCTGATATCTAACAGTTATCGTTTTCTAGTTTTGTTTTGCTGCAGGTCTTTCCTCTTTAATTTGTTTTCATGGCCTATGTCATTGTCTTGCTACATTTTTTTTTTCTCTACTTTTTTAAGCTGAAAGTAAAGCTGCTTGCTAGCAAAACTTAACAAGCATGTAATATTCTAAAAGACATCTGTTTATACAAGTCTACAACTTGAGTCCTCCTTTTCTTCATTTCTGATCTTTAATATGATTTTATGGAAAACATAAGGAAGGTAAGTTAGCATTTCATTGCTGGGGTTCTAGGTAGTGCTAATCATGTGGGTGATATTATCTTTTCTAGTTCTTTATATGGGAAGTAACTGTTGGGCTCATTCTCTACAGAAGATATACTTTCTGGAAGAGTTTGTCTTATTTTTTGGGTATAAGTAACCTGGTCTTGTATGTATGTTCATCCAGGTTAGGTCAAAGCTTTCTACTTTCGGGGGATTTGGTGGGCCTACTGAAGTTACATGCGGTGGTAATGCACTGAAATTCTATGCTTCCGTGCGGCTAAATATAAGGAGAACAGGGTATGTCAAGAAGGGTGAAGAGGTACAAGTCATCTGTTCATTCCTATGTCCCCTTTCCTCGTTTATCTGGTTGGATTTTTTTGGACAAATTAAGTGGATGTTAAGCCGTTGGACTTAGTGATATCCTCTCACAGTAACTGGACCTGTCACATTTATTGGAAAGACATAGTCACATAACTACCATAAATGAAGTAATAAACTTAGATTATGCTTGACAGGTCGAAAATGGCAATGCATATAGACTTTTTTGCTTTCAGATATCAAGTACTTACAGAGTCTATTGTTGTAGATACTCAGAATTTGCTTCTCTCGCAACCAGATTTTGAAATTTCTGGCCTGAGTATTCGTATTTGATGTTTCAATATGCAGACTTTAGGAAGCCAGGTTCTTGTTAAGGTTGTGAAAAACAAGCTTGCCCCTCCTTTCAAATCTGCACAATTTGAGCTTGAGTTTGGCAAGGGTATAAGTAGAGAAGCAGAAATTTTAGAGTTGAGCCTGAAATACAAATTCATCACAAAGGCTGGCGCATTTTACCACTATAATGGTCAGACATTCCATGGTAAGGACGCTATCAAGAGGTTCCTAGCTGATAATAGTGGCGTACAAGAAGAACTTACTATGAAGCTCCGGGAGAAGCTTTATACTGAGACAGAAAATGAACCAGAAGCTGAGGCAACAAATGGAGGTGTTACAGAAGAAACTGTATCACTAGATTCTACTGACGAAGATGCAGTTACTGCTGCAGAAGCATAAAATATGATTGGCCTCGAAGTATGGCTCACTCTATTTCCCTCCTTGGATTTGGACCCATGTGGATGTGGGTCGTATGCTGTAATCCGATGAAGTGATCGTAAACTGGCCAACACGAATGAAGCCTTATGAAGAAGCAGCTGGTACCTCAGATAATTGTTGAAAATACTGTCAGCCTTTCACTTTTTTCTTTCTACTTGTATATCTAATTGGTTGGTCATTATATATATGCCATGAGTAATGGGGCACTTGTACGTGGTTAGTGGGAAGAAAGGGGCCAAATGCTTAGTTAATGAGGTCATTAGTTAAGACTTGGGTCATTACCCATTTGAAAGGATATTTACATTACAGTCTGTATAATGGTGCCTGTGTTCTTTTTTTTTTTAAATTTAAAATCTTGATGGTTTTTCCTCTTTCTTTCTTTTCTCAACCCATGAGCATGACCCCAACTAGCAAAGAAAATGAATAATCCATCTATACTCTAGTACTCACGACACAAACAATCACCCTTGATCACATTTCAATACCTGTTCGGTCTGCTTCCCGTTTCCCAAGCTAGCATCGCAACATCTACTCTACTGGAGGATACAATAGTGAACATTGGCCAAGTTCTGAAAAGAATCAAAGAACTTGGACCAAAGTAGTGGGCGCAGAATCAGAAAGAAGCCAATCACATTCTGACTAGTGGACTACATTCTGGAAGAGTAGGCACTTGAGGGGGAATCTTCATATATATATATATATATACATAGTGCGTGTGTGTGTCTTTTACTTGTTATTTTTATAGGGAATAGTAAATAGCAATGTTGTAAGAACCGGACCGGACAGGACGGTCCGACCGGTTCAACCGCCAACCGAATACAAATGCGAGTCGGTTGGACCAAAAAACCGTTTTTGCAGTTGGATCGGATTTAACCGGAGTTGGACCGGTCAACCGGTGGTCCAACCGGTCCAATTTTATTTTTTTAAAAAAAAAATTAAAAAATTAAAAAATAAAAAGGAAAAATAACATAAAAAAAAGAAATCAGAGAAATCTTAAAAATTAAAATTAGAAAAGTCTTAAAAATTAAAATTTAAAAGTTATGATTATCAATAATTTAATATTTGGTTTGATTAAGTTCTTTCAAAGCTTAACAAGTCTTAAAAATTAAAACTTTGAGAAGTTATGTAATTTAAAACTTCAAAATTATGTATATTGAAACCTAAAATTTGAGTGATGTCATTTTATACATTAAGAATATTTATTATTTATTATTTATTGCGTCATCCGGTTCGACCGGTTAAACCGATCAAACCATGAACCGAACACTTGTCTGAGTCTTTGTCCGGTTCGGTTCTTACAACATTGGTAAATAGAAGCAATAGGGCTGAACATCGGTTCGGGCTGGCTCGCCAACCCGCCAAACCCAATTCAATCCGTCATGTTGGGTTGGTTTGGTTTGGGCTGGCGGGTTGGTTCGGGTTGAAATTTTTCAGCCCGAACAATGGCGGTTCGGGTTGCGGTTTTATCAATATTGAGCCCGCCGGAACCGAATCAAACTGCCAATCCGTCAAAAATTACTTTTTATTTTTTTTATATACATTTATGATTAAATTTTTTTGATAGGTTAATTTCAAAATATTCTTCTATGATTTTTTTATCATTCCATTACTCAACACGCAAATCTCTCCAATCATAAAATTAATGCACCCCTAACAAGCAATGGGTTTAAGAATTGGTGAGAAAGTTGTAAACAACACTTGTCTGAAGTTTTTGATGCTCTTCCTCGAATAAGAGAATCCATTTTCATTGAATAATATTCTCTCATTCATATTCATATCCTACCACTTGAAGAAGCTGCTTCACAAGTAGACATGTTCATGGGTCGGGTCGGACTTGAGCTTAAGCCTATGGGTTTTACATATATGGACTTGGGCTTAAGCCCAAGTTTATATGTTTTATTATCTATTACAATGAGCTAGGTATTTATCCAAGCCCATGAACTAAACCCGGGCTTAGCCCAGTAATATACATAATTATAAAAAATATATAAATACTATATACTATGATTTATATATCTATCTCAAAATAATATATATAATTACTCCAATAAAACATAATTTCATACATCATAAATTTGTGTTTATGAATTGAAAAGTGAAACTAAATTTATGCTTCAACTTGAAAGAATTTATAAATATCCATTATGTGTGTTGCTGCAGTTCGAAACATCATGGGCAGAATGTGCAATAAGTCCGTTCAAAATCTTATTTATGGTTGGTCCGTTCAAAATTAATATTATTAATTAAGACATTAATTAAAATTGTATTTGAATATTGTTAATGATTTGAAAATTCTGAAACGTACTAAAAAAATTAAAATACTAATTTTTCATATTCAAAACTTTATCAATTAATCAATATGATTAAATATTTATTATGCTCTAGACACACATCTATTTTAGATAAACTTATACTATAATATATTAATTTACGTATAAAAGACTTAATTGTAATTAATTTGGATAATTAAACATTACAGTTCTTGAAAAATGATATTTATAGAAGTTCAAAATATTCTTACATAGATGTTTTGGGAGCAAGAAGATTCATGCACATTTTTTGTGGGTGGTAGTGGCGGCGACGGCGGTACATTATGGTGGTTGGTCGATGGTTTGTGGTGGGTGGTAGGTGTGGTGGCAGATGGTGAGTGGTGGTAGGTGATGGTGCGTGGTGGGTGGTGAGTGGTGAGTGGTGGTGGTTGGTAGGTGGTGGGTGTGGTGGTGGTGCGTGGTGGCGGTGGTCCACGGTGGGTAGTTCGTGGTGGTGGGTGATAGGTGTTGGTGGGTGCATGGTGTATGGTGTTGGTGGTGGGTGGTGGTTAATTGTGGGTGGTGGTGGTGGGTAGTGATGGTAGGTAATGAATGGTGGTAAGTGATGGGTAGGGCTCAGGTACTACCCAAGTTTTGGCCCAAGTATTTTTAATAAAATGTGTATTTGATGGGTAAGACTCAAGTACTACCTATACCCAATTCTTAATGTTGGGTAGCTGACCCATGGGCTTAGGCTTAGGTAGTTTCATGGGCTACCCAGCCCATGAGCAGGTCTATTCACAAGTGACACTGCTTCTTTTCTGAGCCGACATTCTTCAAAGGTGTTGGGATTTAGAGTGTATTCCAATAAATTTCACAGATTCACAGAAAGAATGAGAATGCAGAAAATAGAGGAGAAAATATTAACACAAGCAATTTAATATGATTTAGTCAATTAGCCTACGTCCACCCCAAGAACAGAGAACTCAACTATATTGAAAATAAGGTTATAATCCGAGTTTCACAATAGATCTCTCCCTAAAATTATATACTTGAGATGATTCACCTAGGATAATCTCCCTAAGATATTCACTTGATAGATCTTACCGGACTACTCTTCACATACTATCTATTATTGTATTTATATGTATCTCAAAGCTCTAGCTCCATAGGAATTCCTAAATTAAGCCCAATAAATAAAATGGCCTAAATATCTAATTCTTAATTTAACTAGAATACATAACATTTACAATAATAAATAATTTAATTAATTCATTCTCGTGTTTCAAGAAGATTTTGCCTCCCATGTTTGTGTTTGAAAGGAATAAAAAATGAAAATTTTCGCTGCTGGATTTCATGCATAAAAAACAACATTAATCTAAATCGTGATAATTGACACATGAAACATTCAAAATTGTGTGAATCATGCAAAATCTAGAGTTTTTCTATAAATGGAGAGACAATCTCATCATTTTGACGATAGTATGTTGAGCAAATCTGTCCTGAGTGCTTCTTGGAAGGCAGCCTGGTCCCACTCACTCTCCTCAATAATCTTTAGTCTGAAGATTACTTCATGAATGGTAGCCGCCATGGAAACGAAGTTAACGTTGTGATGAGCATGACCCCCTTTCAAGAATTCCAGTACACCAATGCACACATTGATCTGAGAATTTGTTGTTGATTTCAGTCGCAGCTCCACCATTGTTTGGTCTACACGTGAAACTGAAACTCCCACACTACTACTACTACTCATTAATCTCTCTATTAATTGCTGCTTTCTGTTTCTACACTTGTCACTCTCCGCCATCAACCACTTCAGTCTCTCCGTTGCTGTTGTAAATATGGACAATTTGTCTTTCTATATTCATTCATTCATTCATTCATTAGTACAACAAATTCAATTAAATTCAATTCAGCTAATTCTAAGTAAATTTGAATCCTACGTACCTTGGTTCCGGGAGGGAGTAGTGCTCTAAGTGCCTGAAAATTCTGATTTAGTTTCTGACGCCTTCTTCGTTCAGATATGTTATGAAGCATGTGGATGTGGCTACTGCTTCCTTCAAAACGCTGTGAATGTGATGATGATCCCATTCTCAACAAATTCAACTCCCTAAGCAATTCCAACGATCTCTTCAACAACCTTTGCCTCCCCGTATTGCTGGGCCTGGGCCTGGGCCTCATTACTAAATCTGGTATATACCTCTTAAAAGCACTACCTCCTTCTTCTACAGAATTGGAAGATAGAACTTGGAGGAATGCTTTGGTTAGGACTTCGTCTTCACTCTCTAAGGAGTACATCGTAGGTATATAGTTAATTTGATGAGACTACTTAAGCTAATTATTATTTATCAGAATGAGAGAGAAGTGGACTAGTATATATACTATACATATATATATATATGTGTGTGTCGTCATTATATGTCATGCATGTGTGAGTGTGAATTGAAAAGGAGGATGGAAGCCAAGAAAGACAAAAATGGAACTATTAATAGCAAGTTGGGGTAGTTTGTGTGTGTGAAAGAGGAGAAAAATTAATATGAGATGGAGAGAGTAAGAAGAATATTAGTACTTGTTAGGGATGCGTATATAATAAATTAAAAAATCTCTTTATGATTTTAGAATTAGTTCACTCTGAGCTTGAGTGTGATCATATATACACATTCGTCATATACCGTACGTGTAGCAAATAACATCTTAGGTTTCAAAGGTTAGAACTTAGAACCCTCCAAAATCAAAGTTTGGTATTGACTTTAATTTGTTATGTAGAACAATCATTAAGTGGAAAAAAAAAAGGCAACGTTCACGTTCCCATATCCACCACCAAGACTAGTCGCTACTCGGTAGTCACTCTCATCAATCAATCACATTCAAATGGATCTTTTTTCTCAGACCACACCACCCAAAACCCCAAACCACTCACATCTTTAATATTCAATATCTAATCTTTTAATACCATTTCTAGTTTTTAAAATGTAAACCATCTATCCATATAATTATAAGGGACCTAGCTCTGAGTAAATGCATCCTACCATTAATTAGCTCTAATAATATTAAAAAAAATGTTATCTTATGATATATATATATAAATTTAATACCCATTTAGTAGATCTAATTGGGAGGAACTAATATGTTTATAAATCACTCTCTACACTTTACAGTCCATCCGTATTTGTAGATTCAATTACATTTACAAAAGAAAAAAAAATCAAACCTCATCATATTTACAAATTAACTAAACATTGCCAAAAGATTCAATTACATTTTGATGTATAATTTGTAAATCTAGTGTTTTTATTTTACAAATTACACATAATTAAAACATATTATTTACACTTTTTTTGTTTAATGAGATTCAATTGATCATTTAGCTATCAGTAAACGTCTATAAATTACTACGACATGTTACATTTCTATCAATTGTATTAATCAAATGATCACACTGATTAAGAATGGATCTCTCAAAAACTAAATTGAAATGTTTTATCTTTCAATTAAGGACTAAACTAATAAAATATACATATTTTAAGAGTTGTGTTTTTTTCTGTGTTTGGTCAACTTATAAAGCACGGTAGCTTCCAATTTAAAGAGTTATTGTGATAAGGAAACAAGTGATTGAAAGGAAATATTTCATGTGAGTCCTTTCTTTCATTGTGTGGTTCCCATTATTTAATATTTATTAGGTGTTTAATTAGGCAGCATGTTATTGAATTCACATTTGTGTAATAATTGTGTGTTACTTGTAAGTTGAGTTGGGCTTAGTTCAACTCGGTGTAGATGGGCTAAGCTAGGCCTACTTTCAACCTACACCTAGTGATCCAAAGGTCCAATGACAAAAAATTTCAATTAGTATGCTTATTTTCTAGGTCCAGAGGCAAAATATTATTTAGTTCCTGAATTGTTAGTTAAACTATTATTTAGTCCTTAAATTTATCAAAAATACTATTTAGTTCTCGAAATGTTTAACTATGTCAACTATTTAGTCCCCAAATTTGACAAAATACTATTTAGTCTCCGAATTTGTAACTATGTCAACTATTTAATCCCCAAACTTGGCAAAAATACTATTTAATTACCGAATTTGCAACTCTGTCAACTCTAACGAGTAACAGTCATGAGACTAAATAGTTGACAGAGTTGTAAATTCGATGATTAAATAGTATTTTTGTCAAGTTTGGGGACTAAATAGTTGACATAGTTACAAATTCGGGGACTAAATAGTTGACATAGTTAAAAATTTCGAGGACTAAATAGTATTTTTGATAAATTCAAGGATTAAATAGTAGTTTGACCAACAATTCAGGGACTAAATAGTATCTATTTTATGATAATTTAAAATGATAAAATATAGGTCAAAACTCCAAATTGGTCCTTTATGTTTGCACCAAGTTTCATATTGGTCCTTTATGTTTCAAAAAGTCTAAATTGGTCCTTTATGTTTGCAAGAAGTTCCAAATTGGTCCTTTCGTCCAACTTGGTTAACTTTTTCTGTTAAGTGATGACGTGGCCTGCTGAGTTGGATCCTACGTGTAAAAAAGGTGACGTGGCACTCTACATTACTTGCCACGTCACTCTCCCACTCTCTCTCTCCGCCACGTCAACATATCTCATCCTCTTTCCTCTTCTTCTTCCCTTCCGCTGCGTTGCAACATAGTTTCAATCTCAGAAAATATATATCATCCTCCTTCCTCTTCTTCTTCCCTTCCGTTTCTCCAACGCTTGATGCCATATTATTCAATTTCTCATCTCTCAGTCTCATACTCATATGTAATGTCCTGCGTCTCCTCACTACTTCTTCTCTATTCTCTATGACTGGACCCCACACCTCCAAAATAATAATTCCTACTTGTATTACATTTCTCATTTTATACATTGTCTTGATTCTATATTAGACGCAGACGGTTCATTATCATAAGGGCTCTTATTTTATTTCAATAAAATCAAATTCTTCATTTTCTTATCTATTTCTTTATTTTATTAATCCTATAGATTTCCTCACCCACAGTTTCCAAAATCTTTAGTTGGCCACGCTCCTTTCTCTCGTGGATGCCAAATATGCGTCTACTAATTTTGCTACTATAGGGTTCTTTCATCAAATAAAAAATCATTTTTAGGTGAATATTTCTTCCCCTTCTTCTTCGGCTGGAATCAGCCCTTCCCCAATCCACCAGTAAATAAGAAGCCTCTTCTTTAAAACAACATTCTCAGGGAAAATAGCGAGAAATAGCAAACAGAGTTTCCACTCAAGTTTCTCAAGACGCTCATAACTCAGCATCCTCTGCTTTCTCGCCCTCCTTCCTCCACACAAAGGAACAAAAACAGAGACACGTCTCTCACACCCAAGAAATCTAAACAAGCTAAGCGAGAAGAAGTCAAGAGAGACTTGAAATCAGCGTCTCGATCTATATCCGAGCTTCTAACCGTCCACTCAGCTAGTCGATTGGGACCCGACCCGAATGACCTTCCCACGAAGTTTCCGTTGGTTTTAACCGCAGCGTCTGGAGACTTGGAAACTTTTCCGAGTTCGGTGTATAATCTGGCTCCACCACTCAGCAGCTTGCCGCTGCCAAAATTTTCTCTGAGACCGAAACTGTGTTGTAACGCAGCGGAAGGGAAGAAGAAGAGAGGAAAAGAAGAGGAAGGAGGATGAGATTTGTTGATGTGGCGGGGAGAGAGAGTGGGAGAGTGACGTGGCAAGTGATGTGGAGTGCCACGTCACTTTTTTTACATGTAGGATCCAATTCAGCAGGCCACGTCACCACTTAACAGAAAAAGTTAACCAAGTTGGACGGAAGGACCAATTTGGAACTTCTTGCAAACATAAAGGACCAATTTAGACTTTTTGAAACATAAAAGACCAATATAAAACTTGGTGCAAACATAAAGGACCAATTTGAGGTTTTGACCTAAAATATAAGATTCGTTTGTTAAAATTGTAATTAGAATTTAGTTGATCCATACATGTTAAATATGATTAAAATAATAGTCGCGCGTTGCTCGCGTTAGAATCTAATTAGCAGAAAAATGAATTTTTTACAAAATTTAGATCGTCAGTACTCACTACTCAGCGGTGAAAATTGAAATATCCAAAATCAGAAGAAGACAATTGTGTAGAAGGCAAGATCGAAATTCACAAATCACAAGACAGAGCAGTAACGGAGTGGAGGCAGTAGAGGTAACTTCTATTCTATGATTCCCGCTCTCTCACAATGGATACCCTTTTGCTCAAACTTCATTTACACCTCCCAAATTCATCACTTTCTAAATCTTCGCCTTCTTCGCTGAATTTTTCTCACCAGGCTCGCATTTCCATCCCACGCCACTACAAGCTCAGAAAAACCGCCTTCACCTTCAAGATGTCCCAGGCCGCACAAAACCCATGTGAGTATGTGATTACGAGGTTGATCATCCCATAACCAATTCTTCCTGAATAGGTTTCCATTTTATTATTATTATTTTTTAATTTCCTGTAAGTAAACAATGATATTCACGTGAAGAAACGTGTTAAGGAGCGAAAACCAACTGAGCTAAAATTGATGGTGACAAACTGACAATTCAGAAAATAGAATTAGACTGATATTGGGTGGAATTCTGTTTCTACTAGGTTTAGGTTCAAGACAAATTTAACGAGTACTAAATTTATAAGAATGTCTGATTTCAGGTTCTAGTACTTTTTTATTTTAAGTAAAAAAAACTTCATTTGTGTAGCATCAGCAATGTCATTGTAGCATATGGATGTTTCAACAAATAGCCTGGAAATTGATATTGATTTGTGAATTACTTTTTCAGCTGTTCCGCAGCAGAAGGTTGTTATACCCAACAAGCATGGTGAAAAACTAGTGGGCATATTACAGGAATCTGGAACCACGGACATTGTAATCTTGTGTCATGGATTTCGATCTACAAAAGTTAGTTTGCCTGATACATGAAGCCTTTTCTGTTATTCCTTTGTAAATGTTTTTCCATGAAAATTATTGTGACATCTGATACCATACACATAGATGCTGTGAATCAATCTCATTGGTTTGCCCATATTCAGGAATCTAATGCCATCATAAACCTGGCTGCTGCATTGGACAAGGCAGGGATCAGTTCTTTTCGCTTTGACTTTGCTGGAAATGGGTAGGTTTAAGGTATTACTATTAAAACCGTAAATGTTGAAGATATTATCTATTTATGCACATCTTTACTTTTAAAATATGCAAGCGAACAGTATATTTACTTTCAAACATAAAAGTTTGTGAAATCAAACTACAAATTATATTATCAATGGTACTCTGAAAGGGAGATAAATGGTTTCTCTCTCTCTATAATTTGAGTTTCCCTTTTGCAAAGGATATTTGGTTCTGGAAGTTGTTCTAAAATGCAAGAATTTAGAAGTTTGTATTGAGGTGTTTGGTGGAATTGATAAGTATTATTATAACCAATAATAATGATTATGATTTATGAGTACTAAGAAGCAGAGGCCTTGAACATGTTAATTTTTGAATATGGAAGTTCTAATTAAAAATTATTAGAGGGGAACACCAGTAGTTTAAAGGTTTTAATGATAACGATAATGATTTTTGCTTTACTTTCTGTTATGTTTTGACTTTTGATATACCTGTTGGATATTCCTTATAGGGAAAGTGAAGGATCATTTCAGTATGGAAACTATTGGAGGGAGGTTGAAGATTTACGTGCCGTAGCTCAACACTTATGTGAAGCAAACCATGCTGTTAAAGCAATTGTTGGGCACAGTAAAGGTGTGCAGGATTTGTTGTCCAAATCTCCTTATGTAATTCTACCATAAGAAAAGGTGAAAAAGGCTCAAAGAAATGTGTAGATAGCGTCTAGGTGATTGTCTGTATCAATTATGCTACAGTGCAATTGATGATATAATAGGAACATTCTAGTGAAAGTAATTTCTGGTCAACATTATTTGGCGGTAACGTAGAATTCTTTAGTAGAACTAGATGAGATAAAACCAGTATGATTTTTACATTAAACTAGAATTAGCTTTCATCTATATATTAGATATGATCTGGCTGAAACTTCTAGCATAATCTATAAGTCAATATACCAAATAAAAACTTTTGCTTAGATTACTGAGATACTTGGTGAAAATGTCGACTTAATTTTGTTATCCTGCTCACTGTGTTAATAATAACTTGTGTAATTGTAGTGCTGATCTAATGGAAATTGCATCACTTTTTATGATGTTTAAGTCTAGTATGCAATATCCATTTGAAGGATCAAAATTCAAGGTGCTTCATTTGTGTCTTAGTGGCTCAAAGACATGATTATCCTTTATTCAAAAACAAAAGCTTGAAGACATAATTGCATCCCTCTGTTTTTTGCCGTGTTCTTCCATTTTTACATAGCATTGAGAACTAGTATTTTAAAGGCGTAGGTATGATATAATTTTCTGTTATATTTTTTAATCTAGGTCTTTGAAAAAAGGCAAGGCCGGTGATACTATGTGGGTGGTTATTTGATTTCCTCTCTTTCAATTTGTTTATTGGCAAAATAAAACTATTACTAATTGTTTCTGTCCCCAAATGCAGGAGGTGGTGTGGTGCTTCTGTATGCTTCAAAATATCATGACATTAAAACAGTTGTCAACCTCTCTGGTCGCTATGATCTGAAGTCTGGCATTGAAGAACGCCTTGGAAAAGATTTTATGGAAAGAATCAAGAAGGACGGATTCATTGATGTTAAGAATAAGAAGTCAGGTAACCTCCCACTCAGTCTCTTCATGATGTTTTTATCCTCAATTCAGAACTCCAGCAGGTTCAGTCTTACCCTGCCTGTGTTTATTCGTGTAAATGTTAAATAACAAAACAAAATGAAAAAAGTAAAGGAAAAGAAAATGAAAATTTTAAGTAATAAGGATTGTGTAGTTATTGAAAACTGACATGAGTTTAGATAGACATCTAAAAGGCATGATGAGTGATGACAATCACTGTTAATCAGGCATATGACATTATAATCTCTTTCTCTCCGGTTTCTCTCCCTCCAATGCAATCACAGACATGCTTGCATGCCTTAATTTCATTATTATATGACCAATTGAGAACTTCAAATTTTGTAGGAGATTTTGAATACCGTGTGACTGAGGAAAGTTTGATGGATCGCTTAAATACAAATATGCATGAAGCATGCCTTAAGATTGACAAAGAATGCAGGTGAGCGGGAAAAGAAATTCGGATGGCTTCCTTTCTCTCCTTTTACCCTCTTGCCTCTTGTTGAATCTTATTCATTGATCATGTCTGTGTTAAAGTTGTTAGTGTTTTCACTGGTCAGGTCAGTGTTAAAACGCACAGACCAGAAGCAATTGAAGGGAGGGTTTTCGTTATTTGTTTCATTTTGTTGTTTTTCTAAATAAAAATATTAATGGCAGATAGATTTATAAAAAAAATTTTGCCAAAAATTGCCACTTTGTTTTTGTTTTTGTCCCAAAGATCTTTACATCTCCCTCGATAAGCAATCTTGTTTGGGAAAAACTCCTACCTAAATACGAAGTTGAAAATATAATCTGAACATCTTTAAAAACTTGGAAATGGAATGGGGATATTGCGTCAATAAATAACTACTGTTGAAATTTTAGAGTAAACTATATTAAATATTCCCTAATTTAGAGGAGGAAACCTTTTAAGCTAGCAGAGTTCATAAACACTTGTGTTTAAAGTGTACAAGTGCATAAAAAAATCATTGAATTGTATTGGCATAGGATGAAGGTGGTAATGAATGAAGAAAACGACTCTTCACAAAATTGATGAAATTTCCATCATTCACAAATGTGCTAATGCTAATTCACTGATGTGTCACAGGGTGTTTACAGTTCATGGTTCTGCTGATCAAATTATCCGAATTGAAGATGCATCGGAGTTTGCTAAGATTATACCTAACCACAAGTTACATATCATAGAAGGAGCTGATCATTCATACACACAGCATCAAGATGAGCTAGCTTCTGTTGTAGTGAACTTTATCAAGGAAACCTTTCACCAGGACAAGGCTCCTACTAGCTAGCTAGTAGCTGCCAGCTATCTGTCCCTGGCATATGAATCTTCACTTGTGTTTTAACATCTCGACAAAACTTAGATACAATCTATCAGGTTCTTCAATAAAAACATGACAAAGTTGATATATAATTTTGTGCTTAGGTACACATGATCTCTCTCATTATGGTGTGGTAATGACTGCGCTGATCATGACAAAGTCCCGTTTGCACAAATTACAAATTATTGTGTCTGCATTAGAGGAGGAAAGCTATTCCTTAACTTCTCGTTCTGTTTTATTTTTCGTCAAGGATTATGTTATAAATTTGTATAAGTATTATTTAATATTACAATGATTCGTTGTATATTACTTTCATTCGAGGACGTATGATAAAATTGGTGGCGGTCTGGAGGAATCATACAATACAAAGGGCTTTCATTATACATTAGTTTGTGATGTTTATTTTTTGGTTTTCCAAGGTATCCCCCAGTCCAACAGGTCAAGGATTAATCCTCCGCGGATCTGAGCTCCATTTAAAGATCGTTGCATTGAGTAATGAAAATGAACAGGAGAACATCATTTTTAAACCCTGATTATTTTAATACAAAATCATAAAATGAAGTTCTAATGGAAATGGGAAATATTATGAAATTGAAGTAATTTATATTTGACAATTTTATACATTTGAAAGAATTAGTGATAATTATATTATCAAGTGGAGATAAGTTGTTTAATAATTAATAGAATAATTTTTTTTTATTTTTTACTTCTATTTCCAGTATACTTTTTTTTTTCATGGAAGTATACTTTTATTTTTCTGAACTTATATTATTATTATTTAAAAGTGAGGCAAAAGCAAAACATTTATTTGAAGATCCTTCTCCTCTGCTCACTCTCAACTCTGAAGCAATTTGACTATGTACAAATAATTTTTTTTAGAAGAAAGAAACTGAAATGCAGTGTGGCAGCAACGATTAATGTTCCATTACTGTTAAACAATTGTTGGAAATTGAAAGGAAGCAGAATTTTGGATTGCACCAGCAGCTGGGGAAGACGATAGCAGCATAGCAATTGGTATGGGTTAACGGAAACTCTCGTTTGTCCAGACCTGCCTTTTGTATTACTCCAAAGTAAAAGGGGACAACTTTTCGCAAATTTTTATTTTTATTTTATTCAGACCTCTCAAATTCATCAGTTTCAAGAAAGTCTTCCCTACCCCAATTGCTTTACCTTTCTTCTGAGCTGGTTAACGTCATCTTCTCAGGAAATCAGAAACCCAGAAGAACCCTAAATTTAAAGATGGCCCAAGCTGCACAAAACCCATGTAAGTATGTCTTCTGCGTGTGATATGCAATTCCAGTCTATGATATTGATTACTACTACAAGGGCTTTAGAGTTTAGATATATTCTTTTGAATTAACTGATGGCATTTAAGGGAAAAGGCTCCCGGGAATAGGTTGTTATGAGCGAGTGGAATTAGTCTTGCGAGTGCCTGTTAGTTGTTACTATGCTCTATTTATTGAACTAGATATTGGTTTGGCAGAATAGGATACGAACTGAGCTTTCTTTTCCAGGTTACCTAGATTGATTGATGAGGGCTTCAAAAATCTGTGAATCTGTGAGAACTTTTATGCTCAAAGGACTCTGCTTGCCCCCAAGCACTAATTTTATAATATTAACAAGAAAAGCACACTAACAGTTAGCCCACCTTAGCTACTTTTAGCTGAACTTCATCTGATTCTTTATTTCTTGGGTTCATTCCAACCTACCCCTATCAGTAAATAGTTGTCAATTCTTGCTCAAGTTCAATATTTGAATATTTTATTTTAAGTTGATTAGATATTAATGTTTGCATGGAATAACCTTGTCACTTCTGTACTTGCTGCAAAATGTATCAACTTTCTCATGTCAGAAGTGATCTAACTAAGCTCGTGGTCATAGTCTAGACTCTAGAGAATTTGCTCTTAGATTAGATGTGTCACACAACAAATTGACCTCATTATAACTGTTTCCTTCCCTCCTTTTCACTTCAGATGTGATCTAAACCGAGCTTATGGTCACAGTCTAGAAGAGGCTTTTCCCTTAAATGTATCACACAACAAACTTATCTCATTATGACTGTCTCCTTCCCTCCTTGTCACTATACACAGTTCCCTAGCTATTATCGGGTATTAGTTGAAGAACCACTGAAATGTTGTATCCTCTATTTCCTAGAGCCAAATGAAAAAGAAAAGAAAAGAAGCTGCTGGGAGATCCCAAAGGATTATCTTTAGAGATCTGTCCTCACTCTTCTATCTCTTTTCTCTTAAAAATGTCACTTATTTACTCATGAAGGCAGGGTTCTATATTCCACCTTTTGAATAATTTCAGTTATTTTATGTTTGTTGAAAAACAACAATAAGGACAATATCAAAAGTAGCATTTGGAAAATATGATATCATAATGGATGATCAACATGGGAAAATAATACTGATGTTTTGAAATTCTTGTTGTGGTGTTTGGAATAATGAATCACGTAAGTAATATAACTAGTGTTTTGAATTTTCAAAAATTCCTTGGAAATTTATGATTGCTTTATTTTTTTTCCAGGTTTTCATCAGCAGCAAAAAGTCATAATACCCAACAAGCAGGGCAATAAACTAGTTGGCATACTGCATGAATCTGGAACCTCAGAGATTGTTATCTTATGCCATGGTCTCGGAAGCTCAAAGGTGACTTTCCCAATGCATGAAGCCCCTATTTATTATTCTCATAGATATGTGTTATCTTTAAAATTGAATATGATACTTGATATCATACACATATAAACTGATTTAGTTATACTAATTATCTAATGAATTTCTCCCTTCTCCAGGAAGACAATATCATGATAAACCTCGCTTCTGCACTAGAAAATGCAGGGATAAGTTCTTTCCGCTTTGACTTTACTGGAAATGGGTAAGTTATAAGTATTACAGAGTGAAACCATAAAATCATTAAGTATAAACATATCCAAATTTCTATTTTTATAATAAATGTGGCATTACTCATTGCTGTAGATATTGGTTAGAGTCAGAAGCTACTAAAACGGTCAAGTTAAGCACAGAGTTATCTTAGTTTTTCATGCGGAAGAATATATCATAAAATGCTCTAGGAACTTTTCTACAATGCAGAGGCTTTAGAAGTTAATATTTAGGTGTTTAATGGATTTTCTGGAGTAAGTTGGTAATAGTTTTAATAATATTATCTTATTTTTAAAGATGCAAATGTTAGACTTTTTTATATTCTCAAATATTGGTAAATGAAGTATTGTGCACTAGTCATTGTGTTATTGATTACTGTCTAATCGCACTTCAAATTTTCCACAGGGTCAATGACAGTACAATTGATTATTTGTCTACGGTCCTTCTGTGGCTCATACAATATGATTGTGCATTCCATTTATACCATGTCATATATATGAAACTTGTGCTATCTGATCTTGACCATTACTCATCTTTCACACTATTTTATTTTGATTTGGTTGTTCCTTTCTAGGGAAAGTGAAGGTTCATTTGAGTTTGCTATGTATTGGAGGGAGGTTGATGATTTACATGCTGTAGTTCAACATTTCCATGAAGCAAATCGTGTAGTTAGTGCAATTATTGGGCATAGTAAAGGTTTGTTATATTCTTCACCATAAATTGTACTTCTACAAACAAGAGGTTATAGAACACATTTTAAAGAGAGAATTTATTTTATTGATTTTATCGGCTTTGATTGTTGTTGTTATGTTATAGTACATAATTGATAACGAGAAGCTAAAGTTATAATGTGTTTTCTTTCACTTGGTCTTTATCATCATGTCGGAAAACTTTATCATCAAGACAGGGCAAAACAAGAAAAAATGGGCTAGTTATTTATGTGTTGTATTTATAAACTTATTGTTCTTGGCCCTACAATATTGTACCATTGAGAACTAAGTATTGTTAATGTTCTTGATCAGCAAACATTCTCAAATTTCTTTTCTCTGTCAATTTATTTAGCAAGATTTAGGCATATTGGAATTTGAACTTTTACTAATTGTTGCTCTATTTTGATGCAGGAGCTAATGTGGTACTTCTTTATGGTTCAAAGTATCATGACATTAAAGTAGTTTTAAACCTCTCTGGTCGCTATGATCTGAAGGCAGGAATTGAAGAACGCTTTGGTAAGGATTTTATGGAACGAATGAAGAAGGAAGGTTTCATTGAGGTGAAGAATTCAGGTAATCTGTCACTTAATCAGGCATGTGATCAAATGCCTGAATTGGTTTCTACGCATGTTGTAATGGATGCTTTAAGAAAATTTTTCTCTATAATTACTTGTTTCTCCATTCTGAACCTGCTGTTAAATGGATTTTCTGAGTCCAGTGAATCGAGAAATATGATTTGATTTATGTTTGCTATACCCTTTTTAATAGAATTTTGAGTTGGTGGTTACTTTTCCATCACTTATTTTTTTAGATATCTTGACACTTGATGGTAACATTTAAAATGAAGTATGTGACATAATAATGTCTCTCTGTCTCCCGCAAGCACATGCTCATGCAGTCACCTTGTTATTGTTTATGAACTCTAAATAGAATCTACTTCTGTAGGAAGTTCTGGTTATCGTGTCACTGAGGAAAGTCTGAAGGATCGCTTAAATATAAACATGCATGAAGAATGCCTTAAGTATGACAAGGAATGCAGGTAAGGGAAAAACGAAGGAATGCACGTGGCTAAAAATATTAATGTGTTATAATTTGTTTGAAAAATCTGATAAGAAATACGTAGGGGACTTAACCCCAATCTTGTAATAAAAACCAATAGTTCTTATAAAAATATATGATATTATTATAATGTGTGAATGTACAATGCTTGCCTTAATCACATCATGTATGACAGGGTCTTAACAGTCCATGGTTCTGCTGATGAAGTTATCCCTGTTGGAGATGCATTTGAGTTTGCCAAGATCCTACCTAATCACAAGTTACATATCATAGAAGGAGCTAATCACGTTTATAAAGATCATGAAGCTGAGTTAACCTCAGTCTCTGTGAACTTTATTAAGGAAACCTTGCATCTGGGCAAGGGTACTTATTAGGTATCTGTCCTGACCAGTTTATGAACTTTTGGTTTTATCCTCTTTAATTACAAAATAGATTTTTCTGTTTTGAGCCAAATGAATGTGCTGAATGCTGATGATGACAAACTTGCATCTGCAGGTCCCTGTGTGTGTTATAGTTTAGAGAGATCTGTCCTTATGCTTATTAAACGAGTTTTCACTCTTTGGTTGTGTTGAAGGAGAGAGCAGAATGGGGTGAGCAATATCTGCCCATATTATTTGCTTATTAAATGTAAAGTCAATGTGTAATGTTAACAACTATGCACTGCAAACTATTATCACGTGGTAAAAAAAGGTTGACTTCCTAGTTGCATCCTTCTATGCTTTCAAGTATTGTAAGAAGTTGCTAAGAAATTTGTAAATCTCATCCATTGCTCATGAACTGTATGGCGTGATTGACCTTTGTGTATACTGTTTTTACTGCATAATTATGGATGAGTTACAATTTTGATTTATACCTTCCTATGCTAATAATGGAATTGCATATTCAAATCTTATCTATATGGTTCATTACGGGATTTTTTTTCCTGTAAGTGCCTTTTTTTGTCGTACTTTTTACTAGAAAAAGGGAATTTGGACGGAGTTCATAAAAAACTAATTAAAAGAACTTCAAAAAAAGAGCCAAAATTAGGCTTTTTTTAAAAAGTCAAAATTTCCGACTTTTTTAAAAAGCACCTGCCAAATTCTATTATGTGGAAAGCTCTTTTTTTTTTTTTTCGTTTCCAGTGTAAGCAAACTCGTCCGACCACCTTGGACGTCGTGTAGCTACAAAGATTTGTAGTGAATGCATTTGAGTAATGGAAATTTGTAGATGCTTTTTTTCTCTTTTATCGTTTGTCTCTTTGTTGCTGTCTTCTCTTAATATTTTCCCATTGCTCTTGCTATGATCTCTCTTTTGATATTGTGCTTCCTTACTATTGAAAAAGAGACACAGAAGTTTCGTCCCTTCATAACATAGAAATTCAGAAAATAATATAATGAAATTGCGTAACAAACTACTGCCATAACTTTTACAGAGTTCAGACTCCCTAAACACATGCATGTTTTGCTCACTCTGGCTCAATCTCTACTACTGCTAAATTTTAGTGCTTAACTTGCACGTATTGATTTCACATTGTTCAAGATCACTTCTAATTGTTTGCATTTGCATATGCTCATTCTAAGATGCTTGCATTGCATGCCCTTGGATGTCGAAAAATTCGTAGGTGCATGTGCTTGCGTTATATTGTTTGTGCACTAATAAATAATAATATATAACATGACTGTAACACAAATTGTGTGACCAAGCTAAGTTTTCCTTTGGTTGGTTGTGCTGGATTTCATTCCAAGCATTGTCAAGTTTGGTATTTTGAAATAACAAATTGAGACATGAGAGTTATCGAAGACATACATTGGTTGGATAAGAGAAGTTTAAGGCTATATAATATATATATGTGATGATGATAAATAAAATTAATTATTATAACAGAGAGATGCACACTTTTTACGCAATTCTTTTTTTAATATTTTTATTCATAGTACTTGAAAAAAATCTAATAATCTACTATAGAAAGGCATAAGGCAATGCTGGTAAGATTGCAGTGCTTAGTTATTGGTAGAAGATTATACGATGTACAAGCCACTAAAATGCAAATTGAATTCTTTCCTATGATAAGCATTTCATTTTAAAACCAATTTACACTAGTGGCTATTTTGTATATATATATATATATATATATATATATAGGTAGAAAAACAAACAGAACAAATGGTATGTAAGAACAAAATTCAAGCTTTTATATATAGACCAAAACTAATTGAACAGGAACAAAGCTCTATCATAACTCATCAGTGCATTCAAGAGCCAAAAAAGTAGGTAATTTTGAACTGAGTGGATTAGGAGAATTTAATTAAAGGGAAGAAGAAAGAGATGGAGAGAGGAAAATGATGAAGGTAATGATGATAAAGATATTAATTAATGGGGTTGAATTGAATTATTAGTAGTTGTGGAAAAGAAGGAAGTTAATTAGGGTTAGGAAAAATGTGTGTTATGATTAGCTAGATGCTATCCTAAATGGATACATGTGTTTAATCCTTTTTTAATATATATGTATTAATTGTCAACATTAGTATAATTCACAGTGTGTGAATGTTCGGATCTTGTCTTGGATTTTCCACAACAACAAGACATCAATCCTTAAAGCGTTTCTGCTGTGTTGGCAGCAAGAAAAAGTCAAAAAAAAATTATGGAAGCTGCTAACTTTCTCTGTCTCCTGATTGCCTGCAAGCTGGAATTAAGTGTTACAAATTAAAACCTCCACCTTTTTTCATTTTTTCTTACATTAATACATTATATATATATATATATATATTCAAATATTTACAAATCTGAAAAAAAAAAATAATCACTGTACTTGCTTGGTGATATGTATCATAGTTTTGATAAAAAAAAATTTACATTTTACTAATTAATATGAATTTATTTATAAACATAGTATATATATATATATATATATATATATAAATCTTGAATTCATTAAGTATATAATTACGCAATTCGATCTTTTGGGGAGAAAGATAACAATAAAAATAAAGGCACTCATATAATAATTAGATGAGTTCCTTTGGGTCCCCGTTTAGGCCGCAAAGCACATTACTTTAGTTAATTTAATGGAGTAATATTATATAATTTAATTAATGATGAAAAGTGATAAAAGTTTCACTTTACGGGGCAAAAGCCGATGGGAATGGATCAGAGTAGCTTTATTACCGAATCTGATTAACAATGATAACGAAAAAGAAAAAGGAAAAAACAAATCAAAACACACCACACCCACACCCTCTAATCACTTCACAACAAAAGAATGACAGCTAAATCAAGTTAATTTACTTTTAAACATTTTCATTCATTACAAAAGAAAAAAATAATAACTCGTTGCTTTCTGCTGTGTGACAACGAAGGCCCTCGTGGGTCTATGGCCCTCGTGCCTACTCTCTCTCTATATATATAAAACCATAAAGTTTATTCTAATTAACATGGGGTAACGAGATGGTTCTTCTTCTAATTTGTAAATTTTGTCAACTGTATAAAATAAATTACTGTTTTATATATTAATCTATAACTGAGTTAATGTATAAACAAATTAAATACATTAATTATTGGCCAAATTACTCTTTTGATCCTCAACGTTTGCACGAAGTTTAATATTGGTCCTCAACGTTTTTTTTAGGTCAAAATTAGTCATCTAACGTAACATCTGTCTGGTTTTGCCATTAAATGCTGACGTGGAAGGCGTATGTGACACACCTTCTCTTCTATGTGTCATCTTTAAATAACATGACACCCTCTTTCACTCCAACTCAACAAAACGATATCGTTTTGATTCAAATCAAAACATTTAAATGAATCAAAACGGCATCGTTTTGCTGAGTTTGACTGAGAGAAGGTGTCATGTCATTTAAATATGACACGTAGGAGAGATGGTGTGCTACATAAGTCTTCCACGTCAGCATTTAATGGTAAAACCATACAGATGTTACGCTAGAGAATCAATTTTGACCAAAAAAAAAGTTGAGGACCTAAAATAACTTTTTCAAACATTGAGGACAATATTAAACTTCGTGCAAACGTTAAGGACTAAAAGAGTAATTTGGCCTTAATTATTTTAGTACTTTATAATTAAGATACGCCTCTTAAAAGATTCTATCTACATGCTAACACATTCAAGATAAATATATACGTGGGTTTGACTTATGAAATGCTTCATTTTGGTTACGTATTACTATTTTCTTGTAACTTCAGCCTACGTGTAATTCCAACTGGGATTTGAATTTTGAACCTTCAAAATAAAACAAGTGTTGTATCAACTTTCTTTAAAGGTTCAAATTAATTTTCAAAATTCATATTAAGAAAACTTGAGCTTTTGAGGAATCAAAACCCCATTTAATTATATATACAAATAAATAAAAGCTTGAAAACATTAATAGACCCACAATGTGTGTAGAGTATACACAAACTTTTGCGATCCATGAATGGTTGTACCGTCCATTGATGGGCTACAAACTTTTAGTTACTTTGATTATTGCTTGTAAAGCATGCAGTGTTATCTAATTAATTAAATCTACTCATACATATAAGGAAGAAATTAAATTAAAGATGTTTGCTTTATATTAAAAAGATGGGTTTTGCTAACCAGTGCCCTAAACTGGTTAAGGAAGCATTAAATGAGGTTAGGTAGTCAAAAAGTGCATAGAAATCAGAATTTATATTAAATGTGTTTTTCTATTTTTCTTAAAGACACTAATACCCTCAACCTATTATTTAATAAACATTCATAATAATATTTTTTATATTTATTTCTTTGTATTTATTTATATTCTTTTATTTTTTATTTATTGTGTTAAATATATTGGTCACGTTTTTATTTAATTGTTTTATATCATATAATAAGTTATATATCATATTTAATTAAAAAAACATTTTTCGTAAAAAAAATTTAAAAAGCAGTTAATAAAAAATAAAAGAATATAAATAAATACAAAGAAATAAATATAAAAAATATTATTGAGATGTAATTATGAATGTTTATTAAATAATAGGTTGAGGGTATTAGTGTCTTTAAGAAAAATAAAAAAACACATTTAATATAAATTCTGATTTCTATGCACTTTTTGACTACCTAACCTCATTTAATGCTTCCTTAACCAGTGCCCTAAGGGCACTGGTTAGCAAAACCCTAAAAAGATTATAGTATTAGAAGCCATTTGGTGTTATCATATCTATCTACGATGATTGAATCATGGAATACAGCTAGGATCGATGATCTCAAGGTGTAGCTAGCTAGGTACACACAATTATATTCGTTACTAACCTAGGATGTCAATTATTGCTAGGTTGCCCCCTCTATATATATATAAAAGGAAGAAATGCTAAAATAAAATTAAGAGACATAATAATAACATCATTAAGGGACAAAACACACTCATTGCCAATTAATTAAGCATGCATGGAGAGTTGATTATAGAGAAAAACATATAAATAATCAAAGTTATATTGGGATTGATCATTTGTACTTGTGCTGCCTGGAAAGCACCATAAACGCTCTCAATATATATATATCGTTTTCCACTTCCATCATATGCTTCCAAAGATACTAATCAATATGATGACACACAAAGTCATGAGAAACACACAAGAGAGAGAGAGCTAATAAAACAGACAGCTGTTTAATTAATTGATATCATTTTCTCATACTAATTTTGTCAACCTAACGTATCCAAGTTATAAATGAATTGCACGCCAAAAGTCGTGCTACTTAGTTTAATTAAATGAGGGGAAAAATGAAATGTAGAGTTTCTATTTTATTTAGAAAAATACAAAAATAAGTGTTTTCATTTATTTTTTTTAGGATCCATTTTGCAAAACTGTTCTGAAAAATGAAAAAAAAAACAATAATAGAATTAAACATGCCATGTTCTTATAAATATTTGCTACCTTATATATATGCATGTATATCATCATTTAATATTTAAAAAATAGAAGAAATTAATAAAATATAATAATAAATTATAAAAAGAATGTCTAAAAAAGTCATATCTTTATTCTGGGCTTTGAACCCCACTCTTCCTCCCTCTTTTTCTATCTGTCTCTAAGAAAACTACAAAAGAACAAAAGCTATGATCATCTAAGTCTGGGGTCATATACATACACCTGCACCCAGCTAGCAGATAGCTAATTATAATTGGGTGAGGGTAACAGCATTACCACCTATAGCTAGCTATTAATTAACTATATATATACTTTTTTTTCCTAAGGAAATATAATAAAAAAATAAAAAGAGAAATATAGCTTAGGTATAGGTAGCTAATTAATTATATTGTTGAAGATTCTCTGTCCAGGTGATAGAATCATTCTTGGATCGAAGTGATATTTTCTTTCTTGGAAACTGCTCCATTTAGTGCCAAAATGGTTTGCCCAGTCTTGCTGTGTGGTGTAGTGGGGAAGATACTGTTTCACCTTAATTCCAGCTCCTTCACAAAACCTCAATATCTCTTTATTTTGTTCATCAAATGCCTTCCAATCATCAAACCCACTCGAATGCAAAAATCCCACTGTGTAGAACACTTCCTCATCCGGTACACTCGCAGACATCCTATCGTTCCACCTGTATTTTTAATTTTTAATTATTTCCCATTATTTTTCTTTTAATAATTTTTAAAAAAATATTTTTTTTCCATTAATTTGGACGACTTACTTGCTTCGGTTCATGGGATAAATTAAGACGGGTCCTGTGGTGATGTTTCGTTTGAGGATGATATTCTTAAAAACGCCGGAATCAAAATCATTGATTCGAGATTTTGGTATAAACATGTTTAGCCATGGATGAGGAACGTCCCATAGCCCTTGTGATTGAAGCTTTAGTTCTCCACTTCGAACTCTATTCAAGAACTCAACAAATGACACATTTTTGTCGTAATAAAATCCAGGAACATAGCTTAGTCCTTGGAGCAAAACTTGTACATCCTACACATACATACATACATACAAATAAGAAAAATAAATTAATTTAAAATAATTATTAATTGGATTGAATTAAATTATTTAATTTGTATATATATACCTTGTCCACATTATGCTGAGAATGATCATCATAGTATTTGGCCACTTCGAGGCAGTATAGGACGGTGTGTTGAAGTAGTAGGGAAATAATTTTGGGATGGTCTGACAATGGAAAGAAAGAAGATCTCCAATTATTGATGGGGCCTTGGTGCATTAGAAGCATCCCTTCCAAATAATCTAATGCATTATAATTATAATTATTTTCCTTCTTTTCTCCATTGATTGAGATTAATCGTTCTTGGTCTTTTGTAAAAGCAGAGAAATCATTGTAGATTAGTCTCACCCACTTAACCTGCGAACAACAAACTCTCCATTATCTATATATATTATTGCCCTTGTACTAACGTACCAATCAAAAGTAATGCAATAATGCATGCATGCTAGCTAGCTATATATATCATAGACATGTTTATGCAATTATTAATTCCCAACAAGGATTAATTAAAATATAATTATTTATCTAATCATTTCAGACTTCATCATAATTTCCTTTTTTTTAATATAAAAGTAAAAAAATTAAAATGAGGTGGAAACTCGGAAATATATACGTCGTGTCGTGTGTATATACATACAGACATGCACCAACGTAGTATGAACTGAATGACTAATGTGCCAATTAAATCAAGAAGTTTGATGTTTGGGAAAAGGACATTTTTTAGAGTAGTTCCAATAAATATGATAGTTGAAAAATGTGTCAAACAGAGTTTTGACGTTACCACCAAGGTATGAATAGTGGGAACATATACCGAGCTATACAGGACAAAAGTAGTAGTCAATTTTCTGTACACAAAATATATACCAGACGTTTTGCTTGCATACATATATAATTTTATATATATATATATATATATATATATATATATATATAGATGTGCATGACATTTTTTCTTTAATTTTAAAATATAATATAAAAATATTATTATTATATTTTAAAATAATTATTTTTTTATTTTCTCACATCACATCACATATTTTATTTTATATATATATATATATATAATTTACCCGTTTAGGAGCTGGGTGAAGCGCAATTCTTGCCCTTGCTATTATCCCAAATTGTCCTAAGCCCCCAAGAACGCCATGAAAAAGCTCTGAGTTCTTCTGTGAAGAGCAGGTTAACAAATCTCCCTTTCCTGAGTCAATTGCAGCACACAAATTAAATTCTTTTAATATTGTAAGTTGCATGCATGTGTTTCTTATAATGCCGGGAGTAAAATCTGTCGCCCTCAAATATTTCAGCTTTCTCCTTCTTCTCCCTTTTAAAAATTTTTTTCTATAAAAAAAGTTGACCGAATGAGACTTAGCCCAAAACAATAGACTTAAGTACGTTCCCAGAATAATTTATTAATTATTTAGCGCATTAAAAAAAAAAAAAAGGAGGCTATGACCATATGGGGGATCGGAACTGGTCCTGATTAGAATTCTTCACTCAGGAGGGACCCATTTGAAAACACTTGCAACAATATTCACCAAATTTCCAGACAAATTAACAAACCACTTATTTTAAATTTATGTCCAAAGACAAGAGCGAATCAAATTAAACTCACAAAAAATGCAATACACGTGAAAACATTATACACACACACACACAATTAAATTGGATCTGAGAAATAAAATATTGATATTTGAATTTGAGAAGGTTATGATAAGCACTAAGCAATATAATAACGCATAGCATACATATTACATACCAGTGATGACGTCCATTTGATGAACGTTAGCGATCTGAGGTCCGTAACGGAAAGTTTGACCACCGATACCGGCGTTGGAGAGCGTGCCTCCCACCGTCATGTAGAGATAATCAGTCCAGGAAGGCGGTGCAAGTCCACGTTGGAGCGTCGCGTGCAACACGTCAATCCACATCTCTCCGCCTCCCACGTCAGCATAATCGTGAGACACGTTAATTCCGTGGCCAAGGGTGGGGTTTCTCAAGGCGCCCATGTCCAGCACGACGCCGTTTGGAGCCATGGCTTGGCCGCGAGTGGAGTGCCCTTGCCCTCTCGCCGCTATGGTGAAACCACCCGCGTCGACTGGGCTGTTGTAGGAGGACCGCACCAAGCTCACGACGTCGTATAGGGAGGACGGGCGAAATACGGCCACCGGAGATTGGTGGTGGACGACGTTGCCGAAGTCCGACGACGCCAATTTCATGGTGTGAGGGTCGTTATGGAGTTTGTGGGATATGTCTGGATCAGAGAGGAGCAATCGTGGCCGTGGAACCACTTGGGTGTTGCCAACGGTCGAGATCAAATGGATTATGGTTATTATTGTTAGTATCAAATATGTAGGAAAAGGGAAATTCTCGCCCATTCTCATATATTGGTGTGTAAGTGTTTAATTTGGTAATGGGAGTGAAGCTTGGGGGGGGACTATATATAGAGATAGAGCAGAGGACTTTCTTTGCATGAAGAAGATGGAGCTAGGATCGAGATGATTATTCTTTGTTTGGTAAAGGAAACGACGTCGTAGGTGGGGCTAACAGTAATTAAGAGAGAGATTCAAAATTTCAAAGTTCAAAGATACGATACGATGGAACAACACATACAAAAGATATCCATTACAATTAATTTTCTCCTTCCCCTTCCAAAACGTCATTCAAAGATTCACAATTATATATGAAATTGCTTCACTCCTTAATTTCTTAAATAAATGTGTTATAATATTGAATTATTTATTTTTACGATTTATATAATTAATAAAAGTTAAGAAATTAAAATATATATAACATATGGGCGGGGTACGTGTTTCGTGTGATTTGTGAATGCATCATGAATCATGATGATGAGGAAGATTCGCAGCAATTGAACCCACAGGTTTGTTGGATTGTTGTGGGCCTTTGGATTTACGCAGAGAGAGAAGGGAGATGTGTGGACCGTTGGATCTTGATCTGGCGGTCAACATAAGGGTCAAATTTGGTCAATTGTTAGAGTGGAGGCTCCCATAGATTATTTAAATAATATATATATTGAAAGAAATTGGCGTTTGTTAGTTTAGGAATAGGGGTGTGCAAAATCGATCAAACCGAATCAATCGATCCGATACAAATTAAATTGACTAAAACCAATAAAAACCGACTACATAATCGAATGGATTAGTTTATTTTCTTGATAACCAATTTGGTTCAGTTCGGTTGATGAATGAGGTTCAATCCCAATTGAACCGAACCAAACCAACCGATTATAATTTTTAAAAAATATTAAAAATATTTTATGATGTTGAATTATAATTTTAAATTTATAATATTGAAATATTGTACTAATAACTTTACTCACCTCTATTTAGGAATTAGGATGAATTGAAGGGGCATGCAGATGCAGTCAAAATTAGGTAATAATAAAAAAGATCTATTAAGATTTTGTTTTTGGGATCAGAGGACTTGTCGTCATTGCATTCACCTTTAATTTTCTGGTTCAATATGGACTCAAATTAAAGGGTTATATATGTCAAATGGGAACTAATGAGGGAGACATCAAATCAGATTTGCTTCGCCCCAAGATTTTGTTTGTGAGCATCCATGGCAACATGTAATCAATGAAATTAAAGTCAAGCTTCCCAAAATGCAACTATAGTTATATATACACACCAATATAAATATATAAATGTTACCTTGTTTCACTATAAATATCATCACTTAATTAAAAATGTCTTCTTCTGTAGTGACACTATATTCATTTATTTTATTTTATTTTTCTAAATATTATAATTGAGCTGTTCTTAGCCATCTCAAAGAAAAACTAAGAGACTATATATAGATTCCATGCTATATTAACTATTACATAATTATATTGGTCCCTCATTATATATAAACTATGCCCAATTGCACAACTATATAATGGAATTAAAATGAGGGTAGCTAACAGAGCCTATATAGTAAAGCAACATGGTTTTTTTTTTTGGGTGTAATTAAATATATAGCAAAAACACCTGGCGTGAATTTTATGATTAAAAAAATATAAGAAAAAAACAAGGGCATGCCATGCACATTGCATACGCAAGAGAGAATCCAGTCATATATATATATAGCAATTAATTATCAATATAAATTTGGGTCTAAATTAATGGGATAGCTTCTGGGTGTGTCTATAAATCTATATAGTTGGGTGATTAATGAGTGTATATATAGGTAAGTATTGGCTTGCAGGCAATTAAACAAAAAGAATTATATATAATTATAGAATAAAAAAGTGTGAAAGAGAATGTCATAAAATTCTAACTAAAAATCAATCTATCTATCTGTACCGAATTTGTTGGTTTGTGGGGGGTGTCAGAAATTGAAATAACAATAACAAATAACAAATTAGCCAAAGACAAGTAAGTGTGATGTGTGAGGTCCTAATTAACAATTATGAAAGAAATTAAATAAAATGAAGACATTGATTGGAAGTGGGGGGAATTAGACCAAATTAAAATCAATTCAAAGAACAATCTTTGACCTATAGATCTCGCAGGTAGGAGGAGCTATCGGATAGCAAGACCCTCCACCATGCATGGGTCTCTGTGGAACCATATTCTGCCAATGCTTCTCAATTAAGATTTGTAATCTTTGACAAAAACATGTGCCCCATGCATCATTAATATTAATTAAATATATATAATTAATGACCTAATCTATATATATATATATATATATATATATATATATATATATATATATTCTTGTCATTAACTGCCAAAACACATAGAGCCAATGGGAATTCAAAGATGCTCCATCAAACTCTTTTTTGGAACTAAATGAAGATGAAATTTGTCATTTATAATTTTGATGGCTACAAATGAGCATACCTTCCCACATGTTCAAACAGTGACAGTTAGGTCTTCTACCTAACGAGGCAGATTACATATTTTAATTAATTATTAGAAAAACAACCAAAAAGAATGGGGAAAAGGTTCGGTCTTGGAACGATATATCGTAATCTGATCAATCTCGTTACGTTGGAAATGTTTGGTGGATCAAATTCAATTCAACTATATACATATATAAATGTACCACTATTAACGACTCACATATATCTTAACTTTGACACTTACTAGTGAATTATTATGAGCAACATATAATATACAATGAACTTGCACTGAATTCCTATCTCAATATCTCTATAATTAATGACTCTAGTAAAGCCATAATCATGATAATCTTCACCAAGTAGCTAGTGCCATGGGATGGATGAATCTAGACCTAGTTCTTCTTTTTCTTCTAATTTTTGACTAAACCAACAACAACACACACACAATAAAAACCTTTTTCCACTAAGCAGTATATTGTTGTTGTTTCTTTTTCGACAAGGTTCTACGCTGGTTGTCAACGACCGCAACCTTCCTCTTTTATCGAGATTAAAAACTATAGCTATGCAAGCATATAGATGGAATTAAATTTTTGACTAAATTAACCAATATATGGACAAATAAAACAACCTTAATGAAGCGCTAATTATACTGTTAATGTGAGATATCAAAGTAAAAGGACCTAGCTATGATCAAAGCAAACTAAGCTTGTGGAAGATGGTGAATGAATGAATGAATAATAATATAGATGAGATAAGTTTGAAGAGAGAGAGGGGGGGTGGTGGAGGGCACTGTTAGTAAGATATTGGAGATCTTTATGGGGACCAAAGGCAGGCAAGAAAAGGCACAAGATCACGTGGCTTCTAAAGAAACAACAACAATATACTCTTTACAACTTCACAGTGCTAACACAGAGCCAAAATCCATCCCATGTGTCACTTTGATGGCACATAGATTGTGCAATAATATATAATAAAGAGAGGGCGCCGTACGTGCGTGCATGGAGTTTGAGGAAGCCAAGCATGTGACCAACAGACACACATCGAGAACAAGACAGACATATACACACACACATATATTTATATATATGTTAATTAATTACTCATATATATATCTCTTTCCTTCGTTTTGCCAACTTCTAGCTAGCTATGATCTGTTATATGTGTGTACGTGATATAATGCACCTTTCAATTTTTCATTTTGAAAGTTGTGAAAATGGCAAAACCATGATAAAAGTCTCATCCCCTCTTGTACCACAATATCTAATCCTATTCCTACCCTACTAGATACTCTTTCATTTTTCTCTCTTTCTACGTACTCCTTTATGCCACTTTGCTGTAAAAGAGTCGTGTCGTGTGTCATATATCCACTCTAATTAATTAGCTTTTGATTACTTTCTTTCTTGTTTAAAGTTTTAACAAAAACCACCATTCATTTATAATAATTCCATTCCGAAATGCATATAACCAAGTGTGTTTGTTAATTAAGAGAAGAGAAAATTAAGGGAGGGGATAAGGATGGAATTCAGGTAATGAGGTCCCTCTCTACCTAACACTGAAGTCCAAATTGGAGGTGCCACCTTATCGGAGGCTCTAGTTAAGTAGCTACCTAGGCTGGTCCAGCCTCCAAGTTTAATTTGAATGTGTTTTGTTTCAAATATTTTTGGAGTTATAACCTCGTCTTAATTTCATATATATCATCTTCAAGTTAATCTAATTATTAAGCTCCTTTTTTCCGTATCAATTGAGATGCGTAATACTGTCTATGTGGTAATTAACATATGAAATTGTTAACTGTCATATATATATATATATATATATAGAAGCTTCGTATATATTTAGTCATGTCACGTTTTCTAAAAAAAATGGAAAATCAAATAATCAAATCACTTATAAATTTTGTAATTTGCATGTCAATTATTTTTATCAACTTAAATTAATTAAATATGATCATATAATTAAGCATATAATCCTCTGTGATCATGAACTGAAGGAACATTTCAAAATGTATCATTTATATTATATAAATCTATAATGGGATCGGAGAGCTATAGATTACAAAAGGAGGAAAATCTCAGAAACATGGTTTGAGGGGAGAGAGAATAATTAGGTAGGCGGAGGGAGAATTATGTATAAACTAGGATAGTGTAATGGTCTAGAAAGAATGAGACATAATCAACATGGGTATTAGCATTATTGGGGGATATATATGTATAACTTATTGGGGGATATATATGTATAATTTATTGGGGGATATATATGTATAATTGTATAGATAACAGATAAGTGTGCACGTGGACTTGGGATTAAACACACTAATAAATTAAGTGGTTTAATTTGGCCAAAGCTCGGTTCCCACCTGCCTAACATATAATTATATGCATGCATTAATTGAGCAACAAAAGGAACGGCAGCATGTATGTAAAAACATATTCTTTACATCATTTTGACAAATTGTAGTCGTTTTGCTGAGTTTGAGTGAGAGAGGGTGCCATGTCATTTAAATATGATACGTAGGAGAGAGGGTGTGCCACATAAGCCTTCCACGTCAACATTTAATATTATTATCCAATTAAATAATATGTATGCTGATGAGTGATTGTTGATGAAATAATTTTAGGAAAAAACTTAGGTCCATTTTCTTATGTTCATTTCATCAAGTTTCACCAATCATATATTGTATTTACACTCTCTCTCTTATATGATTGGTCATATAAAAGGTGGTCTTCTATATTCTCTCTCTACTGTGATTGATCATTTAAACACTTTTTGCCACGTGTCATATTTATATTGAAAAACTTGATGAAATTGACATAAGGAAATTGATCTAAGTTTTCTCCATAATTTTATTGGTATAACTTGATGACAAGATATATTTCACCGTTCATTGCCTTTAATTTGTCCCCGTAGTTATGAACCGCAATATTGATGCATTAATTAATGTGTTTATATTTTTTTCTTTTGGCCATAATAAGAATATAAAATGGGTTAATTTAATTAGTTTTGTGGAAGGTGTGTATAAGATGTTTCTGAGGGTACCACATTGTGTCCCATTGATATAAAGTGAGTTGGAGCATAATGTCAGTGTAATGTCGATGCTTGCTTAAAGTGACATCCAACTTGCCCCGTGACAATAATCATAGTGTTCAAAAAGATTAGACATTTAAATCTAGGGCTAATCATTACTTTGATTAGATCATCAGCTATCTAGCTACCTAGCTAGCTTCTTAATTCATGAATTTAATTATGAAAAATAAAATAACATAAAATAATGTGTACCCCTAATTTTGAGTAGAAATAATCAGTATAATAATTAAATGTCAAATTGCTTGAATGATATATGGATCGACTACTAATTATATACAGATCAGACACTTCTCCCAAAATTGATTTGAATTAATCTTCAATATTCATGCAATGCCGGCCAGAAGTAAAGTATTTTGAAGGAATTGAATCTATCACACTATCATCCTCGCCTCTCTCTTCTTTCTTTTTTTCTTTCTTCTCTAATAAAACACCAGTTAGTGGGAAAATTCATATATATATATATATATATATATATATAAATTACTCTTTTGGTTCTTAACGTTTGCACAAAGTTTAAATTGGTCATTAACGTTTTAAAAAGTTATTTTAGGTCCTCAATATTTTTTTCGGTCAAAATTAGTCATCTAGTATAAGTGCATAACATCTGTCTGATTTTGCCATAATTTCCTTATATTCTAATTTTATTTTTGATTAAATTATCCAAAAACTCTATTGAATTCTGATTTAATCAATAGAGTATTTTAATGAGGATAGAATTATTCTAATAATTAAGATGTTCTATGCACAAAATTTATACTTAATATTTTGCTTACATAAAATTAATCTTTGTATTAAAAAGAGTAGGGGTTTTGATGGGTAAGCAATGGGAGAAGTTTGTACTCACAAGTCACAAGGGGTCATATATTGTTAATTTGTTATGGACTCTCTTCCAATTTTATATATATATATATATGTTTGGCTAAGGTACCAATTAATGGGACCATGTATGCTTCTTCGGTTTCAGTTGTCATGGATCTAACTAGTAACTAGCTAGTTGTATGGCCATCAGAATATATAATATATAATGCAGCCAAGGTGTAATTTGTAATTAATTAAATTGAGAAGTTTTGTTTTTTTGTGAGAGTGAGGGGTTTGGAATATTAATGGATGAGTATTATTGTGTTGGGTATATATATATATTCGCTTTAGAGTAGGAGCATTTTTGCATGCCCCTTACAGTGAATCTTGGACAGTCAAAATAACCAGTTTCTTCATTTTGGAAGTTCATGACAGAAGCCCTTACTTTCTAATTTCTATAATATCAAAACATCAATTTCACTTGGACTACACTCCAAAATCCCCACCATAAAAGTTAAACCACTTGGGACTTGTTTGGATATACAGAATTTTTAAAAACAAAAAAAAATATTGTTTCAATTATTATTGTTTCCATTGAGAAAAAAATTGTTTTAAAAACAGAAAACATAGAATGATTAAAATAGATTCTGAATGGAGTTTTAAAGGGCCTTCTCCTATATATTTTGAAAAATAAAATAAAATGGTATGTTCTGAAAATCAAGAGATGTTACTTGCACTGATTGATACTTTTATAAAATCTCAGTTAGCTTGAATCAAGTAAGGAGTTAATTGGCACTTCTTGTGGATATATACTGGTGGCCCGTTTCAACAACAAAAAAATTATGAATGGAGTTGATGATCGTCCAATTTGAAAAACAAAGAAAAAAAAAATTAACGAGTCTTTTTATTAATTAATAGAATATATAAATACATAAAAATAATAATGCTGACCTAAACTCTTATAATTAACTTTTTAAAAACATGTAAGCACATATATAAAAACCGACCCTTCTAATTAATTCCTTGATCACTCTCATCTCACAAAGGGTCTAAATTTAAGAGGGACAAATTTTGAAATCAACATATATATAACACCAAAGTAAATCCAGAGAGAAGCCTTCAATTCTTCTCTATATTTTTCAAAAAGCTGTCCTCTTCTATAATATGATTAATATCCCTTCCTCCCATCACCAAATCTTTGCAAAGATTCTGCGTTTCTTGAATTGTCAATTTTTTAAGGTAAAACTATAACCTATTGGCTAAGACCCAGTACTGTAGTGTAGTGTCTAGAAAGTAACTTTCCAATCTTTTTTTTAAAAAAAAAAAATTAAAAATACAAAATACTGACTATTATAAGTTATTATGAAATAGTTTTATCAGCATGAGACAAGTTGATACTGACCAGATTGGAGCAACCCAGTTTAATACTACTAAAGTTTACCATAAACTTCAGGAAATGTTAAATAATTTACTCAATTTGAAATGTTCGTATAATTTACTACTCAATTTTTTCCTCTTTTCCTTTGATTTTTTCCCAACTTGAAGATGGTGACACACGGTTGAAATTTCCTCGTAATATCTAGAACAAATCTTCTACTGAACAAATCTAACAAATCTTCTACAAAGGATCAAAAGTTTTGAAGACAAATTCAAAAATCAAAGATATGAAGTCGACAAAAGGTAGAAGATTCCAAGAAATTGAGAAGATTTGGTACTTGGCTACCTAGCTACCTAGCTAGCTAGATATACAGTGCATTTGGTCAGTACTTATAATGAAACAAAATTCCAAATTTCCAATCCTTCAATATTGATGTAATATATATAAGGGGAAGAAAAAGGGATGGGTCGTATATGTATTAATTAACTAAGGAGGAAATTAAAGAAAAATTACACAACTTCGAAATTGAAGTTACATTAATCCCTATGAAACTGGTAAACCCTGAGATGCATACATCCTTTCATGAAAGGTGCAAGTCAGATGACACATACATATTAAATTAATATATCTCAATATATAAGCCAAATTTTATTTATATTAACTGTAACCATGCATGCATGCATGTATACTATAGATATACTGTTCTTAATTATTATATGAGCATTAGTGACTTTATTCTTGGTGATGACAAACTCAATATATATATATATATCCACACACACAGGCAAAAACAATGCTGGCATGTTTATATATCAGCTCACAGCTCATGTCTCCTACAATATCTTCTCTTCTCTTTTCTTCTTGTCTTTCATATATATATATATATATATATATATATATAATGTATAGTTAATTATGAGCTTTTCGTGCAGCACTAATTTTAAGAGAGAGATAAATACAACAAATAAGGCATATAATTATATAAATTGTTCAGGTAATCCTATATATATAATCATTTCGTCGACTTTATTTATTCTGTATTTTTTTCTAATTATCAGGTCAAATAATTCTTTAAAAATTTTTAAAATGTCATTATCACCGATGACAATAGTAGACGTAGTCTTATTAAAAAAAAGGTAAAAGAACATATTTTAGACGTTCTGTAATATTTTTTTACCAAATATATATTTTTAATTATTGAAAAAACCACTCTATATTAATTAGTCAACAGTGATAAAAGAATGAAAGCGAAATAAAATTAATTAAATCCAAGAGATGTATATATAGTCAATATATAATATAGTGACCTTATAGCGTAATTAATTAATAGCGATCGAGGCAATTGTGTGTTGTGAAAATGTGGTTTCGTATTGTTCACTTCATAATTAATAAATTAAAGTATATATATATATATATATATATATATATATATATATATATATATATATATATATATATTCTTTTGAAACTAAAGAGAGGTTAAAGTTGAAGAGATGAGATGGCATTGGGAGCAAATGTTTGTAATTCTCCAATTATAGTAATTATTTTGTCGTGGGCCGTAAAACAATAAAATGTGAAACTAGAAAAATGGGCGTGAGAATCTAAATGGTAATCATATCTTAAAGATTCTAGACATGATCTCCGCATGCACGAGTGAAGAGTGAACACACATACATTTTTCACGTCATCATAATCTACCAACAATATATATATATATAACTTTTTTTTGTCCACACACTATAACATTCTATTAATTTTGAATTTACAAATAATTTTTTTATTTACTATAACCTCGTTTAAATAATTAATTGCTTATACAAGTATATTTGTCTACGTAAATGATGACACTTATGTCAGATGGCCAGGTCATCAAATTCTGTAACAGTATCACTTTTCATTTGAATTGTTTAATAAAATAAAGGTTTTTAAGTGATATTTTTTTTATAAGCTGTGTAAGTTAGAAGATTATGATTTGATATTATAGTCAATATTAATATTGGAGGTCACAGTTACATTTATATATGTTGTTAAATAGTTAGACAGAGTTAAATAAATATTTATGGATACAACTGACAACAAATTAAGTTTAGAAAATAAGATTTACGAAGACACTTATATAGTTTTGGAATAAAAAAATACTTTTACTTTGTATATATGTTTATATTTATAGATGCTTGGACCCGGATCAGCTATAGTACACTGTGGTTACAGTGCAATCACAGTGCTCATCTTTACCATTCGTTCAATAAAAACGTATTTTTTTACGCCAATAAATTAAAGACATAAAAAATGAAACGGTGGAGATGTGCTATGTAACTGCACTTCAGTCACAGTGCACATCGGCTGATCCATTTTCGACATGCTATGCTATGTTTGGTAGCCATATATAGCTAGTTTGGTAGCCTTCTTCATCCTCTTTTCTTTCTACCAAACAAACTTCACTTTTTGCAATGTGATGAAATTATGTTTTTATCCTTACTTTTTTATCCACTTTTATTTTATTTTCACTTTGAATATAAGGACAAAATGATCATTTTATTCACTTTTATTCTATTCATATCAAATCACATTGACGTGGCATTTTTTTCTCCCACATCCTCTTATCATATATTTTATTGTATTTTTTAAATAAAAAATATATATTTTGTTACATAATGACCAAAAGACCAACGTCTATATATATTACATATTTTGAAATATCTATATGTAATTTAAAATTAGAGTAATTGGTGTTAAGTATTCGAATCCACCATTAATAATAACATATAAATTATTAAATATAAAACAATATTTTATGAATTTTAATTATTAGATTTATTTTTATAAAAAAATTTAGATTTATTAATATTATATATAACCATGAATACTTACTAATTATATTTACAGAGTTGATTTGATTTTTTTAATATTATTAAATATGATTACAATAATAAAGTTAAGAGAATAAAATAAAATTATTTTTTCATAATGACATTCATACTGTACTCAAAATATGAAATCATCACTCTTAAAAATATAATTTTTATATGTCTAATATATATAAATGTCCCAAATTAAAAACATAGTTCTTTTTCAAGTATCTTTATATATATAGAGATCATAATTACAAGAACAAAATCGAGAAAAACATGGAGTATCTAATTATATATGGACACTGCCGGGGGGATCACTACTTGCAAATATTTTAGTTGATTTTAAATGACTCATTTTAATTAAATGTTTAATTAGGCATATGTATGCTTGGCTTTTGTGAAGAAACTCCTTCCTATGTGGACCTCAACTGTCCCTGCGACCACCTCTCTAGAAGAACTTGAACCAATCTTTTTTTAAAAAAAAAACGAATTTATAAAGGAAATATGAAAGGTTATAGTGCTTTCACATTATATATTATTAGGGCAGTAATAATGATATAAAGATCAAATGTGAAAAAAAAAAAACAATGGTAGGTGTAATACGAGTGGTAGTGGGTCTGGACCATGCTTGCTATCTAGGCTCTATGTGATCCTTATATATATATATATATATAATTTTTTGTATATATCCCTCATGATGACAATTATATACGGTGGATGCATATATATATATGAATGAGGAGACTTGACTTAGCTTGAATAATTAAGCATGTGTTAATTGTTTCTTCGAATTAAAATCATGCTTCATATATACGTCAAACTGGTCCATATATATATATATATATATTGCATTTCCATCCTAATTAATTATAGTACAACAATCTTCACAATATATCTTGTGTCTCTGTATATTTATTGTTTTTTGAAATTCGTGTTTTAATATTGTCTCTCTTACCATTTTATCCACACTGATATGATACCAAATCTAAATCTTGACTAATTAATTAGTTTGCATTCATATATTGTTACATGTACATATCAAGACTTTAGGAGACATAATTGATGAACAAGATCCAATCGTAATATTGAGGGTATATATGAGTTATGAAACAAATCCAATCTATCGTACTTGCTAGCTAGCTCTTCTAGAAGAATTATTTTATAGATCCGGATAGATTTTAAATATTTGAATCAGTCAAGAAACATACATATATATGGACTGTTTATTTTATAAAATCGGGAGAGATGAATAGAAAATAAAATAGATAACGTTAATATATATCATATCACTGTGTATATATATATACACTAAAAAAAATTGAGTATTTTGAACAATATAAATTTCAACGATTATTTAATTGTTAAAAAAATAAATAATTAAATATTAGTCATTGAAATAAATTGTAAAAAAAAAATAATCGCTATAAAAAAAGAGTATTTTTAATAATATATATTTCAACGGCATCAAAATTAAAATACTATTATTATTCTGTCAACAACTTATTTTGACAATTAAAATTTAATAGTTAAAAATATAACTTGTTATGTTAAAATTTGAAAATACTCATATTTGTTAGTTATATTATGATAATTTTTTACATTTGGTGACATAATGTAATATTGGATATTTATAATTTGTTATTTTTTGTTTATACAGCTAGCATATCTTTGTGAAAGGTATGAGATCGACGACATTAATTAGTTAACAATAAAGTGTCATATATCATATCTCAGGATTGAATGACATTATTGGTTCAATAGATTTTGTGAGAATACTAATTACAATCCTGATACTGTGGTGGAAAGATTAATTATATTCATGCACCATATCTCCACAGAAACTTTTATATATCATATATATTACTATTTACTAGACCTACAGTAAAAAATAATATATAGTATATATATAAAATTCCAAGTCAAATTAAAATTAAATACGTGAAAAAGATCAAAATGTGCGTACGTAAGATGTAATTTAACGGTTTTAGTTAAGAAATTTTAATTGAGAAGGGATATAACAACGGAAAATTGATTGTGATGAATTTGAAACAAAAAACGATAGATGTGAGAAAATCTACATATATTAATTAATTAAGGTTTGGTACATACAGTGTGTTATAATTAAGCTAGCTAGCCCATGACTTATTGATAGTATAAGGAGTTGAAATTTGAAGCCTAGGTAGGCAGGTGTATCTAACTAAGTATAATAATTAATGTTAATTATTGAAAATGGCTTGGCCAGGTGACAATATATTCTTGGGATCATATCTTTTTTTTCTGTGTTGAAAAAGTTTCCATTTGTCACCAAAGTGTTTCTTCCATTGCTCTAGCGTCTTGTACTGTGGAAGATATTGTTTGATGTGAATACCATTATCCTCACAGAAGTGCAATATCATTTGATTCTGAGTCTTGTATGCTTCAACCATATCCGACTTGCTTGTGGGCAGAAGACTCATAGCGTAAAATACATCTTCATCCGGAACCACCGCAGACATCCTATCTTCCCACCTACATGCATGCATGTAATTAATTATAAGTTTTGAAATATGTAATTTATTTTAATTTAGTCTTTAAAAAAAATATCAAATTAGTCTCTAAAAAATAAATTATATCTCAATTTAGTCATTGAGAATTTTTATAAACATAACTAACCAAAAATTTTCGAGGGTTAAATTGAAACGAATTGAATCCAGACAAATTACCTCTTTGATGAACTATATTTGGCATTTTCATCTTTTAGAAATTAAATTGAGGACCAAAATATTAATCTATATAGTTTCTAGTCTATAATATATATATCTATATATATATGGCTTTGGAGTTTTTGGTGTCACACAACCAAAGTGTGACACCAAAAAAATAACTTCCCCCTCAACTTCCCAATAAATAACCAAGTATGATAGGTGGTTACTCAAAAAATGGAGAAGTGCATAACTTCTCATTTTTTAATTTTTTTATTTTAAATTATGATTAAAATTATATTTAAAATTTTTAAAATATTAATTTTTAATCATCTTAAAATATAATAACTATTTTATATTATTTTAAAAAATTTAAGAATAAATTACATGTATGCACGTAGGTGCATGCGAAACCTCTAGTATATATATATATATATATATATATATATATATATGTGTGTATGACATGACTTACTTATTTCGATTCATGGGATAGACTAGAACAACTCCAGCAGTAAGGTTGTTCTTGAGGATAATGCCTTTGAATACGCCTTCATCAAATTCCAAGATTCGAGATTTTGGAACGAAGAGGTTCAACCAAGGGTGAGGCAGATCCCAAAGTCCTTGTGATCTAAGGATAAGCTCGTCACTGTGGACTCGGTTCAGAAATTCCTCGTACGTCACATCTTTCTCGAACATAAACGTAGGCACAAACCTTAACCCACCAACCAGCTCTTCAACTTCCTGTTAATTAATTAATTCCGCATATAAATACGTCCTTAGCTTGTCAGTTTAATTAATATATACAGTATATTAAAACAATGAGTAATACAATTAATTAATTAGTTACCTGATCGATGGTTCCGAGAGAATCGTTGGTGTAATATTTGGCAAGCTCCAAGACATAGAGGATATTGCCGTTCTGAGTCAAGAGGGAAATGATTCGTGTTTGATCAGACGGTGGGTAAAACGAAATATCTAATGGATCTTGCTTTAGAAGAAGCAACCCTTCCAAATAGTTTGGAGGCTTCTTTTGGGCCGTTGAGATTAAAATTTCTTGATCATGGGTTAGGGCACCAAAATTATCGTAAAGCATGCGCACCCACTTCACCTGCACATATATATAAAAAATAATTAATTAAATGAAAATGAACACATATATATAATTAACAATTAGAAAGAGGTATATATATATATATATATATACACATACTCTTGTAGGTGCAGGCCCTAAAGCAATACGTGCTCTGGTTATAACCCCAAATTGGCCTAATCCTCCAAGAACACCGTAGAAAAGATCCGAATTTGTCTCAGCAGAACATGTCACTAATTCTCCTTTTCCTGTACAAATTAATTAACCCACACTTCAGCTTAATGTTTACCTATTTACTAAATTTTGTATAAAATACAATTGTTTAAAAATTTAATAAAAATGAATTCAGTGACCTTACATGACTACCAAATGGCAATAATAGAGTAGCGTTGATAGAATATATAATTAATAATTCTATATACGGAAGAGTTGACTTAAGGTTTAAAAAGTCTTTTATATGTGCGGACTTCTGTTTCAAGGAATAATTCATTCAACTTTTTTTTTTATTACACGAGTTATTATGCGTATCTCAAAATATAATTGACATATAAATTTTGGTCAACACATTTTTTTTTTTCAAATACTGGATATATAGTTATTGACATTTGATTTCGCAATCTAGTGATGTGTAATCTTTATTAATATACGGTGAGGTCACGTGACAATTGCTTCTGTTTATTTATTTTGGGGTTATGTATAATATTCTTTTATTATAATATTTTTAAAAGCCGACCAAATATAACCTATACACCATTACTCAACAACATAATAAAATAACTATACTTAAGAAGAATGGAACCACTGTTCAATTTTGGTGTTTTGGTCTAAGCCCCCAAGATATATATATATTGTGCACCCATCATTCCTCAAAATAATAATAATAATAGGCTGCTGGTCTATTTTGTTAAAAGAAAATATAATGGTATTCAATAACTAATAAGAAAACGCGCGAGTTCCATTTAAAAAGAAGAAGAAAAAAATAATGTTTCCGTAACATGCATAATTTTAAAAAATAAAGTCGCAGGAATTAATATTTAATTTCAATTCCATCGTCAAATCTATACACCCTACTTAGAACAAGTCACGATAAAAAATTAAATGCAGACAAAATCAAATAAGGCTTGAAGCTTGCAGTTCCAAATTACTTAAATCAAAAGACGTATACTGATATGGAAAAATCCAAAATTAAGTAGACAATTTGATGGATGGTTTCTTATTAATAGAAATGTAGTTATTATTTTTAAATTTAATGTTTGGACCAAAAAAAATGTTAGAAGAAAGACGTATACTGATAGGGAAAAGGCCAAAATTAAGTAGACAATTTGATGGATGGTTTCTTATTAATAGAAATGTAGTTATTATTTTTAAATTTAATGTTTGGACCAAAAAAAATGTTAGAAGCAACATACATATTTGTCATCGATCAGTCATGTGAAATAAAGTCGAAGAGGTCAGTGAAACTAGTTCCAACATTCTAGACAGTGGATTAAAAAAATTGGAACAAATATTAATTTAATGATAAAATTAACCTTTCAAATTAAATACAGTCAACAGAAAATAGCCTCTTGAATTTTGATGTTATAATAAGAACTTTCGAAATTTGAAATCTAAAGGTAATGTTATAAGACCAAGTTATATATATTATTCACTGTCACATCTAAAGCCAAAGTCTGATTTATTTTCTCAAATACTTGGGAGTTCCAAATCTTCTATAAAGATATGGTGTGACAAATAAAGCTAATTTATTACATATCTTAATGATATAAAATTAATATATATGAAGATTAAGAACCCTACTGTACACTATTCAAAACCATGTCAGCGACATTTATCGCCATTAATTAATTATTTTGGTCAATTCTCTCATTGACTTGAAAAAAATAAATGACAAGATTGATTCATATATCTATATTATACGATCATATATATATATATATATATATCATCTTAATTATATAGTGGTAGAAATTAAAGGAATCGTGGAACTATATATTAATCATATTGATTCATGAATCATGAGTAATTAGCGCTTAATGATTTAAAATCTGTAAAAATTAATGCAATATTAACCAATCAAGTGAAGGCATAATAAATAGTATAATGCATGAGAACAGATCCTCTATGATGCTGCTGTTGTGTTATTCAGTTAGCGGTTACGCAACCGTGACAAATATTTTTGCCACGATTTTGTATTCGGTTAGCCACGATTGCTAACTGAATCGCACAACAACTACACAGTAGAGGATCCGGGTTTGATAATCCATACCTGTAATAACATCCAACTCATTCACATTCATAATCTGAGGACCAAAATGGAAACTCTGCCCACTAATCCCAGCATTAGAGAGAGTACCACCCACTGTCAAATACAAGTAATCAGTCCAAGCCACCGGTGAGAGGCCATGTTCCAGTGCGGCATGCAACACATCGATCCACATCTGTTCTCCACCAGCATCCGCCACGTATTCACTACCCAACGACGCCGTTTTTTGCAACACCACGATCCTCCCATCGTCCGACCCGCTTATGTTTCTGAAGCTGCTCATGTTCACCACGACGCCACCCTGAGCCATGGCTTGACCATTCACGGAGTGGGCTTCGCCTCTCGCGCCCACGGTGAAAGGGGTGGGTAGGGAATTGGAGTAATTGAGGAGGGCAGAGATGTCATTTGGGTTGGTGGGGTTGAATACGGCCACCGGCGTGTCGTGGACCACGTGGCCGTAATCGGTTGAGCCTAGTGAAAGGGACTGTGGGTCACGGCTTAGCAAAAGGGATATCTCTTTGGGTGCTCGCTGGATTGATGACCATGTCAGAGTTTGTGACTCCGATGAGGGTACTACTAGGATTAGCCATAGCAATAGGAAAATAGGTAATTTTGATGGCATCATTTTGGTTATGACTAATTATAAGGTATATGGTTATTAATTATAATAGCTATAGACTTTGTCGTCTGAGAAAACTAGGAGGGGCTTGGTTGGGACAACCGATAAAATTGGCACTACTTAATTATGGGCTATGGGTGGAATGGAAGGCTAAGTAAGTATATGTAATATGTATTATGTAATATGTGTGTGTATATATAGGGAAATTTGGACGCCATTGGGAGACGAAACGGCGTCGTACCTGATGTAGTATTCATTATAGGACAAAACTTATGTCCATTTTCTTATGTCCATTTCATCCAATTCCCCAATATAATTATGACACGTGGCAAAAAGTGTTTAAATGACCAATCACAGTAGAGAGAGAATATAGAAGACCACCTTTTATATGATCAATCATAGAAGAAAGAGAGTGTAAATACAATATATGATTGATGTAATTAGAAAAAATGGACATAAGAAAATGTACATAAATATTTTCCTTCATTATATTGCATTCCTGTTGGTTTTTCTATAAATAAATTGTCTGCTTTGAAATAAGTTTGGTGAATGGTAGTGGTGGGGTCCATTCACTCGTGGAGCCAAAAATTTAAGAACCAATTTTTAATTTATGTTTATTATTAAGTTTTAATTAAAATGTTTCTGCAAAAAAAGTTTTCATTAAAAATTGTATATGTGTGTAATTTTTTAAATTCATAATTTATATATATATATATATATATATATATTTGGTTTCTCACATGTATTTTTGCATATTTTATTTTAATAAAAAGCATAATGACAAAGATTACAAAAAAATGTACCTAAATGTTTTTAGTAATTTTCATGAACAAAATTTAAAGTGTGTTTTTCTTTTGACTTTAATATTAATTAGTTTTTATATATGTTTTTATTTAAAATTTCATAATAAAGAAAATTTAGCCCAATTACTCTTTGTACCACTTATAAAAAAAGAAAAAAACTTAGGTCTATTTCCTTATGTCCATTACATCAAGTTTTCTAATATAAATATGACACGTGGCAAAAAGTGTTTAAATAACCAATCACAGTAAAGAGAGAATATAGAAGATCATCTTTTATATAACCAATCATAGAAGAGAGAGTGTAAATATAATATATGATTGATGGAACTTAATGTAATAGACATAAAGAAATGGACTTAAATTTTTTCCATAAAAAAATTCCAAGGTGCAGTGCAGACCACCTCATTTTTCATTAATTGAATATTGTTGATATTTAAGAGTTGTTGTTTTCATGATTAATTTTTTAGTTTTAATCAGATCGAGTATTTATTAAAATGGATCTAATTTTTAATTCTTTTTGTACTATCAAATTTATTATTAATAATGAACCTCTCAATAAATGACATTCATTTTCTATCTATTCAGTTATCAAATTTAAAAAATGATAATTAAGAAGATACAAATATCTGATTATTTGTGTCAAAAATAACATCCACCTTATAAGTTGTGTTAGGCAATTTTGCATCTGTAAGATTTCCTTTTGCAGATGCACGCATTGGGCAATAAAAACCGAGGATTGCTTTTACCTGTCGATGACTTATCATATCTCTATCTTAATGATCTTTTATAAGATCAATATTACTTGATGGATGCGCGGAATTTAAATAATAATAGTCAAACATTGATTTTATTTTTCTTTATATATATTTAATCTTGGTTACGTCTGATCATTTGTCAAAGTCAACAAATATTTAATTTAGTATATAAGAGACAATTAATATCTATCTTAATATTGTTGTTATCTTTCTTTTTAGTGTGACAAAATAATTATTCAATAATTAAAAAATATAAAATAAAATAGATAATGAAAAATGATATGAGAGAGGGAGAGCCACAAAAAAATAGTGGATGAGAAGTTATTAAAGTAGTTAAAACTTAAAATTAAAAAACTACCTAATATTTAATTTATTATTATTTTATAATATATTCTTAATTTTTAAATATTAAGAAATAAGTTATGCATTATATATATCAATCACTAATATTTTTGAATTTTTTTTCAAATATTTAAATCCGTCCCGGTCACATGTGAACAGTTAAATATATTCAAAACTAAAAGTAATATGATTTGAAAATTAATTAAATATGATTTATACTAGCTCAAATTCATAACAACATCACTCAATATTTTTTTCCACCATATAGTAAACTCCACTCAACATTCTCGCGCGCACTCCGCAGAAAACATTTCTTACAAGGAAATAATTCTCAAGTATATGTACTTAATTTTCAAACTGTCTTGTCTTTTTTCTCCCATTTATAATAAGTTTCTCTGTATTTTCATAAAAACAGAAGTTTTGGAAAATCTAAACAATTCAAAAATAAATAGAAAGGTCATTTATCTAATAATCAAGTTGCACTCACTCGGATACATCAGAAGTCCATTGATGAAAAGGAAATATTTGGGGAAAGGGATAGGCAAAATGACTCACAGTTCAACTAGTAGAGCTTAGTTTTTTTTTTTTATAGGACAAATTGCTACATCGTATAATATATTTAAATTGCAATTGACTTTTGATTTATTAATTTCATTGCAATAATATTATTTCTGGTCTAAGATATTGATTAAATCTAATTGAATTGGTACACGTGCATTAGGCATTTCTGTATATATTCTCTTTTCTTTTCTTTTTTGGCCGGATTCTGTATATATTCTCTTTGGTTTATTTTGGGGGTAATATAATATATAAGAGAAGGACAATTTTTTTAGGGGGTAAAAAAACTAGCTAGGCAAATGGCAAGTGCCATAATTAAGGTTAGCAAATAATGCTAATCTAATAGCAGGAAGTGAATCTATTGTCATAATTTAGACACAAATGATTTAAATTACAATGAGCCTAACAAATACTAGAAGTCAATTGCCATTTTTTAAATTTAAATTAAGGAAACTGTAGCAATTAATGGGCAAACATGCATATCATGATTGACAAATGCAATTCCTCTATTTATTTTCTTTTTAAATATGAGTATATTATACGTATTATTTTATGTTTTTGACTCTCTCTAAAAGCCTTGTCAATCTATATTTTTTTCTAAATGTAGAAATTCAAATCACAATGACGAATTAAATAATTAACTTGATCAGTTAAATAATATTCCATTTAAATTAAACTTGTAGACATTTCTGTTGGCTCATGGATTTCATCTAAATATATGATATCTTCTGGTTTCTCCAACTTATAGTGGCATTAGAAAATATATTAATTCATATTGGAGTTGAAGTATTCTAATTAATTCATTTGTTTTATATATATAATTAATTAATTAATTGGCCTGCATCTATAAGTGACTTTGAGGAAGGGTTTTGTTTTGTACAACCTCATTCCAGTCTAAGAGCCGACCTTTACACTTCATCACGTATATATGTAGCTAGGTAAACGTACGTGATAATTAAATATGCAGTGAAGTAGTGTGTAGACTATAAGCCAAACATTAAATAAAACTAGATGATAGTACGGAAAAATAGGAATATATATATATTTTAGTATTGGGATAAAAGTTCAATGGTATCGTACCACTGAACTTCAGTACATCCCTCCAATCATGTAGTGACATTTGTTAATATTAATAAGAACTCACATTAATTAGGGCTCATCTTGAATGGTTTATGGACCAACTGATTGGAGGGATGTACTGAAGTTCAGTATCATTTTACCACTGAATATCTACTCCTAGTATTGAATAATATTTTCCTTGGCAACAGCGGAATGTCTTCCAATTGGGAACAAATGGAGGCTTTTCATGAGCACATATAGATAAATATATCTTAGAGGAGGGATCGAGTTTTATTAGTTTTTTATTCACAATTTATGCCACCCCTTTTGGTGCATACTTAGCTTAAAATCTCACAAACACTAACCGACATTTTGGGATTTATTACACTATATATATATATATACATGTTGCAGTTTTTGCAAGAAAGAGGTAGTTTTAAGGCAGCCATTAGTTATCTCCATGAGATAAATAAATAAAAACATACAAGTGCCGATCCACTGGGCCAATGAGAGTTGGCTTATTTAATTGTCTTCTGCCTAATAATCGCATAGCATGCATGGATTTTATAATTCAGACCATATCTCATTTGATAGGTTATTTATAAATTTTTTTTAAGTGTTTTTTAAATTTGGGGATTTGCCTTGACATCATCTTCTCGTCTAAATTTGTATGAAACGAAAAACTTACAAATACAGGGACAATCATGCTCTTTTCAAAATGGCTTGGTTGGCAAATTAATTATTTGTAAAGCCAAAAAGGGTGATAGATAATTGACTATGCATCATCCGATACCCACCTAAATTTTTATGAACCAAAAGAAAGAACTTAGAAATGCAGGGACAATCCTACACTTTTTCAAAATGACTTGGTTGGCAAATTAACTACTTGTAAAGCCAAAAAGGGTGATACAAAATTTGATGGATAATTGTGTGGTGTTACTATTAATTAGTTACTTATTTTAATTTGTTTACCAAAAATTTGTTAATTTAGTGGATTGAATTTTATCCTATAATCAAGCAGTGAGAGACACAGCAAGAAAATGGCCTATAGTAGGGCAAGCTTGTAAGATTTCTAGAAGGCAGCCTATACCGTATATATATATATATAATAACAAAAAGTCAAAGGCATTTATAGTGATAAACTAATTAATTAAGTCAATGAGTAGTACCCTAAAATAATAAGTTATATACATTTATTTAATCATATGCAAGATATTCGTGCTAAAATGGGAGCAAGAAGAGAATTGATTCAAGAATATATATGAGAAGAATCTCCCAGACATGCCTCTTTTAATGTGCGGGCCTCACTAAGCAAACTATCTTTGTTTAGCAGAAGAACCTCCCCTAAACTCTCTTTCTTCGTACTTAGCGTAGTTCTTTTAATTTTTATAACTCATTTTCACAAAAAAAAAGAAAGAAAGAAAAGAAAATCATATGCAAGATATGAAGAGAGCAAAGTCAAGAAATTGATTATTATGAAAAAAAAGAGTCAAGAAATTGATTTAATATATAAATATAGTATGTATATTTTTTTTAAAAAAAAGTCAAACAAGCTATATATATATATATATATATATATATATATATATATATATATATATATATATATATATATGTAAGGCATTCATAAAGAAGAATCGGCATCAACTTATGTAAGTATTAAGAAAATCGAAGTGAAATTCAAATTATACTAAAAAAATATTCAATATATAATAAAAGGGAAGTTCAATTCCTAAAACAAATTTAAGATGATCTGATTATGAAAGGTCAAAATTCCGAATAGCTAAAGACTTTCATAAACAAAAAATACAACCAAGAAAAGAAAAAGAATGGAGCTTCTCCTTGAGAGAGAAAAGTGTGTTTTGTGCATTTAGAAAGGTATCGATAAAAATAAAAAGTGAGTCTCGCTTATAATTTATGAGTCTCATTTGATGTGAAGTTCACTTTTATTTATATCTTTCTCTAAATACAAATACAAATGAAGAGATCCATTTTGAAAAGGAAATTATTCACTGGCTTAAGTCAAAGTAATTAAAGATATGGAGACTCGTGGTTTTCAACAAAAAAGAATATTATATATATCAAAACAAAGAATTTGAGTTTTTATAATATGTTTATAGGTAAAGTATTCTTGCTGTCCCAAATTTTGCTGCAATGTTCATTCCTGCTTCCAAACTTTTTTTTGGTTCATGTCTACACCAAAACTTTCAATTTTGTTCATGCTTATCCCCTAGCTTTCAATTTTGTTCACGACTGTCCTTTTTGCTAACACCGTTAATTTGCTTAACGGAATTTGCTGATGTGGACGATGAATGTGCATCTCTTTTGCCACGTCATTGTCCACCTCACATTTAACTTTTTTACTTTTATTAAAAAAATTAACCTAGTAAATAAAAAAAAAAACAAACCAAACTTTTACCCTAGCTAAAATGTTTTTTAAATTTGGATTAGGTTAATTTTTTTAATAAAAGTAAAAAGTTAAATGTGAGGTGGACAATGACATGACAAAAGAAATACACATTCATCGTCCACGTCAGCAAATTTTGTCAAACAAGTTAATTAACGGTGTTAGCAAAAAGGGTAGGCATGAACAAAATTGAAAGTTTTGGGGTAGGCATGAACTAAAAAAAAATTTAGGACAGGAATGAACATTGCAGCAAAGTTTAGGGAACGCTATATATATATATATATATATATATATATATATATATATATATATATATGAAATGAACTCTCTTTTTTGGTTCAAAAAGTGAACCTTTTTTTTTAATGTGTTTTTTTTTTGGGGTCAAATTAATGTGTTTTTACGTAGATAGATTTATCTTAGGTTTCAAGCCAGGCTTTGGCCCATAAACATGTGGTCGGAAACATACGTACGAAGAAGGCGGACTTGTATGTAAAGGCCTACATTGAGGCCCAATAATAATAATAGTAAAACGACGCCGCTTTGCTTTTCCCTTCAACTCTTTCTGTGTGGGACCCTACCCAAACCCACCATCCACAGCCAGGTCTGTGATATTTGGCGACGTGCGACCGGTGAAGGCTTTCTGGAAAAGGGAATAGCAATAGCATCTTCTTTTTTCAAGACCTGCGTTCTCAAAACGCACCGTTTCCCTTTTCATTCTCTCTATCACACTGTGACGCAGACGGAGAGATACAGAGAAAGAGCGAGTTTTGTTGCTGCTCGGTGATGGCGGAGAAACCTCAACCGGTTCGGGTGCTATACTGCCCCGTCTGCAGTTTACCCGCTGAGTACTGCGAATTCGGACCCGATTTCGAGAAATGCAAGCCCTGGTTGATCCAAAACGCTCCTCAATTATACCCCGATCTTGTTAAAGGTCTCTTTCATTGCTTTTCTTTCGCTTTCGTTTTTCTGAATCTGATTTCCAAATGAAGAACAGGAATTGGCGTCCTTGATCGCTAGTGCGCTGTTTAATCTGTGTTTTAATCCCTTCAAAATATTTTATTTGAATTTGGATAATTTTATGCGCAGATGCAAGTGGTAAGGATGCTGATAAAGTTGCTGAACAATTACAAAGTACCGGGATATCTTCAGGGGCTAGTGATGGGGCTGCTACCTCAGGTTAGTATTCTTTGTGCTTTGCCTTAACTTTTAAAATATTTGCTTGTAGTATTCTATTTTTGCTCAAACTAATATTAAGGTGAAGAATGAACCCTTTTTATCAAATTTTTTCCTCTTCTGGATTAGTTATGCACAAATGTCCTATAGGACCACATGAATTTCTCTGTCTACAAGTTAAAAGGAGTTATTTGTTATAGGATTCGAATTAGTTTAGGTTAGAAGCTTATGAATTTACTTCAGTCAACCTTCTCTGTATCTAGATTCTAGAAGTCATACTCCTTTATATGTTGAAATTTTTACTCTCCTCAGGTTTGTGAAATGCAATTCTACTTCCGTTAGTACTTAGTTCTCTTCTGTGGGATCAGGTGGCATTAATTTAATTTAATGAAAATGTAGTCTTTTATACTTTGGAATGCACTTTCTTATGTCAATTATTTTCTCAAAAGTTAGCTAACACAAATGGTTTGTTTTCTACAACAATTTGAATAAAGTTCTTCAGAGTTCAGTTACTGAACCCTAGTATTAGATGATAAGGTTTGACACTTTGGACGAAGCTTGATTAAAATTCTGAGTGGATTTGGTTTGTCTGGTTTAATTTTGTCCATTAATATTTCTTTTATCTTATTAGTTGAAACTTGTAATACTTAATTTAATTTGAATCAGGCTCATCAATGTCTATGCTGTTAAGATGGTGACGATTGAAATAGTGACCTAAACTAAGTTACTGTAATGGATTGAATGTTCTTACTATATTTTACTAGAGATGGAGTAGTTACCATGGCATCTAAACTTTCTAGTTCTACTTAGATGTCAAGTCCCACAAGGTACTATTATACGCGATTTCTCTTCTGGATGAATAGCTATACCTGCCATGCAGAGAGAAATTGTAAAACACCAGATGATTTTAAAAAGAGACGACTATGTTCATATTGTTAATACTAGAGGCTTTGCATGCACCAAGGTGCATGCAATCATTTTCTTTTAAAATTTAGTATAAAAATATTTTTAAATATAATAAATAATTCAATAGCTACTTATATTTCTAATTTCTCTCTCACCACTTTTGTTAACTACCTTACCCATGATCTCTTTTTCTCTCATATCTCCTCCAATCATGTTTTATTTCATATTTTTTAATTATAAAATATAACTATTTTGTGATACCAATGACCAGAAGGGTCCAAAACTATATATATATAGATTTACCATATTAAAGGATGGGTTATACATGCCTTTTCAGAAGTGCTTCTTGTTTTTGAAAGAAGAGAATGATTTATTTAGTTTCACTTTCACATCTTCACGATAGGAGCAAAGATTTGTTAAATCTTCTGTTCCATCCAATTAACAAAGTTCAAAGAATGACGTGCTTGGCAGTTCCTAAACCAATGTTTACTGAAATTGGCAACTAATGTTCTAATGTATGACCTCTTTGCTCTGTGTACTTTGATAGAGTACTACTTAATAGTATAGGACACTTCCTTTCTTATATAAAGCTATATGTCCTTGAAAGATGATACTCATCATTTGATGATGTACCAGGGTTGAATCTTTTCTAAGTTTATAAGACGATTGTATGCTTTTTACCAAAGAAAAAAAAACAAAGATTGTATGCTTGCAGGCATTTTGAGTAGTGAGTAGTTCCAGTTCTAGTATTGAATGAATACATAACTATACAAATCAATAAACTATTACTTATCTTTTATGGGACCATTGAAGATTGAAGATTCCACACATCTTGACAGTGTTTATCATGAATTTAGATATTGAATTTAGCATCCATCTTATGAAATTTAGTTGAGTTGCACATTTTGTGGTGATTTGATTATATGTGGAATTCTGTTTTTCTACTGCATGCACATTGTTTATAGCAAAAACATTTTGAGGCCCCCTTCATATTATCTTTTTTATGTTTTAGCTCCTAAGCAAGAAGAAGTCAAGCGTCTTCCTGGTGGGAAGATAAAGAAAAAGGTATGACTTGGCATTTTTTCTTGTTCTCTAATTCAATACCCAGCATTTGACACTGAGAATTGAGAAATGCGATTTCAGTCATTTAATATGATCACAAGTGGCATTTTTTTAGGAGAAGCAAGAGGTTGTCATTGAAAAGGTCATTCGCAACAAACGAAAATGTATCACAACTGTGAAAGGCCTTGACCTTTTTGGTGAGTTGTACGTAGCCCTAAAACGTTTCTTTATCATAAGTTCTTTTATAATTGATGCCACTGTTACCTTAAACTTTGTCTTTTTTATTACTTTTCAGGTGTCAAGCTCAGTGAAGCTTCTAAGAAGCTAGGGAAAAAGTTTGCTACAGGAGCATCAGTTGTCAAGGTTTGTTAGCTTTTAGGTGGTGGACATTGAATTAGGTGTTCTGTGTATGTATGTGATCGTGATGTCTTATAGTATTTTGGATTGATTGTTCTCAGGGACCAACTGAAAAAGAGCAAATTGATGTTCAAGGGGATATATCTTACGACATTGTGGAATTCATAACAGACACATGGCCTGATGTAAGATGTTTTGATTGTTAGTTTTTTAAGTGATATTATAATCTGATTAAATATTTATTTCCTGCAATCAATGAATCAATAAAAAAGAATATATATATATATATATATATATATTAAAAAAAGGGTGTTCTTACATCTCATTAATATCATCATTGTTGCTAAAGAGTAGATGTTCAGTGGTACCCTGGTACGGTAGTACTGAAATTCAGTACATCCCTCCAATCAGTTGGTCCATAATCCATTCAAGGTGGGTCCTAATTAATGTAAGTTTTTATTAATATTAACAAATGGCATTACATGATTGGAGGGATGCATTGAAGTTCAGTGATACGGTAGTTCTGAACTTTTATCCATTGCTAAATTTAAGTATCCATTTGTGTAAGAGACTAGTGACTGTTTTGATTCAGTTATAGAAAGGTGGATATTGGAACGTATCATATTATCATGTATTTTTCAGTTACCTATGATACAATTTATGAATGTGGTGAACAACTTTTGCCTGCGTGATCAATTACTTTTTCATTTGGTAACTGAGGTCCTATTTTGATTTTTTATCCTGTTGGAGCTATTTTATATGCTATCTTTGTAAGCCGTGATTTGTTTATGCACTTGTTTTGTTTGTAAAATGGCTTTGTAATATTAGCCATGAATGTGACGCATTTGTACAACAACAATCAAAGCCTTTTCCCACTAAGTGGGGTCGGCTATATGGATCAAGCGACGCCAACATGTTCTGTCCTTACACATTTCTATGGAATGTGAAGCATTTGTATAGTAAAAAAAGTTGCCATTGCTTAAGGTGGCCATGCTTTGGTTATTGGATGAGTTGTTGATAATGAAATTTCTTTGATTTTGATTTGTTGATCTGTCTGTTTCTGAAGCCCCCTTGTCTGACATTTTTAACTGATCAAGTTAACTGAAACAGAATAAAATGAATCACAGTTTGATGTAAGAATAAATGGCACTTTTCACATGTATTTCGTATGCTGTCTATTTAATGAAAGATTAAAGTACATTTTAGTTTAGAAATAACTTGATTTTCTTTTGTATTCCTGTCTGCAGGTCCCAGAAACTGCAATCTTCTTTATAGAAGATGGACGAAAGGTTCCAGCTGCTTGACTCTGAAATCCAGGATGCGTAAACAGAATTTTGGACTGATAACTAAACTAAGCCATATTACTATACTTTTGAAGTAAAGGGCTGATGAACATGTTAGTGAATGTATTAACGTTATCTTTGGGCCTAGTAGATCCTCTCCCTCTATATGATTCCTGATGGGCCTATATATATATATATATAAAATTACGGTTGAAGTGTTGAATTTCAAATTTATCTCCTGAATTGTTGAATTGCATCTATAGTTAGGATTTCATTTATTATTATTTTTTTTATCAAGAGTTAGTATACAATTTACACATGCAAGGCACATGTTATATTGTTAAAATTAAATCATTGGCCATTGCATATACAAACACCTTATTACCCCCAAATACATTTTTTACCAGCCTGATTCTTTCAATTTGAGATAAGCTTTCTGGAGCTGAACGAGTTCTTTTTTTCCTTTATCTAAACTTTTATGTTGAAAGTAATCTTGTTTGAGGTAGTGTTGAATAATAAATATGTTTTCCTCTTCCTGCATGAATCTAAACTTTAGTTTGTCACATGACGAGAATTTAAAACAAATGCCATCATCATTCAAATTAAATAAAATAGATTGTACATCAACTCATAAAGAGTTTGTGGAAAAGCATCAAACTAACAAAGGATAAATCACTATGAAGGAACCTAGCTGCATAATCTGCGTCCATATTGCAATTACGCCTCACATGCTTGAGACAAAAGTTGATGCAACTTCACAACAATCTTCAAGAATACTATGTAATATTGAGAAATCATAATTTGCATGAAAAGCTGTTGACACCAAGACACTATCTGTCTCAACCTCAATCCTCCATATATTACACTGTGCTATAAGAGACAAACCCCACCTGACCTCACCGCCAATACTTCTTGTTGTGACTCGTCTTGTTGCCACCATAAATAGATTACTAACATTCCAATCTGATCCACCCATTTCTGCCACATCAGTATTGGTTTCGGATGAGAATGGATCCTATGTTATACAGCATAGAAAAATAAACAGAGAGAGTAACACATAAGTGGGTGTTCTCTCAGTCAGGTTGAAAAAATTGAGTTGCCAATTTATTCTAATATATAACATCATTTCTATTTTGCCAAATGAGCCAACAAAGTCAAGCCTCGTTTGAATTTAAAGCAGGCCCTTCGCTGCCTATTGGGTTTCGGAATGATCACAATATTCAATTAATCTCCAAATTATTATTTGGGTTGATGAAAAGTAATAGATATCTAATTCCCTGAAATTCATTATTGATAATTGTTTTAGATATCATAATTAAGTAACGAAAAATAAAAACAAAATAACTACAGAAAATTATTTGAAAAATACCCTGGAGAAATTTTTTTTGAAGTTTTCTTCAATTATTGGTAAATGTTCCTATTCAACATATACGATGAGAATAAACAGATTGCAATCTGATAAATGAATAAACTTTTTACAAAAGCACAAAATAGGAGAGCAACGCACATGCAAGTTGAGACATCGAATAACATATCCACTACTACAAAAAAAGGACATCGAATAACAATGTGATATCACATTAATTTTTTAGGATTATCACTGTCAATTATGCCAAAAAAACTAGGAAAAAAAAAGAGCAATCTCACTATGTTTCAGATTGAGACTTGAGAGCTAGCTTTTTATCTAACAAAAAAAGGTAAACTTTTCATTTTAGATATTTTTATTAAAATTTAAAAAATAAAAATAGTACTTTTTTCCAATTTTTTTATTCCAAACTTATATGTATGTATGCATATGTATGGCATATTAATTGAATGAATGGCTGAAGGTATAAGAATTCACATATATACTTCAACATTTTTTTATTATTTGTTAAAAGAACAACCAATTAAGTACATGTTCAAAGCTATAAATTCTAGTCACTAGTTGGTAGTCTAATAGACTAATAATTAAGAATTTAAATAATGAACAAGAATTTTTTGTTTTTTGGTAGAGAAAGTAGAGGAGAAGGGATTTCCAAATACTATCGAATAGAGCGTCAATAGTATGTTAGGGAGACCAACAGAGACCCAAATAAACAAGAATTTTTAGATTCAAATCCTTTTTTTTTTCGCTGTAAAAAATGTTTTCTATTTTCGGTTTCAATTACTTTCTCAAAAGCAAGCTACATATCCAATTTCACTCATTGATTTTCGTTGGATTTTCAACGAGGACCACCTAAATTTTGGCCCCATGTTTCATTGAAGTACATATTTTATAAATTCTGTGTTCAGACTTGAGATCTGACTTGGAGTACTATATATTTTATACAAAATGAAAAGCACATCATTTGATTTTGAATGGTAGATGAGAGATTGAGACATGGGAGGAGAGACGATAAATTGATTTTAGGAAGAAGGAGATTTTAAGATAGTTAAGGTTCTTCTTTCTATCTTTCTTCATAAAGTGTGTAATAAAAAGATTAATACGTAAACTTTGATATAGTCCATTGAGAAGTTCACCATCCGCTCATAGATTAAACAAACTCTGTCTTAAGATCCACTCTCTACTCTCTAAGTCATGATTCATTCTCTTGAAGTTGGTTATTATATTATTGCTCTCCTCTTCCAAAACTATACATGCATATATATATATATATATATATATATATATATATATATATTTCCAAATTATCATTCTAATAACATTTCTGATTTCACCCTATTGTTACTTCTAAGCATGTTAGCATATAAAAAGGACTTGGGCAATAGCATAAATAGTTAAATACTCAATCATAAGGAATGTTCTTTACGCAGAAATAAAAAGGAGAAGGAAAAGGGAATGAGAATGAGAATGTATTTGTTATGTTTGGTAGTAAAAATTAGGAATGGAAATAGAATGAGAATGTATTAAAATTACTACTTTGCCCCTTATATTAAAATAATAAAAAGAAAAGAAAGTTATGATTGTGTCAAATCAAATGGTATAATAAATATTTTGTATTTTTTTCTTTTTTAAAAAAAGTTGATAGAAATGAAAAAATGAAAAAGTAAGTTAAACTCAGTGAACTTCACCAATTCCTTCCTCATCTCCTTCATGATATCATCCTAAAGAACATGCCTCAAATTCTTGCCAGGAAATGCCTCGACAAAAAGTGAAGTACGTCTTTATTATACATTTTTAGAAATATCATAAAGTTATTTAAAAAAAACATCATATGTGAAATTAAATTTATATATCAACCCTCTCTCAAGCTTCTATCTCCACAATATTCACAAGAAGAAATTTAAGTAATAACCAAATGTAATATACTTTAGGATGAAGCTTGTATGATTAAAAAAAATATCCATAATGACCTTATTATTATTGTTTTTGCAGTATTTAAATTTAGTATAATCCTGTTGAGGGCCCAATAAGATAAGTTAACATTTGATAGGATGTGAAGCCTGGAGTTATGAACAAAGACACAAGTATTTAAAATAGTACATCCATATCCATTATCATCTACTTAAGCTTAACTATGTAATGTTTGCTTCAATTAAATAGAGTAGTTGTAGCCCAAGAAGCAACGCAAGAGACACTTGTAAGTTCTATACTACAAAATGCAAGCAATCGTTTTCATAATTAAAACTATTAATGCAATGGAAGCATAGCAACTTTCTAGTTTTGTACCTTCACTTCACCCAAATATATGAAAGAGACACACACCATTCGTAAAACTAACAAACCGCTAAATCTTAATTAATGCCTACAAAGGGCCTTTTAGTCATTTCAGAATAAACCTTCATACACAGAGACTATAGTCTGTAACCTTCCCTTCCCCTGTTTTCTTCGTTAGCTTACATTACATTCCCATTGCTTCAGTGAAGACGGAGAAGAAGATATATATATATATATATATAAATATATTGACCATTTTACCCTCGCTTAATGTGAAAAGCATTTATTTCAGTTTCCTGTGAGCATCTCTCTGTAACGCAGGATAGAATCAAGCCTCTGCAACCTCAGTTGCTGCTTAAACTTGTTGATAAAATCATCCGCCTTCTCGTCCACCGCTTCATCCTCCCCAAACGACGCCGTTCCACTCCCTTCCCCATTCCTCGTCTCACCTCTCGCCGTCTCCGGCCGCCGCCGCTCCACCACCCTCACTTCCTCCTCCTCCTCCCCTTCCTCCCTCCTTCTCGACGCCGCCTTCTCACTCGCCGATTTCTTCATCTTCGCCGGAAACCTCGCCGGCGATTCCCTTTCCGTCTCCGATTTACTCCTCCTCACCAAATTCCCCGAATCGCGATCGGACTTCGGCTCCGGAGCGTCATCTTCAACTTCAACTTCTCTCTCTGCCTTAATGGACTCCGATCTGCAGAGGGAGGAGAAGTTGATGGACTTGAGGCGCTCTAAGAGTGAAGGCGTCCTTGCTAGTTGAGACTGCGTCGTCGGGTCTTCATCGGGTCGGACCGTAACCGGGTCCGTTAATTCTGGACCGTTGGGCTCGTAGCAGTTGTTGTTGTAAAGCCCAAAATTGAAGGACTTGACCCGCTCAAGAAGAGACGGCGTGCGGAGGAGCTGGGGCTGAAGATACTCCGTCTCTGGAAACGCAGTGTCGTTTTTATTGTAGTGAATGAAGTGGAAGGATCTGAAGCGTTCAAGCAGGGAGGATGAACGGACGAGATGGGGCGAGGGCGAGGATGAGGGTTCGTGGTCGTGAGGCCTTTTGGAGGTAGCGAAACGGGAAGTGATGGCAATGGTGCCTATGACGAGGTTGACGAAGAGGAAAAGAGAAGAAGGTGTGAACCAGCTAGCCACAAAAGCAGAGATTGAAGCTGGGTCTGCCATGGAAGATGAAGAAAAATTTGGTGATGAGGTTGGGTTTTATGTGAGAGAGTATTAATATGTATATATTATATATAACAATTATATGTATATATCATGTGGTATATAGGATGGATTTATAAATTGTGGGATCGTTGACGTTTACTTTTGATTGAAACTAGGGATAGATATATTTAGTTTAATGCTTAGGGGCTTCCATGAGTTAATTCTTTACTCTTTAACAACATAGGCAGGCGTGGCATTGCCATATAATATTAAACCAAAATATTCAGAAATTAAAATTCAAAACGTCACCTTCCACGAAATGCACCACACAGACACCCTCCTTTTTGCTTCCTTACTTGTCGTATCTTGGTCTCGTTCAGATTTAATATGTTTCAACTTGTTAAAAAAAATTAACTCTATTATACGAAAGTGTTTATATAATCAAATTGAAGCTAAGAGAGTGATTATTCATAGGTTGAGGTACTATTGGGGGCTTCTTTTTGCTTTTGCGTAGTGAGACTTCATTTTCCGGAGAAAGGGAATCAATAATGTGCTGCCAACAGAAAATTAAAGCATTTGGGTCCTATTTATTTTTGTTGTATAAATGATACAACCATCAGAATATACCACTTTTCCTTTTTCATTCTTGTACTTGCTTTTACAAATTAGAATACCTTCCCAACCTATAACTTCTTTTCCACAACATTAAAATTAAGATATTTAATTAGTACACCTAAATTTTATTTTATTTTATTCAAAAATTCAGACTATCCTAAATTACTAAACTAAAAATATAACCCCTTGACGCCATCTTAAAACTTAGAAGTAAGATTTAAATAAACTCGATCACCTAATTAAAAAATTCAAGTAATAAGCAAAAAGTGGAGTATTGCATTTGCCCAAAAGTTTATTCCCAAAGTTCCATCTTACGCATACACTACGACGTAACATGTTGAAGCTAACCCAACCCAACCATCACTCCTCATTCAATATATATATTACATATAAAATTATTACTTCTTTATATTCATTTGTATTTTTCTTCTTGACCAAATTCCAACTACTCCTTATGGTTTATATTACCTGTCTTGTTTAAACTTTTAAGCAGAGGAAACAAAAGAAAAAAAAGGATAAAACAAGAAACATATTGGTATGAGAATTTAGATGAGCATCTATATATATGTAGATTCTGCTAAAAAAAATTAGAATTTAAGTTGTTCATCTTCATCATTATTATGTAGTTTAAAATTTTGTGTGTAATAATAAAAAGAATCATATAATATAAGTTTTGCAAAATTTAATTATTTATATATATAATTAATTAAACTCTATGGAAATCTTGTTTGTTTTTAGTTTCAAAGGGGCATTGATATTGTTGACCTTTTCTTGCATTTTTCTCCTTGCAAACCAACCCGAATAGGACATGTTTTGAAGTATATATATGTATTTTGGTCTTACTTGTTTGTTTTGGAATTAAGTGAGTGTGGTGATAATAATAGGGATATTTTGAGTCTTAGAAGAGATAAATTATAAGAATTAGTGAATCAATTGATCTTATCCACTCATCCCTTAGCTTACAATTGATCAGGTCATGGATCTTTGTTTGCAAACCAACGATATTACATGTCTTCATCCTAAATGAAGTAGAGCAGTAATGAGCCATGTTTTAAGTGCCGTAATCGTAGAGCTTTCCTTTATTTAATTTTGTTTATTAATAAATTCTTCTATGTAATTATTATACTATCTTTTTTTTATGGAATAATTATTATACTATATCTTATGTATATATATATATACATGGTATTTAATGATATTATGTTTATTTATTCATTTTAAAATTATAATACATAAATAAGTACATAAAATTATAAATAATTAAATAAATCCTATAGACTTTATTACTCCCTCCGGTTCACAATATCTGCTCCGTTGAGTAGATGCGCACAGATCAAGAAAATGATTAGTTTACTTTAAACTTAAAAAAATATAAGATAAAAAGACTAAATTACTCTTATTTATTCTTTCCTTTTTTTTATAAGCGAGAAGGCCCGAAGGCTAAACAACACAAACCCTAGAGGTACCAAAACCCTATAAATCGTAAACAAGAGGTGAAATGCAATCTCTGGGAGGATTGGTAAAAACTTCACCATCATGCTGAAGACCATGGCCCATTCTGGCCAAGCAATCTGCCACCCCGTTGGCCTCGCGATACACGTGCACGAGGTGCACATCCCAGTCACGTTGCAACCAGATTGTAAAAAATTAATTAATGTCATCTTGATTTTGTAAAATAACAGATATTTTGAAACTTTGAAATTTCCTCACTCATACAAATATTGTGAACAAGAGGGAATAGTATTTATAATTTAACATAGATAAATCATGATGAATATATTAATAAAATTTATTTATAATAACTAATTATTTTTAAGTATGGTACTAGTTAATTAATCTTGTAGTTGATGGAGGAGTTTGATGAAATTAAACTCGATCCTATGTTAATCCAAAAACTCATCATTAGCAGAAAGACTTCATTAATTAATGGAAGAGACACGAGAAGAAGATGGCTTTGGCCAAGAGCAAAAGTAGTGAAAGGGGTGCGGGATTTGGATCCGGTGAAGTGTAAGTGTATAAAGTGCACAATTTAAATCGTTAGATGAAAATCAAGATTAATTGTATCTGTACTGTTACACATTGATCCAATGGTTGAAATTGTACACTTTATCGGATTTGCACTTTAACAAATTCGGAGGGTGCGCATGTGTTGGCAAAAATCCAAAACGTCATTTCTGGAAATTAAAACCCAAATTTATAATTAGTTGCATTTGTATCAGTATATATATATATATATATATATATATATTGCACTGATTGCGATTGACCCTACTTTTTCCATACACAATATTTGCATGCCATCCGATCCATTGGATTCGTCGTCTTTGCCTTTTCCTTTCTTCTTTCTTTTATAAATGGATACTAATTAAGATATATACATATATTGAAAAGATCAAAATCTGTTATTGGAACTTTGGTCTTTTTCATAAATCATAATACAGTGAATTGAATCCAACTCACTACTATGTTAAAATGAGAGAGAAGTTAAAGTATATTAATTAGCACATGCCTACCACCCCGGGCCACTCAATGACTCACATTTCCATCTCTCATAACTCTCACATATATAGCTGTATATATATAGTACTACTCTATATAAAGCTGAGTCCTTTAATTTCTGTTGTATATTTACTTCACTAATAAATTCACCAACATGGATATATATATCACTGTTTTTAAAATCGGACCGGATCGGCCGGTCGGACCGGAAAATCGGTAAATCGGCTGCCAGTTCAGTCTGAAATAACCAAAGAATCGGTCAGATATAAAACCGATAATATAACCGGAAAAATTTGGTCAAGAACCGTCCAAACCGGTTAGAACCGGTGGTTTAGACGGTTTGACCGATTGTTCCTTTTTTTTAAAAAAAAAATTATGTTGTTTATGATTTAGTATTTTTTAAGAATTTGTTGTGACTTGTAGTTGTAAGGATTGTTCTATTTCAGTATTTATTGTTTGGTTTGTGATAAGACTTGAGACTTAAATATGTTGATCCTTGAACTTATTTGAAGAGTTTAATACGATATTGTGGTAATTTGAAACTTGTTCTATTTCTTATCATGTTTAGATCGAGATGGAAACATATAATTATGAAGTATATAATTTTTTTATGATATATTTTAGTATATTTAATTAAAAATATATATTTTAAATGTCACCGGTTCGATCACGATTAGACCATTGAACCGTGAACCAGTGCCTCGACCGATTCAATGACCGGTCTAGTTTTAAAAACATTGATATATATATATATATATATATACTCAGAAAAGCAGGGGGAAAAAACAAAGTTGATTCTATGTTCATAAACAAGTTGCTTATCTTCTCTTCCATGACAAGAGGGAAGTGTAGTTTATTTATATATTATGCATTATATTCTCTCATGAATATTTATATATTCTAAATATTCAAAGTTGAATAAACTATATATTTCAATTTCAAGACCGATTGGAAATATTTTAATTACTTGATCTATATGCTTATCAGTCTCTATATTAATTTCAATTTCAAAATAATTCCTAAAAATATTTAAAATTTGCTATGAAACATAGTTTGTAGTTTTGTGCCAACCTTACGGTGCTAATAGGTAAAAAAAAAAAAAAAACTTGTTGTCATGGGAATTAAATTAATGGCGTTCACATTTATAATTATATGTACTGCCATTTTTTTCTTTTTTGTACCTTCAATTATGCAGGGTAGAGATGCAATTATTGAAGCATCCAATGTGATTAGTTATTTTTTGACTATATACACAATTTGGTCCCTCAAAGATACTAAAATTGACATTTTCGTCCCTGAAAGATCTGGCGTACCCAACTTGGTCCCTAAAAGATTGGGCCGTTACACAATTTGGTCCTTCCGTTATGCCCAGTTAAATGCACTTAATGGAATTGCTGACGTGACACGTTAAATGCACATGTGGCCTGTTAAGGGCTTACGTGGACTTGCTTACATGGCAGAAAACAATAGCATATACACAATTTAGTCCCTGAAAGATTCTAAAATTGACATTTTCGTCCTTGAAAGATTGCTCCATTGGACAATTTGGTCCTCCGTATCTCTCTCAATTCATTTAAATTATTATGCTTTCCAACACAATACACAAAGTCAACAAACATGTTGAGGACATTGCTGTGAAATTAATCCTCTGTCACTTTAGTTCCTTTTGGAGGCAAAATATAGTATCTATCTTCACCTGAAAGCTATTTATCTTGATCATAAAGTACTCTTATAGTATGCTATTAAAAAAAGCTCATTATGAATTTTTCTCATTGTATAGAAAATAAGGTAGTGATTCTTACAGTTGAATCAGCTTGGACATCTTAATTAATGATGCTCATGTTTGCACCTTTCAGCTCTTTGTTCAAGGCTTTCCAATTCTTATGTATGGTTGTCATGTTTAAAAGGTAAACAACATAAAGCTTTTGTTCTGGTTCCATATCGATCCATGCACTTTGATGATAATAATGAATCCTATTAGTATTTTTATCTCTTGCTCTATGAACATAAGCAATATAGTAGTATCTTGGAGGCATATTCAAGTCATCCACTTTGATATATGTCCAAGGCAATGATTATATCCAACTAAGCTAATTGTTATTTGCATCCAGTCAAAGTCATATATGTGCTTTCTATTGATGCAGGGAATTGGCCTATTGAAATACCAATAAAATGGCATATATATATATATATGTCATTTCGAGAAGGTACAAGAATATGTATTTGTCAATACTTAACTAAGATAATATGTGTATGAACTAAGAAACTTCTATATTAATCTATACTTTTTAATTTTTTATAATTTATTTCATTATGCAAGAAATTTCAATTATACATATTTAAAGTGGCAAGAGATTTCACATCATCCAGTCGTGGGACCAAGATGAGTAAGTTATCTCTAAATGTTATTTAATACATTATCTCTCTTCTGGTCTGGTTGCCTTATTCAAGTCATATATATGGCTTTTACCTTACAATTGGTTTGTGCAAGCATCGTATTGCAGAAGTTGAATGTATACAATATATTTTGTCTCCAAAAGGAACTAAAGTGAAAGAGAATTAAGTTCACAACAAATTTGTCCTCAATATGTTTGTTGGCTTTGAGTGTTGTGTTGAAAAGCATAATAATTTAAATGAATTCAAAGATATAGAAGGACCAAATTGTCCAACGGAGCAATCTTTCAGGGACGAAAATGTCAATTTTAGAATCTTTCAGGGACCAAATTGTGTATATGCTATTGTTTTCTTCCATGTAAGCAAGTCCACAGTAGCACTTAACGGGCCACGTGTGCATTTAACATGCCACGTCAGCAATTCCGTTAAGTGCATTTAACTGGGTATGACGGAAGGACCAAATTGTGTAACGGCTCAATCTTTCAAGGACCAAGTTGGGTACGCCAGATCTTTCAGGGACGAAAATGTCAATTTTTGTATCTTTCAAGGACCAAATTGTGTATATAGTCTTATTTTTTTTCGGTGACTCATCCAATGTGATTATATATATATATATGGTATATATAAGTAACGATCACGATAATTTTAATATTATGGTATATTTATTAGCAAATTTAATATGTTTATAAAACAATATAATTAGAAATTAACAAATTCCCCTGAAATGCTTGCAGAGAAAATAATAATATAGAAATGAAAATATTATTACAACTCAAATAGTTCAAATTATACATGAACCCAACAAACGTCAATTGATGTTGTTGTTGTTTTTTTTTTTTTTGGCTAGAACAATTGATTGTATATATAACACTGAAAATAACACAACTTACAAAATTGTATACTAATATATATAAGTGTTTTAATAATTTCCAGCGATATGAAGATTCCTCAAAAAAAACTCTAGCAGCCGCTTTCTTTTTTTTTTTTACGTTCGCTTTTTAACTAATTTATTTCTGCAGATCTAAACGGAGGAGTTGTAAATTGGCAACCCTCCCTATTTATTTTTCTTTTGTTACCGTCGTTACGTTTCATAAATAAAGTAGATATTCATTCCCCCAATTTTGATGGTGATTTTCTTTCAGATTTACTTCTGAATTTTTTAGTCCTCTCTTGTGAGAGTGTAGTCTCCCATTGTTAGATCGATTCAGATCTAGTAAGTGGAGCTTGTTTTATTTTTGTGTGTATTTTTTTTTTTGACAATCAAGTGATTCTGGATTCAAGATTTGTTATAATCATATCTAAATCTATGAATCATCTGTGTTAAAAAAAATTTCACTCGTTCATCATGATGTTGGAAGAGCCTACGACAATTTCAACTTTGAAAATTACTTCAGATCTAATATGCAGGAGGTATAAGAGTAACAACTCTGTTGACAACACCAAGGACGGTGAGATTTTTCATCCTGAAGAAATAGGATCAGCTGAGCTTACACTTTGTTTACTTATTCTTCAGTATTATTAGATTGAATTTTCTTAAATTATTGTAAGTGTCGTTTGACTTTTTTTATCATATAATGAAGTTTTAATATTTTTTTATAAAAAAATAATAATTTCCAGCGTTATAAATTGCATATGTATTTTTTAACACTCAAATAATCTTAATACACATACACGTATATATATATATATATATGGACTTCAGTCTATAATAAATCATCAATAAAATTACGACATAATCCATCTCTTATTTCTTTGATTTTTGTTATGTTGACTAAGAAATGCGAGTGGTCCTCCAAGTACTACAAAGTCATCAACTTTGCAATTATGAAAACTAAACAAGACATCACCAAGAATTAACAAGTATATTATGGCTCAGATATCAATCACACTCTCATAGTCATATTATATATCTCTAACTTCAAATATCAATCACACTTTATTAGTGATATTAGATTTCTCTAACTTCAAATGGGAACAATCTGAAGGGAGAGAGAGAGAGATTTTAATGAGATGGGAAAGATTACCTATACTTTTTGGATTGGAAAAATATTTTACTGACCATCAAGTTTGAATACTGAAGCGTGTTCACACTCAAAGCACGTGCCAACTTCTTTGTCTTGTACCTATATATGTCACTACACTCACCTATACTAGTGTGAAAGTGTCAACTTTTTTTTTTTTCCTGTCTTTAAGCTATCATTCTAATTACTTTGGATTCAATTCGTGATGCAATTCTTAGAGTTTGTTTGGTATCACTCATCTGTTTAATTCATGATGCAACTCTTAGAGTCCGTTTGGTATCATTCTAATTACTTTGGATTCAATTCGTGATGCAACTCTTAGAGCCCGTTTGGTATCACTCACCTGTTAGGAAGGTGAGCTCGAGATGAGGTTAAACACGTTTGGTAAGGTTCACCAGCTGGCCTGTCAAGAGGTAAGCTTCCTTCCCTCATGATAGGGAGAGAAGTGGAGGGAAGGTGAGGTGATGTGAGGTTTAAAGACCAAAATACCTTTAAAAAATTTGTGGCTTTTAAAAAAGTAAGGGCAAAAAAGATTTTTCATACTTTTATCTTCTATTTCCTTATCTTCTTCCCACCATACCAAATAATATTACTTTTACCCACTTCTATTTTCCTGCATACCAAACATACTTTTTATCACCTACTTCCACTTCCATTTCCACTTCCCTCTAAAACACTCACCGGCTACCAAACGCCATCTTATAATAGGAGAGTCTCTTAATAAAAACAATTGTATCAAGTATTAACAAAGTCTCATACTCAAGACCTTATTTAAATGATATCAAATCACTTATAACTTAGATCAATTCTTCGTCGGTGAAAGTGTGAAATATCAATATTGATTTTATATATTTATTTCTCAGGACTCAAGTTATATAGTGATAAGTTAATTCTCAAAAATTTTAGGTCCCATTTTTTTTCTATGGAATCACATTTTAGGAAATCAAGAAGTAGGTTGAGCAAAGAAAAAAATATAAAATATATATTATACCATTTGATTTGACATATTTATAAAAAAAATACAAAATGTTTAAAAATTGTATTGACTAATCATATAAAACTTTAAGATATATGTTTAGGACAAATGTTAGATGAAAGTATATAAATATATAATATTAAGGATGAAGTTGAGATTGAAGTTGTGTTTTGTGGAAAAGTTGTGATGGTACTTGGTAATGTTTAATGAATAAAAGGGGCCGAGTGGTACTAAATAAGCACGTGTATAATTATTAATTAAGGTGTTCACACGTACGCATCGGTAACTGTTACAGCAACACATGGTCAAATTCAGAGTCTAGCTTCTTTGAATATTGATATCCATTTCCCTACTTCACACAAACCTCCACATAAAAAAATAAAAAAATAAAAAAATCTAATTAATTTGTTTTTCTGTTATCTGTAAAGTTTATTACGATATATGAAAGTTTAAGTACTCCCTGGATTAATTGTATTTTATGTTTAGTTTTGTTAATATAATTGAAATTATTAAAATGTAAATTATTTTTCTTGTACATATCCTTTAATTAGTATAATATGCATTTTTATTTGTCTTTATATATCTTCCTCGTCCTTTCTGTCATGCAAATTCTAGATGAACCTGACAAGGGACAAACCAACCATAAGAATGACAAAATTAAGCTGCTAATGAATTGAACCAAATCGAGAATTTTTTAATCTAAGCATGTGGCTCTTAATATACTTCAAATATTCATTAGTGTGGCTAATTAATGATGCATGCTGTATGACGTACAAGAAAGCAATAAATTAAATTACAGAAACCCTCTTCCATGCTGATTTTTCTTCCCCCATTAATGTATGAGCTTTATTAAACAAATTTAAAAATGTTTATTGTCATAGAATATTATAATGTTGATATATATGTAATATATTCACTCATAATATAATAATATATGTAAAATAAATTACATTTTATAGACCAATTATAATATTTATTTATAATATTTAATTTATAAAATAAACAATATTAAATAATTTTTTTAATTAATTTATAATATTTATTTTTTTCATACGTTGGATTGATAAAATTAAATAAATAAAATCCCTTTTTTTAAAAGAAAGGCCACTAATGAACCGGCCCATTTCGATACACGTACCCGGTACCCATCAATTCAAATTCTTTTTGGTGCAGATGTGTTTAATGGTCTCCGAGGGTGAGGGAGCAGTATCATGTGAGAGGCAATTAATGATGAGAAGAAGAAGAAGGGGGTTCACACCAAAAAAAAAAAAGGAGAGAGAAGAAGAGGGGGTATTAGGGTCTTAGTCATTTGGTTTGGGGCGGTTTAAAAAAACTTTAAATTAAATCATTCATTTTTTAATTTAACAATTTGATTAGGGCGGTTTGAATTTATACTGTTAAACCCAAACCAAATTATAAATAGATAATTTTGAACGATTCGATTTTGATAATTTAAATTTTTTGTCTTATCAAACTTACATATTTACTCTAATTTAAAATCAAATAATATTACAAATTAATAAGTAAAACAATTGTGTTGTTTTGGTTTTAAATTATTTTAAAATGATAAGTAAAATAATTTTATTATTCAAAAAAATAAATGAATAGATATAGATTGAATTAAAAAAAAATCAATTAAAAGACTCATAAAATTCACATAATTATTAATTATCTATCATATCTTTATTTTAATTAATTTTTTAAAAATTGTTCAAATATTCCATCAATATTATCTGTTTATTTTTAAATCAAGTAGCTTTAATATATATATATATATATATATATATATATATATATATATATATACTAGAGGCTTCACATATACGTTGTGCATGTCAAAAATTTTTTAAATTTGCAAAATATAAAATAATTTATTGTTAATTGTAAACTAATAAATTAAAGATTACAAAATTATTTTCTTTGATAACTACCAAATTATTATTTTTTAAAAACGAAATTACCACTACTACTATTCTCCTATTTCTCTCTCCCATGATCTTCTCACATCATTTTTTTATTTTCTTTTTTTATTAATTAAATGGCTATTTTGGGAGACCGTTGATGGGAAGGGTCAACAACCATATAAATATAGATGTGTGTGTGTGTGTAAAATAATATATAGTAGTTTGGTTTGGTTTAAAATTTTTCAAACTGAAAATCGAACCAAACCCCTAAAACTAAACCAAATTAGACCACTCATTTGTCGACCAGTTTTTGCTCCCGTTTGGTTAGGGTGCAGCGATTTTGTTTAGTAAAATGAAATTGAACCAAACGTGACCATTATATTTAAAATTTATTAATATTATAAAGAATGACAAAATTACCTTTTATCATTGTAAAATGAAATTGAACTAAACGTGGCCATTATATTGTGAGTGAATGTGAATTTAGAAGTAATTTTAGTTAAACACTATATATGATTATATATACAAGATTAAAGGTGGACACATCTCTAAACTAATTAAATTCAAAGCATGATTAGAGCTTTGGGTATGATGATTGTTTTATTGAAGAGGAGAAATATTAATAGTCGGCTTAGAAAGGGGTTGGTAATTCACTTTCAACTTGGTCGTAATTGGTTTACCATATGATTGCTTATAAATAAGTTCGTTTGATTATTTTAGCAATTTGGAGAATACTCTTGTAAATTATTATATAACGAAGACATTCAAATTTCAAACCTGCATAAAATTACTTTTCATCTCACATTAATTCACATAGGTTTTGAGATGACTCCGTTGACCACCATATGAACCACATATATAGCTGCTACAATAAACATATATATAAGAAAATAATATAATCACATTAAATTTTATTTCCTGACAAATAAATTATGTGTGTATATTTAAATATTTCCTTAACTGTTATTATATTTTATTGATTAGAAATTATATATATATATATATATATATATATATATATATATATATACATGATTTTCATTTTGAAACTTTCTTAACTGAATTTATTTTAATTAAAAGTTTGATAAAAAAAAGTGCATAAGAAATTATACCTAAATCTAATTAATCCATAGGATTTCCATAGCTGTGTGTAGACCAAAATGAAAAAAAAAAAAAAAAAAAAGAGCGAGAGAGAGTTTTTGCAATGACGAGTATTAATGAGAATTTCAAACTATCGCTCCCCTTCTTCTACGTACAAAGATCACATCAGTTTCATTTACAGCATCATTCATTATATACTTTATTAGGTTGGATTAGCCAATTTCAACCTAAACAAACTAATAAACGACTAATAAGTAATAACATATGATTTATTAGTAAGTCGTGCTTCTATTATTTATTCAACAAATAAGTGATTCCTTTCAATGAAAAAAAAAAAGAAAAAGTGGTAGGTTACGTATTGTATATTTTTCAAAACAGAAGAAGAAAAACCTCAGCGTTCACACTATAAATAGTATGGAATGAGATCATCCAAATTGCAGTGCACTCTCACGTGCGCCAAAACGACGCCGGTTTGGGTCCATTTTTTTTATTTAATTTAAAAAAGGAAAAAACTTAGGTCTATTTTTTTATGTCCATTTCATCCAATTCTCTAATATAATTATGACACGTGGCAAAAAGTGTTTAAATGACCAATCACAATAGAGAGAGAATATAGAAGACCACCTTTTATATGACCAATCATAGAAGAAAGAGAGTGTAAATACAATATATGATTGGTGGAATTGGATGAAATGGACATAAGGAAATGGACCTAAGTTTTTTCCTTTAAAAAACTCACCCCTTGCAAATTGCAATGGTAGGATGTGGGCTATTTTATTTTTATATAATTTTAAAAATAATTAATTTTCAAAAACAAATAAACAAAATTTTATTTCCCAATCTATAACAAATACAAAAAAACATTTTTGTATCAGGGCCTTCGCCATTATACATGGCAAAGGCCCTGACACTGTCAGGGGCCTTCGTCCAACTTGATGGCGGCTTGGCCAGGTCCATTCATATATATATATATGTTTGTACATAAGATATATATATATATATTATAATATATTAAATAATATTTATATTATATTAAAATAATATTTTTATATATTAAATTATATAGTTAATTTAATAAAAAAAAATATTTTTAATATTTGAAGTTATTATTAAGGTGTGTTTGGTTAGTGAGGTGGATGATATAATGGGAATCGAGAATTAATGAAGAGAATGAATTCAGTGTTTGGCTCTTTTATACATTAGTATGTCAGGCCGACTTTTTTTCATAGTTTTCTTCACTTTTTTTATTTAAATTTGAGAAATTATAAACTTTTTCCACTTCATATCTAAAGTATGAAAAGATATAGATACAAAAAAAATTAAAAACTTTACATAAATCGAGATTTACTATGAGTAGATTATGAACTAACTTTTTAGTCCCTAATAAAGGTGGTTCCTAAACCATTAACGGTAGATCCTTATTTGTGTGGAATTTTTATTTTTTTGTGTCTATAACTCTTATTCTTTAGAAAAAGTATACAATTGCTCAAATTTAAATAAAAAAAGTAAAGAAAACTATGAAAAAAAGTTGACCTATCATACTAATGCATAGAAGAGCCAAGCACTGGATCCATTCTCATTAATGAGATTGCAGAAGGGAATGAAAAAAATAATATGAAAATGATGGATATGATGTGAATGGAATAAAAGTAGGCAAAATGACCATTTTACCCTTATATTAGAAGTGAGAATGAAATAAAGTGGGTAAAAAAATAAGGGCAAAAATATAATTTCATCACATTATAAAAAGTAGAGTGTGTTTGGTTGAATGTTTGGTTGATGTAACCGTAGACGTAATTGCTTTACATCCTTCCAACCAAACACACTCTACTTTTTTAAATGTGATGAAATTATATTTTTGCCCTTATTTTTTTATCCACTTTATTTTATTCTCATTTTTAATATAAGGTTAAAATGGTCATTTTACCTACTTTTATTCTATTCACATCATTTTCATATTACTTTTTGCATTCTCTTCTGCAATCCCATTAATCCTCCATTCCCATTGCATCCTCCACCTCACTAACCAAACACACCTTAATAATAACTTCAAATATTAAAAAAAATATATATATTTTTATCAAATTAACTATATAATTTAAAATATAAAAATATTATTTTTATATAATATAAATATTATTTAATATATTGTAATATATATATATATATATATATATATATATATATATATGAATGGACCTGGCCAAGCCGCCAAGGTCCATTCATATATAAAAAAATAATGTTCAGGGGCCTTTGCCATGTATAATGGCGAAGGCCCTGATACAAAAATATTTTTTTTATTTGTTATAGGTTGGGAAATAAAATTTTGTTTATTTATTTTTGAAAATTAATTATTTTTAAAATTATATAAAAATAAAATAGCTTAGGATGTGAGTGTTTTTTAGGACAGTGGAAGTGAAAATAAAAATAAAAGTAGAAATAAAAAATAAAAAGTGTGTTTAGTATGCAGAGAAATATAAATATAATGTTAGATAAAGAAATAAAAGATAAAATTATAAAAAGACATTTTTACTCTTGTTTGTGACACGTAATAAATTAGTTTGAGGGTATAATAGTAGTAAGAATAAATTATTAAGGGTAAACTAGTCTTCTTATTATCACTTTCTAAGTAAAAAATGCAACTTCTCACCTTTATGAGATAGAATTAATCACCTAAAAACTTTTCTTATACCAAACACTCAAACAATAGTACCTTTCCCACCCTTCAAGGAAACCAAAGGAGCAGTTAGAGATGTGGGTACAGCTTCCTTGGTGTGTGAAAACAAAGCAGAAAACAACTTCGATTTCATCACTAATCAAGGTTAGGAGTTAACTGTGTTTTTTCACTGTTGTATATTCTCCTTCTTGTAAGTGAGTTTTAATTACTAGATTATTTTTCCTTTTAGATTTTCAAATGAAGAAAGCTTTCCGCATCTTACACGCTACAGAGACAGTTTGTCACTAAGAAGAAGACACACAAAGCTTGACAGGAAAAGCCCAAGACCAAATATTATGCAGCACACAACAAAAAAAAAGATGTAAATCATATGAAGAAATGAGTAAAAGAAGAGTATTTTCATACACCTTAACAATAAAATTAGATAAGAATATTTCCATACATCCCAATAAGCAAAACGTGGGTACAATGGTTTGATTAAACCAAATTAAAGCTCTGATGATGAGGTAGAAAATAGCAAAATGGAGATGAAGGAATGAGTCAAGAACAGAGAATGCTTCAAGAAAAAAAGGCGGGGAGATGATGAAGGCAAAGAGAGTATAGACTATAGTATAGAGGAGAATGGATAGAGAGAGTGATACATAAATAGATCTCATAAATAAATGGGACCCAATTGTAGGATATTTATGTCTCACTCTCTCTCTTTACTTTTCTATGTTGTACAACATAGGATCCTCTCTCAGTATAGAGCAGCCCCAAAAACGAAAACGACGCTATATGTGTCTCAAAAGAAAATTACTTGGCCATAACGGTGCCGTTTCACCGCACGGCAGAGGATCCTTTTCCAAATAGTATTGTATTGCCAATTAGACCACTTTTGGGCCATGACAATTATGAATGGGCTGAGGGCCCATGAACGTTCAAAAAAGGCTATGTAGTTAAACTCCCTTCAACCTAAACTAGTTTTTCTAAGAGTAAATTACACTCTTTTTTTGACAAAATAAAAAAGGAGTAAATTACACTTATCTTAAATGTGATCTTTCAATTTTCAAAGATAGAACTCAATTTATTTCGTTAAAAATATTCTCCTAAATCCTAATCATAATAGTTCCTCTCTTAGGAAAATTTATATTTAATTAATAAAAAGAATGCCACATGACTATTAATTCATAACTTAAACTTACGCCTATGTGTCGTTTTCTAAAAAAAAAACAGAGAGAATTATTTGAAAATTTTGTACAGAGAATTGATGTTTAAAATGGTTTAAATTTTGGTAAAAGTTTATTTAAATAACAGGAGTTGATCCTCTGTCGTTGTTTTTCTCTGTCATTAATCTAAAATAATACTTTTTAATAGTTTTTTTATAATAAAAAATATATAGATGCTTCAAATTAAAATATAATTGTGTTCAATAAATTTTAGAGTTTAATTTTTTTAAATTTGAGAAATGACAATTTTTTTAAAATGAGATAGATATAAATAAAAATGTAGTCCTTAATCCATTCATGATTGGTCCCGATTTATATAGGGTTTTTAATTTTTTTATTATTATTTCTCTCTCATACTTTTGAGAAATGATAAATTTGAGGCACTTAAAACTTTTAATTATAAAAAGAAAACTAATAATAACAAATAATAATAATAATAATAATTAAGAGAGGATCCATTCTTTTAAATAACATCTTTTTAAGAAAGTGTGTTAGTTTCTGCCCAAAAATTAAAAAGGGAAGCGTGTTACTTAGACAAGTAATAACAACCTATTTAGCCTGTTGTTTATTCTTTAATTATCTGATGGGCCGACCCACGTTCGGCCTCTGGGCTCGAGCCCATCTTAAATAACGTAGTATAAACTCTAAACAGAACTAATTCAAGAAGCCATATATATAGATGCAATCACGCTTTTTAAAAATAAAAAAAAATTCGAATTTTAAGTTTAAACAAGAATGACTTACTTATCAATATACGTATATATACAAAGTATAGTAGTGAATTGAACTCCCTCGTGCATGATCCAGATCTTACAATATACCAAGAGTGCACTGTGAACATTACGACAAATTAAATTACGTGTATATATATATTCTGGTAGTTTCTTGATGGGGTTCTCATAGTATTCTTGTTCTTTTCCCTTTTAGCCATTCTCGTGAGGCATATATGAATATGATGTGAGAGGAGGACAAAAAAGTATAGTATGCATGTGATATTATGCCATTTTTATATTGCAAAATCATGAAGCATTAAGCAGCAGCTTTTTATTGCTAGCTACACATGGTTTTGAATCAGTGAATACTCCTCTTTTTTCATATATCTTGGCTTTGGTTTGTGTCAGTAGGAGAAAAGATCATGATGTTCTATTAAGCTGTCACAAACTAGTGCTTGTTGAAATCATAAGGAATATATGTATATATAGAGTGCCATAGAATAAATAAAGCAAAAGAGAAGGTTAGAAAATAAATAAATGAAAGAACGTGAAGTAAGTGGCAAGAAAACAATATATAAATTAAAGAGATATGCTGAGGATCGGAGTGAGGTTCACAATCACAATTCACAAGTACTGAAAGTGACCACAAGTTGCTACTTTTGGTTTCTCATTTGTAGCAATATATATATATAAGGTGGTCCATGTCTAGCTCCTCATCAATTCATTTTGCGGCTTTAATTCAATCATCCTTAATTATTGGCTATAATTTTATTGGAGAAAAATAATTCTGGCATCATATATATCAACATATATAGGGTAGAGTCATGGGGTAGACACATGCGTTATTTTTCTTGTCGAGTATGCACTAATTACCATATGATTGGTCCAAGTGATTTAGAAGTTTAGTATCACTTAAGTAAAGTTTTGGGTTTAAGACTTTGTAAATATAACTATCTCTGTTAGAGACTATCCCACCATAGTCAGGTGCACAATGGGGGTCGAACCTGGATTAATCAAGGCAATATCTCAGACACCTGGTAAGCAACTAAAAAAAAAGTATGCACTAGTCATTCAAACTTTTAAGTGCTACGTAACTCATTATTGAATACAACTTTTCTAACAAATCAAATGATGCTCTATTTCCATTTTCTTATACTTGCAATGATTTAATTTGGGAGTCCATACATACTCTTTGATTAGGTTCATTTTTAACATGTATATGATGTGGACACCAATTTCCCCTCCCCCCTTTTTAATAGTTTGTTATACTTTTCTAATTAAATTAATTTTGTTTATCTAATAATAAACAGATTCTAATTAATAATGGGAAAGTGTGTGGTAGTATATTCTTTTATAATCACATGGTGTTATTGTAACTTTTTAAGTATTGGATTGATAAATTCCATTGATGTGGATTCTACATAGGAATGGCTTAATTTTTGTTTGAAATTGGTAACATGTTACATGCATATGCATAGGACAAGACAACTACCTAAATCTCTTTTTATATATAAAAATATAAATATTTATATTAAAGTAATTAGGTTTAGGAATGGTGTCGGTGAATGCCTATAATAATGTTCGATAATTAATGGATACTTCTCTGTTAATACAGCTGGTGCACGAGGTTGAACTTTGTCTTTAACATTTTTAATTGAAATGAGATTTTATCACCTAGTTTATATATATATAATTTGTGGTTTATTTTTCTTAGTACATACCCTTATAATTTATAGTTTGGAGGAAAAGTAACTATATATATATATGGACCGAATATAATATTTTTGTGAATGCATGCGGTTTGTTTATGCCGTTCCTTGAAGTTTCTCTAAGGTTTGACAACTTATTATTAATCATCGTTTTTGTACGAGTGTTAGGCAGGCCATCTTCAAAGAAAATACTTTTCATCTCCATAACAATTTTTTTTAGGATATTAAATTACATTTCTCTTTCTTATTTAATTCAGGATTTATCTCGCCTCAACCATGAGCGAGAGTTCGAATTCCCCTGAAGTCATTCAAAATTCTGCTTTGGTAGGCATCCCTCCTCAGGGAGATCTCTTAGCACCTAAGGGCTAGTTGAGTAGCTGCGATTAGGTAAAACTGCTTGCGGTTTAGGCATGTGCAGTAATCCTTTGGGTTGGGTTTCTGTTGATTTTCCCAATATACCACTGGCGCCTTGCCCGATAGTACTTGGGAGTGCCTTCTCTTACTATCATTTTTTTCTACAAAATAAAATAATTTATTGGCTTGAAATTAATAAATAATCAACAAAAATAATTTTATAAACTCTCTGATTGTTAAAAATAATATTTAATTAGTGCCCTTAACAAAACTTTTGAATTTATCTATATTTTTTAATCATTGATAGCTAGCAAACTAATTTGTTCTAAAAATAATATAAATCAAAGTATCAAACAAACCCTTCACCTCCTTCTAGCTATATAGAGGGGTTGCTAGTTGCTAAAACATCATCGAAAACAATCATAATGTGATTCTTTTTCTTCTTTTTTTTTCTTTTTCCTTTTGGTAACCGATAAGATATATAGACTTTTTCTCTTTTTATCCCCCTTTAATTTACTGAACTATCTACAATTAATTATCTTTCCAAAATTTTGCCCAAATATTTTCAAAATGTTAACTATATATGTATATTAATCTCATTTTATAGAAAGATTTAGCACTTATCTTATTAATACGTTAATAAATAAATATTAATACAATAAATTTTTTTTCTTAAAATATTTATTCAATTTCACAAATATTGAATACAAAATAGTAAATATTACATAAATATATTGAAAATACGTTTTCTTACACTAAGGCGATAGGCGGTCGAGAGTGGATCCTCTAAAGTAATTCTCTACATTTTTTGGTGGAGTTATGAGAGAGATAGAGAGAAGAAAAATTGAGAGGGAAAAAATCAAAAAAAAAAAAAATTTTCCTTATCTCTATCTCTCTCATAACTCCATCAAAAAATGTAGATAATTACTTTAAAGGATCCTATCTCTATGCGGTCACGTTCCTTTACAGTTTACATATCATTTAAGATTTTATTTTTTAAAATACTATTTAAAAGACATTAAATCTAGATTGCGAAAGAGATAAATAATTTTCTTTTGCAAATAAATTGACTGTTTGGGGATAATAAATTAATATTGAAGTCATTAAATTCATGTAAATATAGGAGGTTTGCTTTGAGTTATGCGGGAAATTAAGGTGCATGTGGCTGGCCAGCAAAGCTTCAATCAGATTCCACCCCTCCCACCACTAAATCTAATTACTTAATTACGTGCATAATACACTAATCATCTATAATTTTGGTTTCTCACGGCAAAACACACATATTAAAATTAATTAATTTTTAAACTAAAAAATAAAAATTAGAATGAATAATTGAAGATGTTAGAAATGATGAGTGAATTTATAAAAGGAAAAAACTTAAGTCTATTTTCTTATGTCCATTTCATCAAGTTCCACCAATCATATATTGTATTTATATTATCTTTCTTCTATGATTGATCATATAAAATGTGATCTTCTATATTCTCTCTCTATTGTAATTGATCATTTAAACACTTTTTGCCACGTATCATATTTATATTGGAGAATTTAATGAAATAAACATAAAAAAATAGACCTAAATTTTTTTCATAATAAAATGTGAATGTTGTGTGTGTTGAGGGTAGTGGACTTCGCTAGAATCCAATAAAAGGGATCACGGAGTTGGATTGGTAGGGACTCATTTCACATCAAATAAATTAATCTGCACCGCCCATTCTTCACACAAGAATTAATCACATTCTGTCATATATATTACAATATGTCACATCTTTAATTTCAATAATATATAATGTCACAAGAAAACATAATATAACACCATATAAAAAGAAAAAAAGGTCTTTCAAGTTTGACCTATCCATTTTGTCTTAAAAAAGGAGAAGTCCATCTCCGTATACTACTCACTTGAAAAAGGGGGAAAAAAATAAGAGAAATTATTGTTAAAACAAAATATTTCATAAAATGTAGAATTGGAATTTGTTATAAATAATGAACTCATCATTTCCGTTTTCAACTTTTTTTCTCCCCTTTCACTATTAGCCATACTCCAAGAAAAAATGTATAATGCTTATAATTGAAATGGTGGTTAAAGTGGATTGACTTAATAGTTAGGCTATTATCAACCTATAAAAGGTGGGTATAGAATTGAATATAGATAGTGCAATCTAAACTGCTTTTTAATAGTCTCATAGAATAGCCATGGCAGTTAGCTTATTAGGGGCTCCAGCACTACTATTAACTTTGATTCATCATTCTTACAAAAAAAAAAAAAATCATTCATTTCATCATCATAACCCATTAATAATTATCACTTTGATTTTTATCATTTACTTTACTAACTCAAATAGAAATCTCAAAGTTTTTTTTGTTCTCCACAGTGCTAAAGGAATAATATCACGGGTGCCGCATTGTGCGTGCACTCATATCCCTCTTACCAAAGATAATTAGGTATATATATATATATATATATATATGAAAAAACTTATGTCCATTTCCTTCATTTCCCCAATATAATTATGACACGTGGCAAAAAGTGTTTAAATAACCAATCACAGTAGAGAAAGAATATAGAAGACCACCTTTTATATGACCAATCACAGAAGAAAGAGAGTGTAAATACAATATATGATTGGTGAAATTGGAAGAAATGGACATAAGTTTTTTCCATATATATATTGTGTCATATTATTTGTATTTGATAAAATATATTTTTATTTTTATTTTATTTACCATGTCAATCTTTAATATAAAAAATGATTTTTTTTTATTGATCAATGTAAAACTAACATGATATAATAGGTGCATTTAATAATTTTGTCTCGTATATTTTCTTAACCTTCTTTTTTTGTGACAACTAGCATAGACTATAAAGTGGGATTTAGATTCAGTGAAGTGTAAATGTATAATTTAAACTATCAAATAAAAATCAAAATTTATGTTGGTACTGTAACAATATGATCCCACGACTCAGAATATATAATTTTTACATTTTAGCAAACTTAACTTGTAAAGTAACAGATCTGGATCAAGTAAAGTACAAAGTGTATAAAATAAAGATCCAGACCATTAAATAAAAATCAAAATTCATGTATATACTATAAGATATCATCTAATAGCTTGTATTGCACATTTTACACGCTTCACCAGATCTGCACTCTAACATACCTAAATTCGTGAAAAAACTCCAATAATTAATATTTTTCTTCCTGTTTAAGTTTGCAAATTAATAATTTTTAAGATTTTGTTAATATAGTAATTAATAAAATATTTAATAATTTAAATTTGTAAAAATTAACAAAAATAGAATTTTCAATATAATTTTTTTATCAAACAATCAAATCAAATGAATTGTTAAATATTATAAAGTAAAACATTAAAAATCATAATTTTTATTTATTATTGAGACATACTTATTATTTTTTTTAAAGAATTCCTTGACTGTCAACTTGTCATATTTTCTTTCATTTATTATTGTTTGTCGCAGAAGTCATAATAACCTTCGATCAACTGAGATCATGTGGACGAGATTGATGATATGGCAAAGCCAGATTTTGACACATCACACGCCTCTCTTCAATCTTTCATTTTCTCTGTTTTTAGTGGAGATTCTTTATCCACCATTGAATATCAGGACTAATCCACCATCACTTTCCATCTTAAAAAGTGCCACAATTAGTTTACACATTTGAAGTCACTCAAAAATTAAATTAATAATGAATGACTTAATCTTATTCAACCACAACTCCAATTTATATTAATTGTTCAGCTTGTCTCTTAGGTCTTATCTTAGAATAGATGTTTAATAGTATAATAGTACTGAACTTCAATACATCTTTTTAATCAGTTGATCTGTAATTTATTTAAGGTGAGTTTTAATTAATGTAAATTTTTATTAATATTAATAAATGACATTATATAATTGGAGGATTTCAATTCCGTAACCACAATTCCAATTAATATTTCATTATCTCTTAGAAGCCAACAAGAGCAAGCAGATGTGGAAAAAAAGAAGAAAAGCAACTAGGCAACCTCCATTGAAATAAAAGTTTGGTAATAATTCTCCATTAACTCACCCCACTGAAATCCAAACGCTTTTCTTTAATCGAAAGAAACAATATTTTTCTTTAATAACATTAAAGGAATTCATTTTTCTGCCAAAAAGAAAATGTTCAAATATAGAGGAGGAAATCAGAAAATGCAAGGATAACTTTCCCACTGAAATATTATAATACCACTTCTCCACTATCCAAGATTGCAGTTTTGCTGGTTGCCCCTCTGTCCCACCTCCTCAACTGCCTCTCTCTGAGATCTGAGAGAAGGGGCCAGCTTCTCAAACATCGTGTATCAGTATGTGCTGACACAAAATATACAACAATTTGTTTCTTTTTTTCTTTTTTCAATTTTGGGATCAATTTTAATTGTAAGAAACGTTTAGTGCAAGGAGTTACAGTACTTTCTTCTTCTACCTCACATGGGGATCTCTAAGCTGTGCCTCTGCCTCCTATTCCAGAGCTCATGTTTTCAAGAAACAGTTGTTTTGGCTCTTCCTGTCTCTTTCAGTATCAAACACTGTTCTGGGTTATTCCATTAATTGCCTTCTCATTGCTTTGGCATCACTACTATATGTGGGTCTTCCACTAATCAGCCTCCTCCACCTGTAGTTCTTGCTTCAAGCTATCAACTTTCACAATCTGTAATTTATTATCATTGTATTATTGCTACTGACTACTGAGGGAGTTTGTATTGAGACGACTTGGAGATTATTGGTATGGGATGATGAGTTTGGTTAAGTCATTGATTCTTCTGCTTCTGGTGAAGCTCTGCATCGTTAGCTTTGCTTTGGAAGTCCAAGGATCCGGAGGTAAATACTTCATTCTCAAAATTGTTCCTATAATTTCGTTTTCCTTATGTTATAGTTGCATATGGGACTAAATCGTCATATCTTAGTATAAAGAAAATAATCAGACATCAGAATCTAATTTTAGATGGTAAATGAAGCACAAGACAAGTTTCTGCTAGGTTTAGAACAGCCGTCCACACTTAATCTTAGGAGGCCATGTGCCCTTAAAACCAAAGGATATTGATTCTACTTATAACAATGTGGCTGAACTGCAGTAGCTATTATTTTAGTGATCTGTTTCTCTTTTCAGTGACTTAAATGTCTCCTTCCTAGTCTATGTATTTGGTTGATATAATGAAGGCATTTTATTGGCCCCTGAATGATTTGCTTATCCCTCTGTAATCACCCTCGTTTGCAAGCTATTGTTTTCCTTAGAGTAATATCTCTGATGGCCTGTGATATTCAAATTTGTAGAAGAAAGAAGAATTCTTTCCTGAGATTTCTCTCTGATAGGGCAGAAATCCTGTATATTTCAAATTTCATTATCCAGATATTACCAACTAGTTCTAAATTTTCCGAAGATATAGTCCATTAGATGAGTCCATACTTACCTGATCAATTAGTTATTGTTTTGAACAATTTTGGGCGTGGTGATAGTTTAGATTTATAATTTCTTTTGATAATTGATACCATCTTCTTCTTTTAGAGTTCACTATATCTCCATCTCCAGCATTCTTTCCTGTCGTTCCTCCTAGAGAAGAAACACCAGGACCTGGTCCTATCCAAAATGGAGAGTCATGGGAAATTAGTGCGCCAAGCTCGCCATCAGATCCAGATGGTATATCCAATAATCATACAAAACGGGTTTGAATTTTGAATTTGAGTTTTAAAACTCATTTTTTCACTGTCCTTGTCAGTTTGTTTTTTTGTTTATAGTTTTCTATTATGTTCTTTCAGGGTTTGTCATCTCCCCATCCCCAGCAACCATGCCTGTGCATCCTTCTCCCAGAACCGTAGCCCCAAGCATTCCGGAAGTACCAAATGGTAATCCCATTGCTATAGAATGTTATGTCATCTTAGCATCATCTGATTTAAAAGTTGGTTTTTCACCACTCAGGGCCGTTATTGCACCCTCCAGCTACATTACCACCTCCTGCATCAGCTCCAATTACTGAGAATATAACAGGGAGTGGGCCATCTATATCTCCAAGTTCAAATGCTACAATATTATCACCACCATCAGTTAAGGATGTTCCTCCACCCTCAATTTTACAAGGGCAAGTGCCACCATCAGTACAACCAAGTCCACCTCAAAGGAAAGAACCTACTTTGAGGCCTCCTGTCTCCACACCTGATGCTCCAGGTATGTGCTTAGTATTTTCTTTTTGAAAGAAGGAGGCAGGGGAGTCTAGCTTCCAATTGATTTTGATTGCTATTCTGCTCTTCTATTGCATCTTGTACAGCCCCCACTGCAATACCCTCTGCCAATATTCCAAAAACTTCACCAGTTGGCCAACCAATTGAACATGATTTGCCACCTAATGTTGACACAAGGAATGCAAATAGAAGTCACAAACAGGAGCCATTTTCACCAGGCATGTGATAAAACTCTTGTCATATCTCAAGATTTCCTTGTCATCATAGCCTTATCTAGTTGGTATTGACCCAAAATGTGCTCTCTAATTGCCTATTTGAACAGCCCCAGTCACAATACCTTCTGTCAACTTGCCCCAAATTCCACCGAGCAGCCCACCGGCTGAAGATGGAAGTTTGCCACCTGTTGTTCATAAAGGGCATGCATATACAGGTCGCACCCAAGTGCCACCTTTACCAGGTATGTCATAAAAGCCTTGTTAAGATGTCTGAATTCTTACAAAATGGTTTTAAACTCCATTTTTTCATCTCCAGCTTTCGGCCAGTATTGATCCGAAGTATGCTCTTTTATTGTACTTTGAACAGGCCCAGTTGTACCCTCTACCAAATTGCCTCACACTGGACATGGAAGTTTGCCTCCTAATAACCATAGAAGGAATGCAAGTACTGATCACACCTTGGAGCCAATTTCACCATGTATGTTATAAAGGTTTTGTTAAGTTGTCACTAGAATACTACTAGATGCCTAGGTGATTCAATTTTCCTTTTCTTAGCCAGATTTTAATTTGTATTGACCTAAATCTGATCTTCTATTCATTTTGAATAGCGTCGCTTGGAATGCCTCCTCCAATTTTGCCTTTTTCACCAGTCAGCCAACCTAGTACAAATAAAAGTTTGCCACATAATTTTCATAGAAGGACTAACAAGGAGAGTCACGCCCTGGAGCCAGTTTCACCAGGTATGTGTTATAAATCTTATCACAATATCTCTAGAATTCAAGTATATGGTTCTAAACTACCTCCTTTGCATTGAGATGCAGTATCTGTTGCATCCTCGCCAAGGAAAGTGGAACACAATCCGCTAGAAGCTCAACCTATTTCCCCAAATTTAACTCCACCCATATTACCTGGTAAGTTTCATTACATTAATTTGGTGAGAGAGAGAATGATGAAAAATATTCAAATTTATATCTACGAGATCACTTCTATTTGTCTCATTGTTTTTCTTTTGTTGTATTCATGCAGCACCAGTTACATCACCAACAAGTGCATTTCCAGTAGACCCACCGTCTGAGCACCCAGTTATTCCAGTATTATCTCCTTCAGATTTACCAGGTACAAATTTTGCAAAAGGATTTATTTGATTTTTTTCTCTATTCTTCCCTGTCACTTTTTACTAAAGCATTCAAAATATTCATTTCTAATCATATTCTCTACACTTCACCTGAAATAATTGTGGTTCAGCTGGAAGATATGCACCAATTAACTGTGTAATAACCTCATGTATATTTTGTTGCCTGTTTAAATTAATTTTGCGGTTGATAATCCATATTGAGAAGTGACTGTATCTCTCTTATCCAGATCTGTCAACAATTTTTGTTTTGACAAAAAGATCTGTCACTCTGTCAACAATTAGATCAAGCTAAAAAGTGACGTTCATGACTATTAGTCTATTACAGTACTATGTGATTATTTTGAGCATAGATACAATTGTCAGCACTTATACTGTATTATATGACTCATTTTGTTCTCACTTTATAAAGTTTGCATGTCTTTCACTGTACTATGTCTATCACTAGTACTTGACTGCTATATTTTTTTTTATTTAGTTCTGAATGCTAGTTTGCATTAATTATATAATTCATGGAATTTAATTGGTGAAAAAACATGTGTTCCAGAACCTGTTGTCTCTCCTGCATCAACTCCTTCCAGAAACTTCAACAGGAGAAAGGGTGGAGGACTAGTTGCACCTTCGTATAAAACACCAAAGCCACTTCCAGCTGTAATAAGTTCCCCTGCTCAAGGTATACTGAACTTAACTTTTGGACAAGTTGCAAATTCCTAATTGCAGGATTTTTCATCTTAGTGAATGTGAAGCTATTAAAAGATAGTCCTAATGAAGGAGTTCAATCTTGAAAATTGATAGATCATTGCAAAGCTGACATCAATCTGATTTTTTTTTTTTTGGGGCAGATGAGGTTTTAGAAATGTAAAATATCTTGTATACATCAGTGTGAAGAAGTGTAAACATTAACAATCAATGAACTATGAAGTTACTAAGTACTAACCTGCATAATAAAATTATTTATGTTGATTATTCTTCTTGCGTAGCACCTGCCGCACCTGTAAAGCAATTTCATCAGTCTCCTGAGCCATTGGTATCATCTCATAAATCTCCCGTCAATAAAGGATTTCATTCTCCTGCGTCTTCTCCTACAACCTCATTTTATAAGCATCATCATAAAAGAAACGTAGTAACTCATCCTGCTCCTGCATCATCAGTGGTCTCTCCTCCCACTTCAATAAACCAAGGTTTGATGTGTTACCTAATCTATTTTTTTGTACTATGAATTAAGTTACTCACTGCAATTTAATAGAACTCTTTTTCTTTTCTTTTATTTATTTTTATTTTTGGTCATTTTACAAAATTTCATATAGGGCAAGCAATGCCTCCCTCATTAATTCCAACAAGTGGGCGAAGATACCTTGCTCCACCACCAGTGAACCCAGGTACCTGTATAACTTCGAACCAATTTCTATAGCCATATCTTCTAGGAGAATGAGCAGTTAGAGAATGGGAATTTTGAATGCTGACAAGTTTTTCTTCATGGCTGTATTGTAACTTCAGCAACCCCATTCTCTTTCCCTGCTTTGCCACCAGCAAGTGAAGTTTCACATGCTCCTTCTCCATCATTCAAATTTGGCCCTCAGCCTAGCAAAAGTAAGAAAGGCAAAATGAATCCTGTTCAGTTAATGGAGAGATAATTCTGAAATTCTTGTCTTTTCATTATCATCTACTTACCAGTTTGTGTGATTTGTTGTGTTTGCCATTTCAAGTACCATTTCCTCCTAAAGTATCACCTTCTAGGTCCAAGAGCCGTAAGATACCAGTATTGCCTCATGTTCAAACTCTTCCACCTCCACCTCCTAATGAAGGTTAGCACTTTATTTTCATAGTCCCTTTACTCTGGGATTTCGTTGACTAATATCTTGACATTCTTATTTACTATAACAAGCCTTATACATCAAACTGAAGTATATGTCCTTTTTTTCAATTCTTTTTCCAGATTGTTTATCAACTGTTTGCACAGAGCCCTATACAAATTCTCCACCTGGAGCACCTTGCAGATGTGTCTGGCCCATGCAAGTTGGTCTTCGCCTTGGTGTTTCTTTGTATACTTTCTTCCCTCTGGTTTCAGAACTGGCTTCTGAAATTGCCTCAGGGGTTTTCATGAAGCAAAGTCAAGTTCGCATAATGGGAGCTAAATCAGCAAACCAGCAACCAGAGAAAACTGATGTCCTCTTAGATTTGGTTCCACTTGGGGAAAACTTTGATAACACTACAGCCTTTTTAACTTCTGACAGATTTTGGCATAAAAAGGTGGTTATAAAAGCTTCCTACTTTGGAGATTATGAAGTGTTATACGTGATCTATCCAGGTATATACAAATTCTCAATTTCTTGTTTAATCCTTGTCTCGCTCTCCATAACTATTTTGGTGATAAATTTGTGGAATACTGTATATATAGGTTTACCGCCATCTCCTCCTTTACCTCCATCAAGCATCACGATGATAGATGGTGGTCCATTTTCCAATAATGGAAATGACGGAAGGACAATAAAGCCCCTTGGGGTTGACATACCGAAGAGGCATCATAAAAGAGGACTTAGCAGTGGCGTGATTGCCATAATTTCTCTTTCAGCTTTTGTAGCTGTTGTTTTATGCTCTGCTGCTGCTTGGGTCTTGTTGTTCAAGCACAGAGATCATGTATCCCAAACAGCATCAACCCCACGGGTTTTGCCACCTTCTCTTTCCAAAACCCCAGGTAATGTGATTGCTGATATCTTTGAACTACATGAACTATTGCATTTTGCCAGGAAACCAGCTTTTTGGTTCCCATCTCATCTTATAAAGGTAGGAAAAATGTGTCAGAATCTTTGCAAAAAAAAAAAAGAGTTAAGTGCATAGATTCAAATTAGTTAGATCTTTTATGCTTGTATGGTATTTTGAAGTTAAATAATTCATGCCTGTTAATTATGGGTATTCCTTATCACACAACTGGTCAACTACAGTGACATTTTAATGTTTAATCAATCATATGTCATTTTGCTTAAGAAACAAAATATGAATTCGACAGGCACTGCTGGTTCATTGACTGGAGTTGGACCAGGTTCTGCTTCTTCATCATTTCGATCTAGTATTGCAGCTTATAAAGGTTCTGCTAAGACTTTCAGTATGAATGAGATTGAGAGAGCCACCGAAAACTTTCACGATTCAAGAATACTCGGAGAAGGTGGTTTTGGGCGTGTTTATAGTGGTACACTTGACGATGGGGTAAAAGTGGCCGTCAAGGTTCTAAAGAGGGAGGATCATCATGGTGATCGAGAATTCTTGGCTGAGGTTGAGATGCTTAGCCGTCTGCATCATAGAAATTTGGTCAAGTTGATAGGTATATGTACAGAGGACAACTTCCGTTGCTTGGTTTATGAACTCATTCCGAATGGCAGTGTGGAGTCCCATTTACATGGTAGTTAAATCTGCTTAATTCTCTCCTTTGCCTTTAAGTTTCCTTGCTAATTCTTTAGGCTTTTCAATGTAATGGTTTTGCTCTACTTGATCTTCTGGTAGGAGTTGACAGGGAGACCACCCCGATTGATTGGAGTGCCCGAATGAAGATAGCTCTTGGTGCTGCTCGCGGTCTGGCTTATTTGCATGAAGATTCAAGTCCCCGTGTCATACACAGAGACTTCAAGTCTAGCAACATCTTGTTGGAAGATGATTTTACACCAAAAGTATCTGATTTTGGGTTGGCTCGAATAGCCACGGATGAAGATAACAGACACATATCAACGCGTGTCATGGGAACTTTTGGGTATACAGTTTTTTAAATACATCTTACTTCTTTGTCTTGGGGTACCCTTCAAAGTTATTTCAATTGTCAACCCTTTTTCTTATCTGATTCTATCCTCATAATCAACTTGAAGTTCAAAACTTTTTATACTCTTTGATTTGTTTTGCTACTTTTCCCTTGATTTCAATCATTTTTAATTTGAAAAATTTTCGCGCAGTTATGTAGCTCCGGAGTATGCAATGACGGGGCATCTTCTTGTAAAGAGTGATGTTTACAGCTATGGTGTTGTTCTTCTTGAGCTTTTGACTGGAAGGAAACCAGTAGACATGTCACAACCTCCTGGTCAAGAAAACCTAGTTGCATGGGCCCGACCTCTCCTCACAAGCAAACAAGGACTTGAAGCAATCATAGATCCTTCTCTGGGATCTGAAGTACCTTTTGATAGTGTGGCTAAAGTTGCAGCCATAGCTTCAATGTGTGTGCAACCAGAGGTATCAAACCGGCCTTTCATGGGTGAGGTTGTTCAGGCTTTAAAACTTGTATGCAATGAATGTGATGAAGCAAAAGAAACTTGTTCACGCAGCTCTAGCAAGGAGGATTTGTCAGTTGATCTGGATATGGGAGTCAGTACTTCTTCTGGACAACTACCACATAATTTCCAAACCCCACACTTTGCTACCAACTATGACTCTGGAGTAGATATCGAAAGAGGCCTATCGGTATCAGAATTATTCGGTTCGTCGGCAAGGTTTGGAATGGAGGCGTCTTCATCATTCAGAAGACACTCTTATTCCGGTCCTTTGAGAACCGGAAGAAGCAGACGATTGTGGCAGGTATTTAGACGGCTTTCCGGTGGTAGTGTGAGTGAACATGGGACTATGTTTAAGTTATGACCAGTTTGCCATGGAACCATTTGCATACTTTGAATTTGAAGTCACTTTGTGGAATTTTGCTGTCCTTGGATTTGTTAATCTGCAGTTCACAAGGGCAATTTTGGAACATGCAAATTTCTCCTGTCTGGGCCTTCTTGAGGAGAACATGGGAATAGAAAGATGTAAATAAGATATGCCAAGCTTTGCTGCAAACTATAAAGAAGGGAAAACAATGTGAATCTAGCTTTTGACGAGAAAGATTGACCAAAGTTGCAGCATTAGTACATCTGGGTGAAGGAATTTTGTAACTTTTAAATAGTCAATACACAAGTTTGTACCTTAGGAGGGAAAAAAATCTTTGGTTAGTTTTGTAGAGCGATATTAATCATAAATGCTTATCACTTTACAGTTGCTAATTTAACCGTATTTTCATATTTCTTTGTCAGATGACTCGGATCAATATCTTTATTGACCCATGAAAATAAATAAGGGTAATATGATGTCTTTATTATTTTTTTTTTTTATTCTATTCACACTTTTTTTTAATAAAAAAATGGTAGTAAGGAACGCACTCTCAAGTACTACCGGGCAAGGCGTCAGTGGCATGTTGGGAAGACCAACAGAGGCCAAAGCCAAAGGATTACTGCACAGGCCTAAACTGCAATATTAGGGTGAAATGACCATTTTATTAGGGTGAAATGATTATTTTATTCATTTTTATTTCATTCACATGACATCACATTTACATCACATTCCTATTCCTTTTAACATTCCTATTCTCATCCCTTCTAACATTCTACTAAACAAATATACTTTTAGTTTTCAAATGGTTTTGCATTGTGTCATGTAAAACATTGGACGAGTCTTGGAAGTAAAATCCCGGATGGGATGATGGAGGGAGTGGCAAAGAGCAAAATTGGTAGTGCAAAAACGGGCTGACAATAAACGAGTCTTGGGAGTAAAATCTAAGTTCGCTCGCGATGACATGTGGGCCACATTTTTTTAAAATTTTTTTTTGAAATTGTTTTTAAATAAGAAAATAATAACTAGTGATGTTATTATTTTTTGTTTTTATTTGTAAGAATAAAACTATTATGTAACACATAAAATTATCCAAAATATAATATGTATACATATTTTAAACTAACTTATATTAATTTTTCATTTCGTTTATTTATAAAGTTTTAACGGTTTCGACTTGCAGTAGCCCATCCCGTTTAGCCCGTGATCTAAATGGGTCATTATGTTTAGGCCCATTTTTAAACGAATATATTTTTTCATCCTCAAACCTGTTCAATTAACGGGTTAAATGAACCAATCCACGTGCTCAAACCCGTTTTGACAATACCAAACAAAATGGCCCAATTAATAATTTCTTTCAGTCAATTTCCAAACATAGCCTAAGTCTCTAGTAGTTTCCTTAGGTCATTTCTATTGATAGTTGAATCACGCAAGGTTCAAAATTTTGAATATAAGTCCCCTAAATTGAGTTAATGTGATGAGAACATTGTAATGGATATTATATATTGGGTAATTTTCATATTAAAGGTCTACATTATAAATAAAAAAAATAAATAGATAAAAGTGATTGGTTAATGCATAAATAATATAACACAACACATGCATATAGGAATTATTCTAATACTTCACTAACCTAATTTATACATTTCACTTCACACTTCATTATAAGTTGGCCAAATTACTCTTTTGGTCCTCAACGTTTGCACGAAGTTTAATATTGGTCCTCAACGTTTCAAAAAGTTATTTTAGGGCATAAACGTTTTTTTTTGTCAAAATTGGTCCTCCAACTAACTCCGTTAGATTGTGCAGTTAAATGCTGACATTGATGGCTTATGTAGCACACCTTCTCTCCTACGTGTCTTATTTTAATGACGTGGCACGCCACATCATTCCACATTGCCACATCATCATCATCTTCTCTCCTTCATCATCATCTTCATCTTCATCCCTCTCTCTCTTTACATTATCTTCATCTTCCCCACCACCACCGCCGACGCCGATGCCGCCACTCTCATTTCCATCCTTTTCCTCATTCACACACCATCTTCACCATCATCTTCCTCTCTTCCTCCATTCTCAAATCTTCAACACCTTCCTCTATATCCAAAAGCTCCATGAATCTAAAAAGATGGAGAAAACTAATACTACTACTACTATGACGCAGGACCCAGAAACGGAAAATCAAAGAAACCCAGAAAAATTGAAGCTTGTTTATGATCTTATTACAGTGGAATTTATCATACACCCAGAAAAGAAGATTTCACTCAGAATTGGATACATGAATCTCAAACATCAAGAACAAGAAATTGGGCATTTAAGAAAATCCTAGGGAAAAAAAGTCGGTCACTTTCTCGAGAAAATCTTTGGAAAGCGAATTGGCTGTGTTTGGTGAAGATTTGGGATGCGGGTTATGGATTTTGGAGGGTGAATTGAAGAAAAAATGAGAGCTTTTGGGAGATTCAGGGAGCTTTTGGATATGGAGGAAGGTTTTGAAGATTTGAGAATGGAGGTAGAGGAGGAAGATGATGGTGAAGATGGTGTGTGAATGAGGAAGAGGATGGAAATGAGAGTGGCGGCACTGGCGACGGCGCCGGCGGTGGTGGTGGTGGGGAAGATGAAGATGATGATGAAGAAGAAGATGTAAAGAGAGAGAGGGGATGGAGATGATGATGATGATGAAGGAGAGAAGATGATGTGGCAATGTGGAGTGATGTGGCGTGCCACGTCATTAAAATAAGACACGTAGGAGTGAGGGTGTGCCACATAAGCCATCCACGTCAGCATTTAACGGCACAATCTAATGGAGTTACGTTGGAAGACCAATTTCAACAAAAAAAACGTTGAGGACCAATATTAAACTTCGTGCAAACGTTGATGATCAAAAGAGTAATTTGGCCTTATAAGTTATTGCGATTCTTGGAATATGGGGTAAGGGGATGGGAGAGGTAAGATAAGTTATCATATTGGAAGCATATTTGCTAAAGTTACTTCAACCAATTGCTTAATTGTGGCCGTTCATTTTGGCCACTTAATCACGCCTTTCCATCTCGGTCGTCAACCAATGGACGGCTGAGATGGAACAAATCCGCTGAAGCTAATTTATTTGGACAAGTTGTTGAGATTGACTTGATATGAATTTTTTTTTAAAACTTCTATTATCCTTAAGTTTCTCGAGTTTAATTAGCACAGTGGATTTTGTTAATCAATTTGATCTTATATTATTTAATTTCGTTGGCACATTCGACTTAATATTTTATTTTAAGGTCTTATGATTTTACAGATTTGTTTGAACCTTTACTCTTCCCAGGCCTCTTAAATTTATATTTGCACAGTCTGTTTTCTTAGCAATTTGTTTTTTTTTTAATTTTAAGACAAACGTTAATGACCTTGCCTACTTTCACAAGAAATAATTACGCGAATCTAACTAAATTTTTTATTGATTAAGTTATACCAAAAACGATGGGATAATTATAAACAAATTACAGATTATATAGAATGGTCTTAATAATTTTTTCCATAAAATAAAAAATTAAGTAAATTTCCGAAAACAATAACGAAGCATATATAATTTATTTATTTTCAAAAAAGAGAATTACTCAAAATTTTAATTATTACCATTTTGGTCCGCAAAAGTTATATATTATTTTAATATGCAATAAATTCTCTTGCTATAAAAAAGAGGATTGACATGTCCTTGTAACCGTTGTGTCTCCTATGCCATCCCAATTTTCTCTGTACCCTAAGCCGTAAAACCGCTCTATAAATCTCTTGTCCCTATACACTACCAAAACCAACCATACCATGCCCAACAACACCATTTGGGATTGGATCGATTCCTACATGTCAAACCATGGGCAGTCACCCACATGGCTATATAACCACATTATGACAGGCACTCTTACATTCCCTCAGGTAGCTTATGTTCAATATTCTCCTTTATTTATGGAGCCTTCAGATATTTACATAAGGATTACCATATATCCACCATATACTATTGTCACCCCCCAACCAGGCTTTTTCAATTACAATAATAATGGTTTATTCCCACCCACTACTACTATTCCGATGCCGAATGAAACCGTCGGTAATTTCGCTAGCAGAGCTCATGGACCAGCAAGAGCAAACCCCTCTCCTGCTATTCCAACAGGTATGAATAATAATAATTACACAGGGGTTGCAAATGCAAGTGCTACACAATTGACTGCTGTTCAAGAAATGATCTATGGACGTGAGGGGGAGGATTCGTCAAACGATGAAACCGTACCATTTATCGACCAATTGGATCAACCCATCAAGAAGATTAATGAGTTGGATGAAGGATTTGCTGATGGTGATGATGGGCAGAAAATGGATGTGGCGCTGAAGCTCTAGACTAGCTAGCTTGGTGGCTTTGAAATGCTTGTTTGTTGCTTAATTGTTGCCTTTTGTTTTTGAGTCTTTTGTTAAAATAATTGTCACAATAGTTGTGATAACTCCTGCTGCTTTGTTGTTTTGCTAATTTTAATTTCAACTTAGGCTTTAATCTTTTGTGTTCAATGATGTGGAGATCACATCAATTTGGGGGAAAAGGTTAGAGAAGTTATGTTATTGCTTTGAGTATTGTACTTTTGAAAGGCTATGAAATGCTAGCTGATTTTCCTTTTCTATGTCTAGTACTTTTTGGATACAAATTCTTCAAATTTCTTTGCCAAGTTCTGTGGTCCTTGAATATGAAATCATGTCAATGAAAAAAATCCTAACCCAAGCCTAAATAGATCACCCTATTTGGATCAAGTAAAAGTTGTTTCTTCGTATGGGAAACAATCTTGTTTGATGTACTATCCAATACTCGATTTAGAGGATTCATACTCAGGTGCGGCCAGGCACTCAAGCTCCCGTACAAGTTGTTCTAAAGAGAAACCCTACTTTTGGGTCTCTGAAAAAATGGGCCAACCTACGATTTAGCCCCAGAAAAATCAAAATAGACGATTCGGTCTCTAAAAAATCACTACAATAAACAATTTAGTCCCTGAGAGATTAGCCGTTATTTCCAAAGGTGATGCACCCGTTAAATATTGATGTGACGCTGTTAAATAACACGTTTTATGCCAAATATGATTGCATAATTATCTTTAAATAATAAAAAATATATATGTTAGACATGTACTTGATTCTGGGAGGGCTTCTTCTGTGACAGATTGTTCCGTGGAAGTGGAACCAGATTTTTGTTTTTATTATTTATAAATGATTCAAAAAGCGTGATATTTATAAATGACGCCACTTCAGCATTTAACGACTATAGGTCTAAATAGTTTATTGTGGTAATTTTGCAAAAAAATCAAATTGTCTATTTCGATTTTTTAGAGATTAGATCGTAAATTGACCAATTTTTCAAGAATTAAAAAGTAAATTTTACACATCACCAAAGAAAAAGAAAGTAAATTTTACATTGTTTAGACTCTAACTTTACAAGAAAGTTTGAGTAGGTTGTACAACAATTTGGTTTAACCAATCAAATTTAAGCCAACTCCACGTCATACTGGGCTGGATCCAACTAAAAATATTCAACTCAAATAAGATCGGTTAGATCAATGAATTTAGTATTTTAAACCCACTCGGATCAACACAAATCAATAGTCTGCCAATTTTTTTATCTAAAAAAATTATTCAGGTTTTCAAATTTCAAATTTTAATTGACTTTTCCAAATTTTAATTCCACTTGTTTTTTTTTTGTTTCCTAACTGAAATTCTGAATAGAATAAATCAACAAGTCATTAACACTAGAACAGAGTAGGAGGCGGTGACCAATTGATGGTGAGGGTAAGCGTCGTGTTCGTCTTAGCGATGAACTTTAATTTACTGTGACCAATTGATCTTTTTTGTGTTTAATATATATATGTAAACATAAATTCTCCATTTCTTGAATTTTTATGAGATTATGTCAGCTCTATTTTTGTAATCCCAAGATGCATAGTTCAATAAATGGAAATAAAATTTATTATAAATTAATAAGAAAAAAAATAGTTGTCCTGCTAACTCAATTCGTTTGTGAATGGTTACGGTCACTTGGGATTAACTGATTTATTTTTAATGAATCAAAATTAATTCAAAATGCTATTATTTTCAATTAATTTAAATTAACGTACCTTAAACTCAAATTAAGACTTCGTAGCTTTTATATTGTAAAATTGTAATGTAAAATTGTGCATCCTAATAAATTTTACATAATACTTTTTATATTTTTAACATATTTTTTTATAATACTTTTTTTTATTTTATAATATTTTATATTTTTTTCCTTCACATCCGCACATTTTAAATAAACATAACTGGAGGTTGTGAAAAGTCATAGATTCGAGTGCAAGAGTTAAGAGAGGACTCAATAAATAGCATTTTTTATATTGTGATAAATTATAACGTATATGCATGTGTCACAATGTAACAAATAGAAACAATTTTTTTTTTCTCTACCAAAAGTTAAATCTGCATATAACATAAATATTAAATAGTCAAAACTCATGATACGAGGTAATTAAAATTTGTACAGTGACAATATATAACGTTATATAAGTATATGATACAAAATTGATAAAAAATAATTTAATCTAATTTAAAAATTATGATTTAAGAAAAAGTATACTTATATGATAAGAATATACCTTTATAAGTAAGATTGTTAAACAAACTCGCCAGCTTAAGCCAGCTTAATTTAAGCTGTTTATGAGCTAGTGATTATAAGGACCAGTCTATTTTATCAACACTATCCTTTTTCTTTTTCTTTTTTGATAGGTTATCAATACTATCCTTAGGATAGAATATTTTAATGAAAAATCAATAAATTCAATTATTTAAGTATTTAGCTGTATACCAATCAGAATTTCGATTATGGGAAGTAACTATGAAGAGTGAATGCTAATGATTTTGTTTATAATTCTTTTAAAGGAAACTTACTTTTATTTTTGTCCTTAAAATATTAGTTTTTTTTTATATATCCTTAAAATATTAGTTAACTTTTGATTTAATCTCTAAAAAATTATAATAAATTATTTTAAAAAATTATTGTCATTAACTATTTAGTTCCTGAGACGTTTGTCGTTATCTTTCTAAATGACCTAACCATTAAATATTATTTTAGCTAACTGTTAAAATTCCAAAACAAATTTAATTTTTAGGGTTGTGGACACCCCTAAGGGTGTATTTAGTACACTAATTGATGTTTAAATCCCGGAAATTTTAGTCTTAGTAATCACATTTTTGGGATTAGAATTTTTGAGAGTATCATAAAAGCTGTTTGATTCAACTTTTACATTCCTGTGACTATTTTATAAGATTCCTAAGAA